>CM042544.1:14286755-14344255 GCA_023630585.1 Cranoglanis bouderius
GAGTGGGAATTCTGAGTTTGTTTTTTTTGTTTTGTTGTGATTCACCTAGTCGGGTTCGTCTTTCAGGAAAAAGAAAGGGAGTAAGTAAGCAGTGCTGGCAGTTGATTGATAATATTTTCCATCGCGCAACTGTTGTTACCAGCCCTTTACCTTATTCGGTAGCGCACCTGCGTCTCTGCTCCGTGACCCATGTAGTGTGATGTTAACAGGTGGATAGATGAGCTCCATGCTCCTGCGGTATTGCCCCTTCTAGAGGATCAGCTCATATCTAATACACGCCTGCCATCCACGGAGGTATCCATGGAGACCATATTGTGTGTGTGTGTGTGTGTGTGTGTGTGTTGCTGTTGGATGGTGAAAGACTGGAGGGCATTGTGTAAAGTGTGAGCAGGTCCTTTGAGCTTTGGCTTTATACGGTAATGAAGCTTTGGGCAACATAAAGAGCTTCAAGTCCTGTTCCCTCCTATACCACACCTGTGGAGGAGGATCCTCTTACACTGTGTGTGTGTGTGTGTGAGACACAGGAAGAGAGGAGGGAGGGAAAGAAGCAGGAAGAAAGGAGAAAGAAAGAGTACATAGTCTCCTTCTTAATTTTTTCTATACCATTCAAGCTCTTAAGATCGCTCTCAGGAGTTTCTCATTGTATTTCCCCCACAGCTCTATTTCTCACTCGCAGCTGTGACTTCAAAAGCCGTCAAAGAGAGACGCTGAGATTGATCAGAGGCAGCGATGCTTACAAAATCAATCAAGATCCTATTAGTCCACATTACTCTCATTTGCCAGCTAGAACGTTTTCTGACACTGACAACATTAACTCGCCTTGTCATAATAAATCAGCATGCATCGCATTTCCTCTGGCTTCTATGTATTACGGGGCTAAATAAAATGGAACTTAATCTCCTATAGCCGTTTAGCGATCAGTGTAATAATGAAAAACAGAAAGAAGACAATGGAAATCGAAATGCTTTTGAGCAGGAACAATGCGAGGTTTCGATAACGTTAAACTGTTCTGCAGGATGTACAGTCAAAACACCCACGCTCTTGTACAACCTCAAAGGTGTTCACACAATCCTCATGCAAGAAATGACAGGACAGAAAGTTCGAAAGATGCCGAGATCGGTCACTGTCAGTAGTGTAATGAAACCATGACTTGTAACAGTATAAGCAATGTAGCAAAACACCTGTTGAGCAAGCACGAGATACAGTCCGTACAGGACTTTGCAGAGTTGTTTTTTTTTTTTTTGGTCATTGTTGCAGCCAAAAATGCTTGATTTTGCCGTGGCTTTTTTCACATTTTGCGATGCAACTTGCAGAAAACTACTTGCAATTGCACGAAATAGTTTTGCACGGCCTTTCACAGCGACGTTTGTTGGTAAATGAGAGCTTTCAGCTGTACTCATTTCCGATGCACACGAATGGAAGACGCCCAAAATCTACAGTAATTTTGAAAAAATTAAAGCTCCTCCGAATACTGTGGCTTTTCCTTGATTTTGCGTTCATTTCAGCGATCGCACAATCCTGGAGGGACTGAATATAAATCTCCGGAAATGTACAGCCTACGAATGCTATATTCGCAGCGCTATATTTTGACGTCTTCTGCCGTAAACAGAAGAGGCAGCTAGGCTACTTCATTGCTTTGTAGGGTTTGCTATACATTAAATATTTCTCTTGCCAGATCTTTTTTTTTAAGTATAGCATGCAGTAGGTCCTGAACCATTAAGAAGGACTGAAAACTGTAGTAGTAGTATGGATAAAATCCTAACATGACCCTTCCCTACTGACAAAGAGGCAAAGAGACTGCACAAATGTAAGGCACTCCAGAACTGTCATTTGTGGGAAGATAAACAATGCCTTTTTTTTTTCAGCCAGTTAACAAAAGCATACCAGAGATTTTCATCTCTGCCCTAATGCCGCACATATGGAGTGCAGGTTTTTCTTCTTCTTTTTTTTAAACTGTTTAACTCCAAATGTTGGTCGAGGTCAGTTTTTGCTGGTGTGTGTTTACAAAAAGTATGAATAGGCTTATGTTACCGTTTGCATATTTACAGCTGTACGGGAGTGTACATGTAGGGATAATAATTTTTATAATAAAGTCGCACACAGATGTGGCCCTGCTCAAGCCCACAGCTGTAACTCTGGAACATGGGAGTGTCAGTGTTGTGATCTGCTTGGACACAAAGCACAAACAGCAAAGCTCACGTTCTTGCCAAGAACCGATCGTCCTAGTTTATGGCAAGTTACATTCATCCAGATGCACAACCTATCCACACTGTACAATAAGATATTGCTATTGGTGGATTGGAGACTGTCCATCCATCCATTTTCCATACTACTTATCCTACACAGGGTCACAGGGAGCCAGGGGGTTATCTCAGGGAACTCTGGGCACAAGGCAGGGTACCCCCTGGACGGGGTGCCAACTGATTCACACACTACGGACAATTTAGAGACGCCAATCAGACTACAACACTCGTCTTTGGACTGGGGGAGGAAACCCCTGAACATGGAGAGAACATGCAAACTCCGCACACACTGGGCGAAGGCGGGATTCAAACCCCCAACCCTGGAGCTGCGAGGTAAACGTGCTAACCACTAGGATCGGTAACTAATGTCTTGTCAAAAAAGCGAAATGTAAAGCTGCCTGAGGCCGGGATCTTATGTTGGACCACTCGGCGTAAATCATAACAGCCATTCGTGTCTGAAATAATTTACAATAAACAAAATTCTATAATGTTAACAATGGGATACAAACCGTGTATGCAAGTGATGGACGCATATACCACTGAAATTACCCCTGCTACTGATTTAATTTTATGGATGCAGGAGTATTGTTTTCAGTATATATCAATATACTGCTGTTCCTTGACATGAGTATGTCTTGAGATTCAGCTCCTCCAGAAACACATGTTGCATGCATTCCAGGCACTAAAATAGAATTATGAAATCAAATACTGTACATAAAAACAACTGGACATAACACCGACAGCTTTAAGATAGCCACCTTACCTTGAACCTGCTAACACTGGTAGCTGACAAGGTGAATGCATACTCAAATTTAACTCTATACTCGTAGTACATTTCATACAATCCTACTCTACACTAGGTACACTTCCATCTGATTTAGCTATCTAATGAATGTTAGTGCTTTAACTAATGGCTCTTGTGCCTTGATCCAGCAGGTAGGCTAGGTCTGATTTACCCACGTCCAACTACCTAGATCATTTAATCAGTTACCCAAGCTACTGCACTATGTACTGTAGATCATCATGTTCTACACACTCCCAGGAAAATTGGGTCAGGTGAAGCCTCGGGTTAGATGTAACATTTTAGGACTTGACTTTGGAATTAAAAAAATGCGGTTGCTTTATAAGCTACTTGCATAAGAACATTTTGTAGTGCGTGTTGTGCTGCATCCTGCTCCACCATGCTGATTGATCTCACAGCTCCAAGTGCCAAGTAATATGCGGGCAATGAGAATTCAGACGATACCTGAATAGCAATTGCTGTACTAACGTACTCTTTAGTGGTTTGTATCGAACCCCAAGTATCCAGGAGTGAAGGTATGGTAGTAAACTATCTGCTGTTATTGTTGTCCCCCTCAGGTTGACAGAAGTGTTATGAGAATAGAAGCTTAATAGTTGTTTATTTTTATTTTTGTTTATTGCTTGACAAACTCATAAGTGTCACAGCATTCATCTCAGTTCTCTAGTTCAACCGGTTTAACAGCTGGGTAACAATCCAAATGTTACAATGAGGATCAGTCAGATTAATGCTCTACCTGTCCATCAAGACTGCGAAATCTGTTTTTCTTATGTAATATAATATCCCAGAGGTGGTAAGCACGGTGGCTTAGTGGTTAGCAGGTTTTGCCTCATATCTCCTGGGTCGGGGGTTCGACTCCCGCCTCCGACCCTGTGTGCGCGGAGATTCTCCCCGTGCTTCCTCCCCCAGTCCAAAGATCTGCGTTGTAGGCTGATTGGCATTTCCAAATTGTCTGTGGCGTGTGAACGTGTGAGCGATTGTGCCCTGCGATGGGTTGGCACCCCATCCATCGTGTCCCCTGCCTTGTGCCCAGAGTTCCCTGGGATAGGCTCCAGGCTCCCCAGGACCCTGTGTAGGATAAGCGATACAGAAAATGGATGGATGGATAATATCCTACTCTCTCATTCTGTTAGGTCTCTCTTATACTCTCTTATACAGTTCTCTTCTATTACAGCGTAATAGGACATCGTTCGTGTCTAAAGGTTTGGGATTTCACGTATTCAAGATAGTGTATGATGTGCTGTAAGCATGCAAATTTCCAGCCAAATTTTGGAGCCCCTGAGACAGCACTGGATTACTATTTGTGGATTACTAGTACAGGCTTGTCAGCAGCTCAGAAACATCATGCACAGTATTTTGGTCTCCTGACTCAATAACCATGTTGAGTATCATCTTCAGTAACTGGTTTATCCTGTTGTCACAGGAACACTATGCGCAAGGAATTAAGCATAGGTCTTGGTATATTTTGTTTTGTTTTTATGCGTGTCCCCCCCCCCCCCATGCCCCACCCACTAGCATGTGATGGGGGATATCATGTAACCGCCAACCAGGTTAGAATGTGCTTCCTCGGAGACTGCTGCTCTTTTTCAAACTGCTGCTCATGTTACACTCTCGGAGGAAAGCGCAGTCTGCCCTCTTCCGTATACGTGAGCTTGCAGAAGCTGACGATTGGTTAGTGCCGCTCTGATTGACAGGAGAGAGAGTAATGCCATCCCTCCCACCCAGAAAGCATAGACAATTTTGCTGTCCTAGACCAGTTTGTCTCGCACCTCCAGGGTTGGGGTTTCAACTCCTACCTCCGGCCCTTTTGAGCGGAGTTCTCCCTGTGCTTCGGGGATTTCCTCCGGGTACTCCAGTTTCCTTCCCCAGACATGTGTTGTAGCCTGATTGGCATCTCTAAATTGTCCATAGTGTGTGAATGGGTGTGTGATTGTACCCTGCGTTGGGTTGGCACCCCGTGGTGTCCCCCACCTTGTACCCTGAGATCCCTGGGATAGGCTTCAGGCGCCCTCGCTGTGTAGGATAAGCGATATGAAAAATGGATGGATGGACCGACTCCTGGCTCAAACAATTCTGTTGAACCACTCAGGAACCCTAGAACTTTTAAAACGCCTTCCTTATGTTGCAGAACTGGCTGTCTCTGCACTCGACAGCTTTCATCAACAGGATGGCTGAGGTGAGAGCTGCGAAAAAAAAATCGATTACTATCTATAGGAACACAGCAGCCGAAAAGACACATTTCTGATGGATCCCATGCTCCGTCGCTTTCACAATCCACATCCTTTTCTCCCTGGGGGCAGGATGAATAATGTAGCTTGTACAGAGAAATCCAAATGTCATGTGGAAATGTTTTTTTTTTTTTTTTTTTTTTTTTTTTTCCCCCCTCACCAGAATGTGTTCTGCTTGTATAAACAGCCAGCCAGCTTATTGATGCATGCTTTACTTCAGATTGGGTGTTTCTATTTCTGTTTGTGGTATCAGTTATAGTGCTGCGTGTGTGTGTGTGTTGGTGGGCTCGGACTGCCTGTGTCTGAATGTTTGAGCATTTGATAAGATCGGGGTTCACACACACACACACACACATAAGCTGAATGCACATTCTTACGCACCTTGCAGTGTGAACAGTCTCAGTTATATTCTGAATGTCCTGTCACTGTCTGTGTGTGTGTGTGTGTGTGTGTGTGCACGCGAAAGTTAAAAGCAGTGCGATAAGTACAGGAATAAATCTAACCCTAACTCACACTCACATTCACAGACACACAAATCACACCTACACAGAGGTGTTGAATGTATTTCTAATACACTTTCACACTTACACACTTGAGCGCAGACACACAAACCCGCTTCTCTTCTATCCTCCAGCTGTTCACATCACCAGCCTGCCTTCTGCTGTCGCCGCTCTTGTCGCATCACGCTGCACTTTCCTGCAGTTTAGTGTGTGTGTGTGTGTGTGTGTGTGTGTGTGTGTGTGTGTGTGTGTGTGTGTGTGTGTGTGTGTGTGTGTGTGACTCATATTACGCTGCCTTTTCTCCTCAGCAGACTAGTACAGAGACAAATCGAAGGACACACGGCTCCAGACGCCATGCGAATACACACACTCATACATAGCAAGGATATGGAATTCATACCACACACACATTCGCTTTTTTTTTTTCTTTTCTTCCCCCAGCGCCCTTCCTCTGGCTCCTGTCTGACATGCGCTTTCTCTTCGCAGTCGCTCGGTCACTCAACTCATCAGTTCTGTTTGGCTTATTTTGCTTTTTTCGCGTAGCTCCTTGGGGATGAAAGGATGAGAGAGGAATTTAAATGTCACTCAGCCCAGGCTTTCATTAAACCGTTCATATGGGCGTCGTGTCCTTCTGTCCGCTGGCGTGTGTGTGTGCGCGCACGTACAGGAGACAGAGAGACATGATGATTGGTGACAGGCCTCGGAAAAGGATGGGAAGGTGTTTGTGGGATTTACATCAGAGCCGTGCCCTGTGCGTGCGCGTGTGTGTGTGTGTGTGTGAGAGAGAGTGTTACCTGCAGGCATGACAGCACTGTAAAATGGAACAGCAATGACACGCAGCTTCTGCTGTTTTTCTCCCTTTCTCTCTCTCTCTCTCTCTCTCTCTCTCTGCTTGTGTACCGTGTATTTCTCTCCCACGCTCAATTCCCTATTGATCATTACTAGTGAATGTGTGTTTAGCACTGCTGTGCCGAGACCTCCGGAATTATGATTTTAACGTACCTCTCAAGGTGTTGACGCATTAAATCATGCTTGACCCGAGCAGGACGAGGTGACGCGTTAGAGGTGGACCATGTGCCGATTATGCCGATGACGATAGCAGTGTTGCGTTACCTTTCATAAGGAATGAAACACGGCACGGCGTGATGTTATAGAAAAGAGTAACACTAAGCAGAAAGCAGTGAGCACGCTGGGGTGTTTCATTCCTCTTACACCACAGATATTTGCCAATGATTAAAATTTTTTTTTCATTCATTCATGAACAAGTTGCACTTTTCGTCCATTTGTAGTCACGTCGTGTAATTCCGCAAGTTACAGTTAATAACACAAAAATCTCAAGCTTGTCATGGTGCTGCGAAACGATTTTATTTTCCTGTGTCTGAAAACAGAATGTTTGAATGTTGCAAAGCACTGACGCTGGAGAGTCCTTCCAAAAAAATGATCTCTCCTCACCGATAACGTCACCATATCTACAGCTACACCTGTTCCAGAGTGAGCACATTGATGTAAAGCTGTGACTGGCATTACTCAGGGTTTTTCCCTAAGATTTCAGAGGGCTTAGGTGCTCTCTAAGGTCCGGGGGATACAAAATAATTCTTAAAAAGGATTACAAACTTTAAAAAAGGATTAAAAACTTTAAAAAATAATAATAATTTAAAAAAAAAAAAAAGGAAAGTTTAAGTTATTTGACCTTTTTCATGTTATTTTCGACCCTTATCCTTACCATATGGCTACATTTATTATACTTGTAGTCAAATGTCTATTCTTTTCACCAAATAACCAAATAATGTTTGAGATTTAATGGAAAATAAACGCCTTTTTATGTTCATTCGACTTAAGGTGCTCCGCAAAAATACTCGGGTGCTGCGCCTAAGCCTTTCTATGGTAAGGAAAACCCTGCATTACTGTAAGAACGTTGTTGTAGAAAACTTACCACATTCTGCCCAATCTGAATCGAGAACTCGAAAGCATTGTAGTGTAAATAGAATATAATACTCTCGCAAAAGTGTATCTTCAGACTTTTACAGCACTGTAACAAGCCATTTCTTCTCCAATATTCTCTCATAATCCGACTGTTTTGTATATCAGTCCCTCCAGGATTTGGTTATTTTTAAAAAAAATTTTTAACTCCACAATATTCGAAGGAGCTTGCGATTTTTTTCAAAATGCCCGAAGATTTTCTGCAAAATATGGGCCAAGACACGTCATGTGCCGTCATCACGACACGCATCCAGCCAAAGCCCTCTTCGATTCACGTGCGTCAAACATGAGTACAGCTAAAAGCTCTCATTTACCAACAAACATCACTGCGAAAGACACTGAAAGGCAATCGCAATTTCGCCAATTCAAGTAGTTTTCCCACAAAAAAAAAGTTGCAGTAAAAATCAAGCATTTTCGGCCGCAAAAATCACAAAAAAAACCCTCTGAAATCCTGTATGGACTGATCATAACAATGTCTAGGAGTATCATAGTGTGACTTGTAGTGTGACGAACGTAAATACGAAAATCAACAATTTTGTAACCGTGTGTTTGGAAGCCTTTTTTTTGTTTGTTTGTTTTTGTCTTATTTGTTTTGTTCGGGACCTCTGAGACCCTGCTGAAAAATCGCAGCTGACAATTTGTTCCAAATTAGCAAGTAGAATTAGAAAGTGCTGTGTCATTTAAAAAAAAAAAAAAAAAAAAAAAAAAGAGCAATAATGCCCCTTCAGTTATTCACCTTCTGCTGGAAGTGGAATTGGAAGAAATTGGACCAAAAAGTAAAGGAAGGTTTTCACTGACTGTTACAAAAAGCTGAATTAATCTATGCAGCAGGCTGACTGGACTCTCTCTCTCTCTCTCTCTCTCTCTCTCTCTCTCTCTCTCTCTCTAAACTCCGCCTGCCCACCCCAAACACACCCACACAAAGTAAGACTTGCAGTATGTTTCCCATCAGTGTGTTGTAGGACGATGAATAATTTAGATCAGAAAAGATTTTCCATTACACTCATTGTCAGTCATATAGTACATACCCTCAGGCATTTGCATGTGTATACAGTCCATGGTTGAAAGTTAAGCAAAAATAAGTGTCAGAAAGGTGTTGCAGCTTGCTGTTCTCATGCCCTGCTTCTTCCTCTGCAGGCTTATCGGCTCAGAAGGTGAAGGTGGAGCCGGAAGTGGTGTCCTATCCGGGTCAGACGGTGATCCTGCGCTGTCAGTTTCCTGACAAAGGCCAGACCCAGCTCACTCAGGTCAGAGGTCACCTCCTATCTCCAACCTGGCCATAAGCACGCTCTGTCTCTCTCACACGCACACACTACAGCTCCGATGTATTCTCTGCCTGAACTTGATGACCTAGTGAAGGAAGTCGTTGATGTGGGATCCTTCCCTTCTCTTTTTGTGTGTGTGTGTGTGTGTGTGTGTGTGTGTGTGTGTGTGTGTGTGTGTGTGTGTGTGTGTGTGTGTGTGTGTGTGTGTGTGTGTGTGTGTGTGTGTGTGTGTGTGTTTGCAACCTGTGAGTCATGCATCTCTAATAAAGCAGCCTAATCTATTTATTAGGTTATTTTAACATTAGTTGTCTTCTCTGTAGGTGTCTTGGATTTTAGAAACGAGCCCTTCCATTCGGACCAACATTGCAGTCTTTCATCCAACCTTCGGGGTCAATTACCCAAAATCCCCAGTGCAAGGGCGTGTGAGTTTCACAATAGACCCCCCCTCTCTGGAAAATCCAAATATTCAGATTACAGACATTGCTCTGACAGATGAGGGGAATTACGTATGCGAGTACGCCGCATACCCGACCGGAAACGAAAAGGGGGTAACCTCCCTCATCCTACTAGGTGAGCAAACAAGAACGAGCATGTTTGTGTTATTTATATTATAAATATTTGTGTCCCCTGTCTTATAGGCTGTTACTGGATTTCTGCATGATATTGTCGGATCAATCGGACCGCTGTTAATGTGTGAAGCATGGCAGTAACCTTGACCAGGCTCTCTCTCTCTCTCTCTCTCTCTGTCTGTTGCTCTCTCTCTGTCGCTCTCTCTGTCTTTGCGCTATTGATCTGCCTGCTTATCATGCTGAGAGGCTGCTTCTCTCCTGTCTTTCTCCGTCTCCGTCGCTTTTCCCCTCTCTTTCCCTTTGATGTCTTTCTCCAAGAAGAACGTGCGTACAATGTGAGCACTGTGCAAGAGGCAATCCAATCCTCAATGTTTACTTCCTTCCCTTCCTCCTCTCTTTCTCTCCTCTGTCAGAGTGTTCTGTGAAATCAAGGTCGAAACTCCTCTTCTTTTCTTATCTACCCTTTTCTTCCAGCCAAGCCCGTGAACTCGGCCTCCACCATCACCGTGCCTGCCGGCACTTCTCCCGTCTCCGTAGCGCGCTGCGAGTCAGCCAACGGACGACCACCGGCGACCATCACCTGGGTGACTAATCTGAGCGGCAACTGGACAGGACCGGTCCAAACGGACAACTCGGACAACACGGTGACGGTGCACAGCGAGTACCTTTTCACGCCCACGGCAGCCGATAACGGCAAGGAGATCACCTGCGTGGTGTCACATCGCACACTGAGCAAGGCCGAGAACTTCCCCATGAAACTGGTGGTCCAATGTACGTGCATGGCCTTTTCCTTCTTTTGCAGAACGAGATGAGTGTCAAGAGACTAATTATTTCCAGATTGCTGCCTGGCTTTTTATGTAGACACTTGAGTACGCTTGAGTGAATAGTGAACAGTAGCCTGTCAATACAAAAGAATGTCAGAGTAAAGCCTGTTAGTCTCAGAGAGTCTCAGAAACCTGTAGTGTGGGTTGCTGTACTGGCTGAAAGCTTGCTTGTGTCATTTTAGTTACTGTTCAAACACAAACCTCTGTGCAGAGTTGTAATGGCACTAGGTAAACATGGTTGGTCTCTCTCTCTCTGTCTTTCTTTCTCTCTCTCTGTCTTTCTTTCTCTCTCTCTCTCTGTCTCTCTCTGTCTCTCTCTCTCTCTCTCTCTCTCTCACCCCCCCCCCCCCCCCCCCCCCAGATCCTCCTCAGGTGCAGATCGTAGGATATGACAATAACTGGTATATAGGCCGGACAAATGTGGTGTTGACCTGCCAGTATCAGGGGAACCCCAGTCCTCCCACCGTGAACTGGAAGGTGTAAGTAACGCTACTTTTCCAAGCACAATAGCAAAGCTGATTATTATTGTCTAATGATGTTCAATGAGCTCGTTTGGAAGACTCTATCAGCATCTGATCACTTCCTATTAGCCTGAATTCACCCCGTAAACCACTTTAGCACAGCCTTCATATGCCTTGTCCTAAGTTTTATAAAACAAAACTCCTCGCTAATGGCTGGCATTAAAGCGACAGTTCACCCAAAAATTTAAGTTCTGTCATCAATGACTTACCCTCATGTCGTTCCAAACCCATAAGGCTTTCGTTCATCTCCGGAACACAAATGAAGACATTTTAATGAAACCTGGGAAATCTCAATAATGTGTTTGGGACGACATGAGGGTGAGTAATCGACAGAATTTTTATTTTTGGGTGAATTATCCCTTTAAGCCTTTCTGTTTGTATCGGTTTCATCGTGTGTTTCTTGATGAGATAACTTGTTGATTAGTGATTAGTGAACTTTTTGAGATTCTTTGTGAGAATCATTCGCATATTTGACTCCACAAGGGAAACATTCCTATAATGATTGCAGTAGCGCTATGTTGCAGAACAGGGATGCTTTGCTAGCATTGCTTTGATGTCATTTTAACGTTTTTAATGTTCCCTGACAGGAGCTCAGGCTTTATGCCGGACTCGGTGGAGGTGGCCCATAACAAACTGACCGTACGGAAGGTGGACGACTCTGTAAACACCACATTTATCTGCGAGGTGACAAACAGCCTCGGTACCGGCAAGGACCAGGTCACTGTATTCGTCAGGGGTGAGTGAGATCACACGCTTATACATACGTTACGAAAAAAGCCACACTCAGCTTATTCTGAATATTGGCTACTCTGTGGATGCACACACACATTTACAATCTATGGTTCAAGCATCCTGGGTTTGTGTAGTGCATCTGTAGAAGTGACACAAAGTGCTGGACAGCAGCAAAACTCACTCGGTGTCCTGGGCATCCTCTCCCAGGGGATTGTGGGTATTAGTGTAAGGCAGCTTGTTGTGTCTGTCATTTTCCACCTTGTGTCTGTCACGTTGCATGTGTATAGTACATGTGTTGCCCGACTATTTGTCTCCTCTGTCTCTTCATATCCGGTGTGTGTGTCATCTTTCCCTTCATGAATGTGTCGGCTTTGTTGCACCGACTGTGGGATAGTTGTTCTCTTCATGGATTTATTCTAGTTTTAAATTGAATCAGCCTTCTGTTTTATATAAAAAATGTACCGCATAAATATCATATAACCAGCATGAATATGAGAATAAACCTTATTCTCAGATGTCCTAGGTGACTCTAGTGGCATAGGAATATGCAGAATGTTGCAGCGTTCTCACAGAAACCAATAGAAGCACCCAGACTAACTGGATAACACGGTCACGATTTATTTCCCTCTGCATCTGGTCTGGAATCGATCAGCTTCCTGTCCACTCTGTTGTACACTGGCGCCTCTGTGGACCTCACATTGCCTGGGAGCAAGAAACCTCACTTAGAAACTTTAAGGGGGTGGGTGTGTGTGTCAAGAGATTGAAACACGTTGAGGTGTTTGAAGCCAAGAGCTCTGTATAATGCATGAGCTGATCCGTATGGCAGTGGGCTGGGATGGAGCGCTGCGCCCGGTCCCTGTCATCAGCCGTGTACATTTTTTCCTTCTCCTGGTCTGTTCCTCTTCCACCAAGCAGTGCGATGGTATAAAATATAGAAGTGCACTTTACTGCTGGGGGAACATCACTCTGCTCATGCTGACCAAGGAGTAATGGTCGAGTTAATGATAGAAAATGTGCCTCTCTCCAGCAACACGTCTTTTAAGAGGCATCTATCTGCTGCTTCTCCACATTTTTTTTTTTTTTTTTTCCCTTCTTGCACTCCCTTTTTTTTCTCTGCTATTTCTTCCTCCATCTGTCATCTCTTCCTTTCGTAAAAAAAAAAAAAAAAATTAAATGGTGTTGTGTAGCATGAAGGCAAAGGCTGCTTTGCTGGGAGACTGAGTGGGGGGAAAAAAGCCTTTACTACACCAAACCCCTACCGTCCGCCTGACAAAGCAAAGTGTCTCCCTCGCACACTGCCAGTCTAATATTCTAATGGAACCAGAGCAATCGGGAGAAAAGATGAGTGCGTGCGAGTGTGAGAAAGGGAGTAGTAAAGGAATGACAAGATATAACAGAGCAGAGGCGAGACAAAGGATCCTTGATAAACGGCGATGGCATTTAAAACCTCCTTAGGAAACTGTGGCACTCTTAAATCCAGACTTCCGAACTTCCTCTGCGGTTTCATTTTGCTTATAACTTTTAGCTCTTTGCATCCCGTTAGCTCTCACTCTCTTCTCCGACGGTTCAGAGAAGTGTCTCTGCTGCTTCAGCACCTGGCCTCCTCTCATCTTCCTCCTGCTCATCCCTCACTCCTGTCCCCTCCTTACTCAAGGGGACGGAGAGATGACGGCGAAATGCTAATTAGGCTGTAAAGCCAAGCTAGGCCGGACTTTGAATTCCCATCCAGGTGCTCAGTGGTGTGTATCTTTGCATTATGTACACTCTGAGCATTGGACATGGCATTGGAATGGGTAGCATGATATTATAAAAGGCATTTTAAAAGGTGCGAGATGGTGAGGAGGTGTGTAAGGAGTTATTAGAAGTCGGAAAGTCTGACTGACCTGCTGTCAGTCAGAAGGCAATTCAATTTACTGTCATCCCCAACCACAGCGGGGGGTAAATGCGATTGTGGTTATTACACTTCTGAATAAGGCAGCAGAAGCAAAAGTTTCGGTCGTGTGCATACTTTGTCGCCTGCTTAGAACAAAGGTCGTGGATGAAAATAGGTCTAGGTCTGTTGGTTTTTTTTTTTTTTTTTTTTGGTTTACATTGACAAACTGGTGTGTGGCAGTTAGCCCAGAATCTCTGGTTTTACAGAAAATAAACATTTCTGTCTCAAAGAAGTGCCAAACAGGGACCCTGCATTACCTCAATAAACACATTTTTGTTCACGTTGCGTAGAGCAGTGCTTTGCCCCACTTTTGTACTTTTTAAAACGTCTCCTGTTTGTTTGAGCACTGCAGAGAGCCTTGTATTTTTATTTCAGTAATTGGAATGAATTCCAGCTCTTGTTGAAACATGTAGGCTGAAAATGAAAGGGTGGCTCACTTTCTGAACACAGAGAGGGGGAGAGAGAGAGAGGAAAGTGTCTTCTGCTGATGACTGCACGACCACCCGCTTTAACGGTGATGGGGAGGTAGATTACTGCTGTGCTGGAGGTGTGCAAGTTGGTTTTATCGTGTCAGGTGTGTGACAGTAGGTGAGTGCAACAGTGTTGACAGGCGTGAAATGGTCAGCACCTACTCGGTAGCCCCACTTTTTTTTTTTTTCTCCTTTTCACCCCTGGCAACTGTCTCCATGGTGACTCGGGTCAGCCTGAGCAGATTTAACTTGTCATGCAGTTGCTGCTTGATATGTGTGCGAGCGCATATGAGAGTGGAAGCTGCAAGCCTCATGTGCAGCCCCTCCCCCAGTGAAGACTCCCATCAGTCACCCCCAGAACAGAGAGAGAGAGGTTTAAACTCAGCCACTTTTAACAGTAATCACGCAGTATGCCAGCACATTTCACCACGCAGATTCATATTCTCCTCTTTTTTTTTTTTTTTCCTTTTTTTTTCCCCTCTGACCATTTAGTGGTCTAATTACTAAAGAAACGACACACTCCAAATCATTACAAGTCTTGCTCTACTCAGACACTGCCGGCTATTAACTCGTCCTTCGTTCTGCTCCATTCCCTCGTTCATTTCCTTATTTGTTCTTCACACTTCCAGACCAGCTCTCCACTGCTGAACGACAAACAAAAAATGGACTCGAACAGTAAATTTGCCCCCACTTAAGAGACAAGCAGGGTCCAGTTTCCCAAAAGCATCATGCATTTAAGATTGAGAGAGAGGCTTGCTCAGCTATTTAACAGCGTATTATTATTATTATTATTATTATTATTATTATTATTATTATTATTTAATTTTTTAATTTTTTGTGCATAGCAGTGCTTTTGGGAATGAGCACAGAACGGTCATGGTGACCAACATAAATGCAGCTGCATCATTGTTACGCTGTAGAAAAACATCATGGTTAAGTCCAACATGTAAGATTTCATTGTTCATTTGGTTAACTAGCTTATTATCGATGTTATGGTCATACTTATGGCAATTTAGCAGTTTAATTATAGCATAGTACCAATCGTTCATCTCATTATAGATAATAAACAAAAACCATTATAAAGACATTATGAACACAAGGAAACCTCCATAATATCGACTACCCAGTGATAAAAACAAAAAAGCCTTTCTGATGTGTTTATTCTGTACAAATAAAGGACAGGCTGGCACGGTGTTTGAGATCATACCCCGTCAGCCGATACCCATGCTGATCTAATAGCACCGCCCTTTTAGTGTCTGAGCCAAATCTCAGAAGGTTTTTGTTCCTAATGTATTGTAATGGCACTGAGCTTTAAGACAGTTATGTCCTGTTGTATGTCCTGTATGGTGGCATGGTGGTGGTGTTTCCTTCCTCACAGCTTCATGGTCCATGGGATTGATCCTGTCATCCGGAACTTGGGTTACTGTCTGTGTGTAGTTTTGCATGTTCTCTCTGTATCCGTGTGGGTTTCCTCAGGGTTCTCTGGTTCCCTCTCACCTAGGGCCAGTGTATTTAGTGTATTTAGCCCCTTGGCCTTAGGGTTTGGGTTTGTGTGTGTGTGTTTTGCCCTACAATGGACTGGCATCCCATCCCAGATGCATCGCGAATAGGCATGGGATTAACTGTGGCATCATCTGTAAAGCAGATACAGCAGACGAACGAATACAAGATCAGTGCCGAGTCAGTTGACGACATTCATTTATAGTTTTGTAATGACGTATTTCATGCCACAGAATAGCTGTAATTGTTGGTTATCCAACAACTAACTTTAAAATTTGTTTAAGTCTGACCTGATACCAATCCAGCATTTCAGGCCAGTGTCGGCTCTTAATACCAGTACATGGTATGTTCAGACGAATTAAGTATTCATACAGTGCTGCTATTGACAGAACAAAAACCCAACAAGCCATATGAACATTTTTTTCTTCTTATTCAGCGTTTGCGTGTGATGCATTACGCATAACCATTATGCATAAATCCATTTTTTTTTGCACAGTGCAAAAAAAAGGCCTCAGGTTGTACTAGGTCAGAGATTGTGTTTCCCCCCCCCCCCCCCTTTAATCGATATATAGCCTGCAAAAAGTGTATTAAAGAACCCTTCAGGGTGAACGACTCCCCTCCCTCCCTCACTGATGCGTATGCAGTTTATAAACCATACAGACTAACCTGCTGTAGTGGTTTCGTTTGGTTGGGAAGTGTGTCGGAGGTTGTGTGTGTGTGTGTGTGTGTGTGTGTGTGTGGTACATGGAAAAGGAGCGGTTAATGAGGTGTTAAAAAAAAAAAAAAAAAAACAAGGAGCAAGAACTCGGGGAGAAATAATCTCCTACATGCTGCCACTTTTGAAACCCTGCACAGATAACAGGTGTGTGTTTGTGATTGTGTGTGCGTGCGTGTATGTCGATTCGAGGTGAGAGGTAACGGCTGAAGTGAGAGAGAGAGGTGATGGGATGTGAGAGACGGGGTGTTCTTGCGTCTGAGTGTTCGTACCAAGGGACAGTGCAAAGCAAAACTCCCATTTTAGCATTGCTTTTAGGACAGCGTTATTCTGCAGGGACGACAGCAAGGAGAGCGGAGAGACACGAGCCGAGAGAGGAGCAGAGCTTAAACGAGAGAAAGAACAGCATGAGAGAGAGGGGAGGTGGATTTACACGTCTTGCTTAGACATTCCTGTCAAGTGATGGGGCTTCTGCAGACTCGCACACACCCACACTGATCTCTCTCTCTCTCTCTCACACACACAAACGCGCGCACACACACGCATCACACTGGTAAGCTGTCTCGGCTCGGAATTTCTCCAAGCTTACAAGAGTGCCTTTTTTATTTATTTATTTATTTATTTTTTAAACTCAAGGTTAGGCATGTTAGAGCTTGACCACACCCTCACACACCTTCCCCTCGTGGTCCGTCAGACTCACACACACACTCCCTCTGGTTTATTGGGAAGTGAGGGAAAAGCTGTTCTATATTTGTTCCTTCAAGGCTGACTTGTCTGTGTGCTCTCTCACGTTGTCAATCAGCACCTCCTTTTGTCTGCCCTCCATCCATCTATCCATCCAATTTTCCATCAATCCAATTTGTCCATCCCTCAATGTCTTCTGGTGCATTATAGTGCTGCATGGCTGTACCGTTTTCTCCCCCTCATCCTTTTGATGCTTTTAGAATGTGAACGCAATAAACTGGCCTTACAGAGAACAATCCCTCTGAGGAGAAATGCCACACACACACACACACACACACACACACACACACACACACACACACACACACACACACACACACACACACACACTGCATTAACACATAGTCACATAGCTGTGCAGTGTGAGAAACTGAAATTAAGCATCTGGAAATCACTGTCTCCTCCAAATCACTCTTTTCCTTTTCTCATCTCTTTTCCCCCTAACTCTGCTCTGCTTTGCTCTGTTCTTCTTTCTCTTCTCCTTTAGAAGCACCCATGCCTCCCTCCAACGCGGGTGTGGTAGCGGGCGCAGTCATCGGCAGCTTCCTGGCCCTCCTATTGGTCGGTGCCCTGGTTGGCTTCTTGATAACCCGCAGCCGCCGGCAACAGCAGGGTTACCGAGGCAACAGCAAGGGGAACTCCGCCCCCTATGACTCAGTGGCGCGCCTCTTCGGCTCCTCAGGCAGCAAGAACGGCACAGGCAATCACGGCAACAATAATGCACCCATCTACAAGGGGGACGTGGGGCTCTCAGAGAAAGCAGGAAATATCGGGCTGCACCAGGGGGGCGTGGCCTTGGTGGAAAACACACCCACGGCGCAGGACATCCTGCTGAGCAGCGAGCTGGACGAGGCCGAGCGCAGGAAGTTCGATGAGCTGGAGGAGGAGGACGAGCGCTACGACCAGTTCAGCGGTAGCGGGCCGATCCTGCAGCTCCGCCCACACGACGAGGACCCCAACTCCGCCTACTTGGACGACGACATGGAGTCACAGAGAGATGGCTCGATTATCTCCCGGACCGCTGTCTACGTCTGAGAGTGGAAGAAAGGGGAGATGGGGGGGGGGGGAGAGAGAGAGAGAGAGAGAGAGAGAACAGGGAGGACTAGAGTGGACATGCTCCCAAAGGATTTTTTTTTTTTTTTCTTTCAGTTTTAACATTTATTCATTTTATTTCTCAAATATTATTAAAAAAAAAAAACACACCAGAGAGAGGCAGAAATGGTGGCTGGATGGATGGATTAATAAAACGAATATGGGGCAGATACAGGATGGGGGGGGGGACTGGACAGAGAGCAGAAACATAAATAAGAGGTTTATACAGTACTTCCTATTTACAGCGATGGTTGTCATGGGGACAATGTCTGAGAAACCAGAGACTTTAAATGTGCACACATCATTATCCAAAACACACGCATGCTCTCTCTCTCTCTCTCTCTCTCTCTCTCTCTCTCTCTCTCTCTCTCTCTCTCTCTCTCTCTCTCTCTCTCTCTCTCTTACTCACTCACTCACTCACTCACTCACTCACTCACACACACACACAGAGTCACTCTCGTGTGCACGTGCTCTCGCTCTCTCTCTCTCTCGCTCACACACACACACACACTGAAACACCAAGGTTATGTTTGAATCCACACCGTGCTTTAGTGGATATATGTAATCAAGGTTTGGTCAGAATTATTTATTTTATTCTTCTTCGACTTCTTTTTGTTATTGTTGTTATTATGATTATTATTATTATTTTTATTTTTTATTTTTTTCCCCTTGTAATTCTGACATGGGACTGTGGAGCAAGTCAGATAATTCATTTGCTATGACCTTGCATCTCTCTCTTCCTTTACCTTGCTTTGTCTCTTTATCCATCTCCTGTCAGCTAGATGATTGGAGGCTGGACTCTAGACTCTCCTGGTGAAGTGTTCTGTTATAAGCAGCACGTCTCACACGATTGGACACACATCAAAGTCTTCGTTTTACCCACTGCACTTAGGTGCATTAGATGAAGGAAAGCAGCAATTAAGGCTTTACTCAGCAAACGGCTGTTTTAAAACATCACAAGGGTTTGAATGCGCCGGATAATATCAGGCGAGCCTGCTAAGTCTTCTGCGCCCTTATTAAATTGATAAAGCGTCATAATGAACTGATCAGCCTTTAAGACCGTCTATCACAGTTTGGGATATCGCCATATTGTATCAGAGAGACAGTTGCACTGTCTCTTTGCTTTGTTTTTAACCTTCCTCATCTACTAAAAAGGATTCAGGTTCAGGTTCCCTCCAGGATACTGCTTTAAAATGGTCCCCCACATGAGGAAATCTAAATAAGTCGAAAGGACAAAGGTACACGTAAGACGCCCAAAAGACAAAAGCTGCCTCTTCCTGTACTGAACACAGAGGTACTGATATTTTGAAAACAGCGTAGTGTGTGTGTGTGTGTGTGTGTGTGTGTGTGTGTGTTAAATATAGAGATAAAATCATTGGGCTGATTATCTGCACATGCCTAATTGAGACAAATCACATTACATATCTTGCTAATTGCAGTCTATTAATCACAATTTTACTTGAAACCAGTTGTTTATCTTTTAGCATTGTGTAGCTGTACTGCCTGACATCCAGCCTCCACTAAATAGTCTTCTTAATGTGCGATTCACAGATCATATGTTTAACTGGTCGTGTTTGCGAGACGCCATTTCCTGTTCCCGATCACTGCCTAAATCTCTCGCTTAATTAGTCCCAAGTGATACACCTTTAATGATTGTCTCTGATTCATGCCATTTATAACACCGTGTGAATCAAGTGCTCATCATTAATCGCGACCAGCAAGTCGTTTGGTTTAATTTTTTATTATTTTTTTGGAATGGCTAATCGACCCCTAAATCAACAATTGACGAATGAACTTGCTCCAGAAACGCCGTCTGACGCGTATGCGTTCAATCACGCCGAGCTGGTAGAACTGCTTCCTTACCAGCCTCGAATAAACCCGATGCACATAAAGCCTTGACCTTCCGTCTACGCGCACGGAGAAGATGTAATTAATGGAGAAAATAATCATTACCGCTACATTGAGCTCTAATCTCTAATTGTACAAAGCTAATTAATCAACTCCATATTTATAAACGCGCACGTCCTAATTGGTTGCCATGGCCGCACAGTTAAATATATCTCTCCTCTCACAGTCGGGGTTTTGCATCCCTTTCTTCTAACCTGATCTTTCTTTTCATTTATCACTTTTTTTTTTTTTTTTTTTTGTCGTCACTTGGTCTGAAGCCGGGCGCTATTCATAGAGAGAGGGGGAGAGATGAAGTGTGATGAAATTAATCATCGAGAGAGAGCGTGTGTGTGTGTGTGTGTATGTGTGTGTGTGTGTATATATACATATATAGATATTTTTTGGTGTAAGGTGTCTGCAACATATGTACACAGTTTATTTTTTTTAAATGAAGATGATGTGATAAATGTCCAAACATCTATTGTAAATAGAAGATTGACGGACCACCACTTAAGTGTTTCGCCCACAGATCCGCCTAAACTGCATGGCACGAAATGTCATCGCAACACAATTCACAAAAAAAAAGAAAAGAGAGAATCCATATGTTCAAGAGATATATCAATGGGCAGTGTATTCTCACACACTAGGTACTGTAGACACCTATTTTTAGTGAGCAGTGAAGTCTCACACGCTTATAGAGACCTATTTTAGTGAGTGATGCAGCCTCGTTCACACACATATAGAGAACCACCTGATTCTGTGTGTGTGTGTGTGTGTGTGTGTGTGTGTGTGTGTGTGTGTGTGTGTGTGTGTATACATGCATGAGTCAGCGTGTTGAACTGTATCTGACTCGAGAGTAGTAATTTCCTCCAGGGTCTTGGACACACACACACACACGCCCGCACACACACAGAGCGTAATTTAAACTGGGCATCACACATAGTATACAGTCCTGTAAATTATCATCATCCCCGCTGCCCTTGAGTCTATAAGGACGTCCCTCACTGAACGAGAGCAAGGCATGCTGGGTAAAGTAGTTTGCGAGCTGAAGCGTCATTAGCCATCAAGATCAGGTTCAGTTCACTCATCACAAGGCTGCACGTCAGCCCTGCCAAAGGGAATCAGTGCTCTGCCGCTGCGGGGCTTTAGCGTGCCCGCTGCTAATTAGCGGAGAACACCTCGACCTTGCGGTGCTCAGGCTCCTCAAGAAACGGATCAGCTAAGGACAGCACGTTCAGAGAATACTAAGGAAGGAGGTGTAACCTCTTCGCTAGGAGGAGGAGGTTCTTAGCTGATCGGTTTCATTTCCACAGCCCTCGATCCCTTCGTCCTTCACGCCGTCCTCTCGTGTCATCCACTTCGGTTTGAAACCTGTGTGATTGAACTCGAAGCCTTAAATGTCACCTGACCAAACCTGTCTCTCTGTACATAGTATAAATATTATAAATATGAACGTGTGATTATGAAGAAAAATAAGGTTGACTTAATCGATGTCACTTTTTTTGTGTGTGTGTGTATATATATACACATACATATGGGAAGCATGAAGGAACCTTTTCTTTCCTCAAGTTTGACTGACTTGATTTAACAGCTTTTAATTTGTTTTTAAACCATCATGTCGGTGCTCGAGCAGTGCTTTAATGTTGCGTTTTGAATTTCTGTGCTATGATGCTTAAAATAATTCATGATTCTGCTGTACCCTGTTGGCCAACATTTTCTGACACTTTACCAACATCACTAAACTATGTCACGTTTTAGAATTTATTTTCCATTTTAGGGTTGCCAGTCTTTGTAATGTTTTTTTTATTTTATTTGGTTTGTAATTAAAGTATTAAAAAAAATAATAATAACATTGACGTGAAGTTCTTACTGTCAGGTGTGTTGTGCGCTTTCCTCCTCTCAACACCTTGAAATGTAAAACTGCGTGTGTGTGTATTTTGGCACTGTGCTGTGCTACATAACTGTGCTACACCTGTCAAAGTTAATCCAAATACAACTGTCTAAGAATCGAAACCCTCTAATGGGTTATTTGAAACAAGCCCATTCAAGCACAGCACGATTCTGGTGAAAAATTAGATTTACACCATTTTCCCTAAAAGACTGGTATGTTTGGTATCTGTTCAAATATCAAAATGATCACACACTTGTCACAATTTGTATATTAGTAGATCTTAAAAAGGTTTGTGTATATGGTTAATGTTACTGCACATTATTTTATACACCGATCAGCCATAACATGAAAACCACTGACAGGTGAATAACATTGATTATCTCAATCATGGCACCTGCCAGGGGGTGGTATATACAGCTGCAATCAAAATTATTCAACCCCCATTGCATATCAGGTTTATTGTCAAAATTTCCAGACTTTCAGCTGTTTGCAATGAACAAATCGAATAAAAACAATTTAAACAGTTCAACGCAATGAATGTGTCAGGTGGTTTCCCCCAATTCAACTGAAAATGCAACTTATAATGACTTCTCCAGTTTCAAAATTATTCAACCTTCTGAATAGAATCCTCCATAACACCACAAATATGCAAAACAGGAGCTGTCTCAAGCACAGCTGATGCAACTAATCAAGGGCTTCATTAGCTGGAACACATGAAATAGTTGAACTGGCTAGGGGTTTTTTGAGTGTCATGTTTGACTGCATGTTAGAAATATGGCTAGGTCAAAAGAATGATCCAAAAAGAGAAGAGATCATCGCCCTTCACAAACAAGGAACAGGATACAAAAAGATAGCGAAGGCACTGAATGTCACTAGAGACACACAGAGACATTGGAAGCATAGTTCACAAATTTAAGGGAACAGTGGTTACACTACCTGGACGGGGCAGAAAAGGGAAGTTATCAACGGCTGCAACCAGATTTCTGAGAAGGCAGGTTGTGAAAAACTCTCGAGTGACTGCAAAAGACCTGCAGCAAGACTTTGTGGCAACAGGCACCGAGGTTTCAGTGAGCACAGTAAGGAGCGTACTAAACACAGAAGGTTTCCATGCCAGAACTCCAAGATGTACACCACTACTGACCCAAAAGCACGAGAAAAGTCGGCTCCAATAGGCTCAAAATCATATGCGGTGTGTCAGGAGTAAGACGAATGAAGCATATGCTGAATAGAACACTGTGTCCACAGTCAAGCATGGTAGTGGATCGGTGATGCTCTGGGGCTGCTTTGCATCCTCTGGCACTGGAAACCTGCAGTGTGTGGAAGGCAAGATGGATTCATTGAAGTATCAGGAAATCCTAGGAGTAAACGTCATGCTGTCTGTGAGGAAGCTGAAGCTACAGTGTCATTAGACCTTCCAACAGGACAATGATCCCAAGCATACCTCAAATTCCACCAAGGCTTGGTTGCAGAAACGAAGATTCCACAGGGCCATCACAGTCATCTGACTTACCCCATAGAAAATCTCTGGTGGGATTTGAAGGTGGTTGCAGCACACAAACCCAAGAATATTACTGAACTGGAGGCCATTGCTCATGAGGCCAAGATTCCTCAGGAACGCTGCCAGAAGCTGGTGTCTGGCTATGTATCTCGTTTGCAGCAGGTCATAACAGCAAAAGGGTGCTCTACTAAGTACTAAAGACACTTGCCATGAAGGGGTTGAATAATTTTGAAACTGGAGAAGTCATTAAGTTGCATTTTCAGTTGAATTGGGCGAAACCACTTGAAGCGTTCGTTGTGTTGAACTATTTCAATTGCTTTTGTTTGATTTGCTCATTGCAAACAGCTGAAAGTACATTTTGACAATGAACCTGATTTGCAATGGGGGTTGAATAATTTTGATTGCAACTGTATTAGGCAGCAAGTGAACAGTCAGTTCTTGAAGTTGATGTGTTGGAAGCAGGAAAAATGAGCAAGTGTAAGGATCTGAGTGACGTTGACAAGGGCCAAGTTGTGATGGCTAGATGACTGGGTCAGAGCAGCTCCAAAATGGCAGGCCTTGTGGAGTGTTCCCGGTATGCAGTGGTTAGTACCTACCAAAAGGTAGGCCTCCAAATTCCCCAGATCTCAATCTGATGGAGCATCTGTGGGATGTGCTGGACGAACAAGTTCAATCCATGGAGGCCCCACCTCGCAACTTACAGGACTTAAAGGATCTGCTGCTAACGTCTTGGTGCCTGATACCACAGCACACCTTCAGAGGTCTTGTAGAGTTCATGCCTCAATGGCTTATAGCTGTTTTGGCAGCACCAGGGGGAGCTACACAATATCAGGCAGGTGGTTTTAATGTTATGTCTGATCCGTGTACATCGAAATGAACAGAACTACATCGTGTAGATAAAGACAGTAGGAGCATCCATCTTGAAGCCAGTATCACTTTCTTCTTCCATACAAACTCCACACTCGGGTATGAAGGCGTAACTGTCAGATTTCTTTACAGAGCTGCAGCTGAATGATGTATTTTGATATGCGTGTACGATCATTTAGGCATACGCCCCTGTGTAAATCATTAGCTAGCCAACTGGGCAAGTAAAAGCTGTAATGTGCTCCCCAGTCTCCTGTGTTGGTTGCTTGGCAATCTAACTGACTAGGCTAAAATTAGTAGCTAACATAATGTAATAAATTATGCCTAGCTAGTTAAGTGGATTCATACAGGCATAAATGAGTATATAAATTCCTGTACAGTCATTGTTCTTTGTAAAGAAGTATCTGATGGAGCACATCGTCTTTGTGCCCTAAGTCTTCGGCCAACATTTGGCGATGAGCTGATGTGTTCTCACACATAAAACATTCGAGTCTGGCTAGTGGCATCATTTTCATCATTTTTTGATATGTTTAACCGTGACATGACTGCATGTTTTGCTAGCAGGAGAGTTATATGACTGCTATATTTACAGCAGTGAGAAGTCTTGTCTTTCTAAGTCAGTCAATAGCGAGTAGGGTTTTTTTTTCTTTTTTTCTTTTTCTGGTTGTTGTACGAGTGAAAATAAACACTGTGTGGTGATTATTAATCTGCTGAACTTGTTTGCAAGGCAACTGTGAATTGTATAAATAAGGGCTCTTAGCTTCCTAAAGCAGTTCCAGTTTGGATCCCTGTCTGGTAGAGAAATACTCTGTTGTAGGGTTCTGTAGGGGATATAAAAAAAAAAAAAGTCTACACACCCCTGTTAAAATTGCAGGTTTTTTGTGATGTGAAAAATGAAACCATGATAGTGAAACCATCATTTCTTTTTCTACCTTTAATGTGATAAATTCAAGTGGAAAAACAACAAAAAAAAAAAAGTGAAAAAAATGAAAAAGAAAAAACAGTGTTCATAAGTAATTATCATACATCTTTATTTGGGGTTAATCAGAATCCACTGATGACAGATCAGTTGTTTCTTTAGGATTTTCTTGACAACTAAATCTTGACAAATCTGGGTTTCATCCGAAGCCATGCTGAAGCCATGGTCCGCAAAGAGCTTACAAACCATGTACACGATCTCATTGTCGGAAGGTACTGATCAGGAGAGGGGTACAACAGAATTTTCATAACATTAGGAACACCGTGAAGGCAATCATCAACATGTGGAGAAAATAGGGCACCGCAATGACCTCACCAAGAACAGGACGTCCCTCCAAGAACTTATCAGGGAGGCTGCCAGTATGGTAACCTATGGTTTTAACAGAGGTGTGTAGATTAAAAAATAAATAAATAAATAAAAATAAATTATATATGTATCCACTATATATTAAACCTTTAAAGATCTTTTGGTTGATCAACTGATTTTAGGCTTTCAGATTAGACTTGCATGTAGATTGTTGTGTATATATCTTGTCATTTGTGGTCAAACATCATGCTAATAATCATTAGTTGTTTAATGGATTAGAAAGCAGTTTAAAAATTCTGTGTGTGTGTGTATGTAATGTGTGCAGTGTGTGCACTCACAGCCCATTGCACACAGGAATGTGGATTTGTTACTTTTGGCGTCGAGTGCAGTTATCAGTTAAAGAGAAACAAGCTGAATCCCTGCAGGACTGAACTCTGCTATCAAAGGCTGCTTTGTTTAAATTAGACAAGCAATCTGATTCAAAATTTAAAATGGCAATGGTGTGTATTTTTTTTCCCCCCCTGCCACCCAGAGGCATTCAGCTGATTGCGTTTTCTTCAGTCGTACGAATGCATTAGCAGGTGACCCTGTTACAACGGTTAATACAACGACAGACTTTCCTTCCAGAAGTAGCTCTGCCCTACATTTTGTCCTTTCCCCCCCTTCTCTCGCTCTCTCCCTCTCTCTCACTCTCTCTCTCTCTCTCTCTCTTTTTGGGGAGTTGATGGGGTCAGAATCTTGGCACGCTTGGCACACTTGTACATGTTGCTGTCATTTGGAGTTGGACTTTTTTTTTTGTGGTCATTTAGCCATCTGCCTGCTCTAATTGCTTTGGATTGCAACCTGGCGTGAGGACCAGATGCCTGCCTCCCCCCCCCCCCCCCCCCTCTCTCCCTCCCTCCCTCCCTGTCTCTCTCTGTCTCTCTCTGTCTCTCTCTCTCTCTGTCTCTCTCTCTCTCTGTCTCTCAGCTGAATGTATTATTAATGCGTTTATTAGTCTCTCAGTTCCTGGAGGACAGCAGTGCACCAGTGGATAAAAGAGGGCTCAGTGTAGTTGAGCATTTACAGAGCTGTGTATTTACAGAGTTGTTAGAGTGGGAGGACAAACAGAATGAGCAAAGGACAGAGTAATGATTTGTGGATGACTAAAACACCAGCACAGAACACACACACACACACACACACACACACACACACACATGCCCACCAGCACACTGCTTTCCTCAGGCCATTTGTCTGCCAGAATGCACACATTTATTTTATCCCCTATGGCTTTTTGGGACAAAATGCATTGTGTCTGAAGAAGAAGATGGGCCGTAATGGGAAGAGCCTAACCGTCATTGGAAAGAGTATTTGGCGACTGTGTGCTTTGTGACTCAGTATGAGCACAGGGGTGTGTGTTTATAGATCACTCACTAGACAAAATGCGCAGACAGTGCTGTCTAATCCACACACCCATTCCAACCCCCCCTCCCTCCTCGCATGCTCTACAAAAAAGAGAATCACGCAGAGCAGAGCTGATAAACGCGGGTGCGCCGATGCATTTCGGCCCTCCAGCCATGTCATACACTCCCCTCATCCTCTGTGCTAACAGCGGGGTGGACACACTCGCACAGCAGGGGACTGGTTTATCCCAGGCTGTTGGCTTGAGAGATTGGTCTGGTCTTCGCTGTCTCCCGTAGCGATGCCTGGGTTAAGACATTATCTACAGATAACAGAGGAATAGTCGAGCCGTCCCAGTGGTGATTTTACTGATCACATGTCTGCAGCATCAGTAATGACGGATGATCAATTGCACGATACTGCGGAATCTAATGACCTCCGACCCTCTGACATTTACGGTGATGAACGGCTTATTAAGCCGTGTGTGGAAGGAAACGAAGAGGCGGGTAGAAGATATACATTTCAGCTGGCAGGTAGCCATAGCAACAGTGATGCACGATTAGAACATGTAGGGTTTATTTCTCAGATTCTCAAAACTGGAGGTGTGGATTAATTTTCTATAGCAGTAGTTACAACTGTAACACAAATCATAGTTTTATTTTAAAGCGCTCGATCTGATTTGTTATCGTTTCTGTAGTATCGACTCATTCACAGGGACAGGAAAAATTGGTTGGTTGTCAAAAGTGGAATGCTTCTTGCACCACCCACTGATAAATGGTACTATGGCAACCAGTACCAGGAACACCTTCATAGTACAGCGACTGGCGACTTGCAGCGATAAAATCGCTGTGTGTGTGAAAGTAGCTTTAGAGACAAATGCAGGGTTTAAAAGTCTGATTTCACTGCTGACTGCGTTTGTTTATACATTTTTAAAATAATTTCTCCAACTGGATATCTCACTAGTGTTTGTTGAAATGTACTGAATGCGGTAATAACAGAAAGAGAAGACTGTTGTACACTGTTTTGAGCGTGCATGTGTTACCGTTTGAAGTGGTAGCTCAGTGGTTAAGGCTCTGGGTTATTGATCAGAAGGTCGGGGTTTTAAGCCCCAGCACTACCAAGCCGCCTCTGTTTGGCCCTTGAGGAAGACCTCCTCTCTGCTCCAGGGGTGTTGCATCATCGCCGTATCTTCTTCTTCTTCTTTTTGTTGAACGAAACATTATACGGTTTGGAAAAAACGAAAGAAAAATGGCTATTTAGATCAATTTCAACTTCTTGCAAGTATTCCTCAACTGCCTACACACTTCTACCATTAAAAAAAAAAAAAAAACAATACAAAAAACTAGTAAATTAAGTCACATCAGTTATTTTTAATGGAGAACTGTATTGTACAATGAATACTAAAAAGTCTACACACCCCTGTTAAATGGCAGGTTTTTGTGAAGTTAAAAAAAAAAAAATGAAATCAAGATAAATCAAAGGAAAACAGTGACCGAGGGCAGGACAGTGACCCAAAACACACATCCAAATCAACAAAAGAATGTCTTATCCAAAAGAAGATCAGTGTTTTTGAATGATCTAGCCAGAGCCCAGGCCTGAATCCAACTAAAAATCTGTGGGGAGACCTGAAGCGGGCGGTGTGCCCTCACAATTTGATGGATCTAGAATGTTTTTGCAAGAAAGAGTGGGAGAATATCGCGAAGTCAAGATGTGCCATGCTGATAGACTCTTCGCCAAAAAGACTGAGTGGTGTAATAAAATCAAAAGGTGCTTCAACTAAGTATTAGTTTAAGGGTGTGCACACTTATGCAAGTAGGTTATTAAGGTTTAGTAAGGTTTTGTTTTGTTTTTTCCTTTAAAAGGTTTGATTGTTTCTCACTTTATTTGTATACTTTGCAATTTCGCATTAAACGTGGGTGTGTAGAATTTTTTACGTATATCCACTGTACTTAGGAACTCGTAAGGGAAACCCTTTCTCTTTTCGTTTTCCTATCCCTCTTTTCCAACTGTGTGCTGCCACAGATTTAAAAAAACAAAAAAACAAAAAAACAAAACAAAAAAAAAACAGCCAGGATGTCTGATGCAATTTGGGAAATCGCCCAGCGCTGATACATGATTAGCCTTCTGCCACAACAGCATGCAGAGGAAAGAAGCAGAGAGAGGGCTAACACAGGCTAGGATGTGTACCAACGTAGCTGACCGCACTCTCTCTCTTTCTGTTTCTCTCTTTCTCTCTCTCTCTCTCTCTCTCTCTCTCTCACACACACACACACACACACACACACACACACACACACACACACACACACACACACACACACACACACACACACACACACTATCTGCCCTGCTTCTGCAGCTGCATTAGAAAAAGCTCCTCAAGTATTGGCATTGACTGAACCCAGTTCCCGCTCCATGTGTGAGCCCACCTGCAAAAACAGAACATGAGATGAAAGGGAGCAGATGACTGTGTCCTCTCAGGGAAATAAATACACACATACACACACCCCTTTCACTGGCTCCCTTATGTACACTAATACCGCCTGCTAACTTACTGAAATAGCATAACGGTACTCTCATTGAATTTACTTTGACCTGATATAGTAATGCAATTAGTACTCAATATATGCTAGAAGAATATATATAAAACATTTTGAATACTCGGTATATAAAATAATTGTATGGACAGATTATGACAATAGAGGCTTTTAGCCATATCCTCCGAACATGCATAAGCACAAAAGATGTGGCAATAATATAACATCACAGTATCTGAATATACGGTGCGTATAGCTACCCATGTGCGTCATGCGAATGTTGATGATCCACCAGACTGCAGTGTGGGAGTTGAGGATGAGCGTCCAGTGCTTCAGCGTACTGGAGTAAGCAAAGATTTGTACAAAATGTGGTATCAGCTTTGCCTCCCTAGGTAGAATGGACTCCATCCAATTTGCTATATGTAGCTAAGTTAGCCTGTTTTTTTTGTTTGTTTTTTTGCGCTAATGCCTGGCTAGACTAGCATCGATTCCAGTAGCTAACATAAATTGACCAGGCAGCAAGTCAAATTTCTAGCTGTTGGTAAACATTGGTTATTTACATGATACTTTATTTCTGATTAGTTCATTAGTAAACTATGTCGTTTAAGTCACACACACACACACACACACACACACACACACACACACACACACACACACACACACATATATATATATATATGACAAGTGTACTTACAGAGACTGGGACAGGCAATATATATTGAGATATATTGCTTTAATTGTTTTAAATAAGTAATAAAAGTTACTTTCACTTAAGTACAATTTTTGAACTTTTATTAGTAACAAAAGGCACCAGTGAAATTACACATTTAAGAACTGCATTTCAAATGTATACCAGGACCAAGAGGAAAATGAAACCATTTATATTTGGCTATGCCATTTTTAACCCCTTAAACTCTCAGAACCGGTTGGTCAATCCAGATCTACGTTACTCACTCTCATAGCTACACTCACCGTCAAACATCAGAGTGAAGAAAAATTGTGATCTCATTATAAGTTATAACTATTCAGGGGGTTGAATAATTTTGAGACTGGAGAAGTCATTATAAGTTGCATTTTCAGTCGAATTTGGGGAAACCACTTGATGCATTCGTTGTGTTGAACTATTTCAGTTACTTTTCTTTGATTTGTGCATTGCAAACAGCTGAAAGTCTGTCAATTTTGACGATAAACCTGATTTGCAATGGGGGTTGAATAATTTTTATTGCAACCGTATATATTTTTTTAATCTTCAACTGTCCAGTTTGAGTGAGCCTGTGCCCCGATAGCCTCTGAGATCCCTGTTCTTGGCTGACAAGAGCGGAACCTGATGTTGTCTTCTGCTGTTGTAGCCCATCCACCTCAAGGTTCAATGTGTTGTGCGTGCTGAGATGCTTTTCTGCTCACCACGGTTGTAAAGAGTGATTATTTGAGTTACTATATCCTTCCTGTCAGCTCAGACCAGTCTGGTCGTTTTCCTCTGATCTCTCATCAGCAATGTGTTTCAGCCTGCAGACCCTCTGCTCACACGATGTTTTTTGTTTTTGGCACCATTCTGTGTAAATTCTAGAGTCTGATGTGTGTGAAAATCCCGGGAGATCAGCAGTTTCTGAAACACTCAAACCAGCCCATCTAGTACCAACAACCATGTCAAAACATGTTTGTGTCAAAGCCACAAAGTCACAGAGCTCACACTTTTTCTTCATGTTTTATGTGAACCTTAACTGAATCTCCTGACGTAACCATGGCTTGATTTATTGCGATGATGTCATACTGCCAACCCCGACGCACACACATGCAATAAATGGTTTATTTGGCACAAGACTTGAGGAATCTATTTTCTCCAAGCATATCCTTTCTTCATTCCTCTTCCACCACTCCTACACGCCTCGTCCTCCTTTCCTCCCTTCCTCCCTCGCTCTTCCTTCTGCTGCTATAGCTACAGGAGTGATGAAGGGATGTGGATGAACGAGTGTGGGGAAAGAGTGAAATAATCTGTCTGACAGCCCAGCAGAGCGTACGCATCTTTCTAGTTCTCTCTTCTTCTGCCTGTTGTTCTCTCTAGTTTTCTCTCTTTTATGGTGCTTGTTATTTTTTGCTCGGCTAACTCAAACACAGACCCGAGAGCAGAAAGATCAAGCCCAGATGCCAGCCTCGCTCCTTCCATTTGCGTTCTCTGCCTCCTTCAGACCACAGCGCAAAACAACTCACCAACTCACAGTTGCAGAATATTGCTAAAACATCAGCCGCATTGATTTGCTTCTCTGTAGCTTTCAGTCAACCACGGCTTACCACAGCATGCTGTTATTTTAACTCTGCAGTACTCCATGCCTGCATCAATAATGGATTCACATACACACACACACACTCACACACACACTCCAAAGCACAAATCTTCTATGACAAGCTCAGAGATATGATTACATGGTTCAGGGAGCGTTTTCTTATTTCTGTGGAATGCGACTGAAACGCTATTTAATGTCATTTGCCTGAGCGAGAGGCCATGCACTCGTCCTGAGTCACTCTGCACTCTTTCTGCGTGTGTGTGTGTTTATATAAGAGAGAGCCGGTCTTATATTTGCCAGGTCGAGCTGCAGGGGAAATTCTGCAACACTTGACCTGTTTCACTGAGTCACAGAAAGAATGTGGAGGAGACGAGGACTGGGAAAGAGAGCAAGAGCATCGGAAAGTGAGTGCAAGGGGGTGAGACTGGAGAAGGGTGGTGGGGTGAGGGCAGATGATGTGATGGACTGTTGGAACAGGAAAAAAAAGGGATGGAAGAGAGAAAGAAGAACAGCTGGGAAAGCTAGCGGGCAGAGTGATGATGCCTCTATTTCCTTCCTTTTCTCCTCTCTCTCTCTCTCTCTCTCTCTCTCTCTCTCTCTCTCTCTCTCTCTCTCTGTGTCCTTTGTCCCTAGCCACATGGTTCCTCTTCCATCTCCTTCAGCAACAACAGACAGTCATATTGCTTATTACCACTTAAACACACATTCTCACTGTCAGTCCTTCATCCATGCATCTGCTCTGGCTGTGACTCACTAGGTTTTAATAGTGAGAAGATAATTCAAGATTATACCTCAGTATCTCAAAATGATTAAAAAGTTTCTTTTTTTAAACAAAATATTGTTTCATATTACAGTAATATTAAAATATTATTACATATTACAATAATATTAAAATATTATTTCATATTACAGAAACGCAAAATCAAGCAAACGCCGCAATATTCAGAAGAGCTTGCAATTTTTCAAAATTACCACAGATTTTCCACAGATTTGGGCCAAGATGCGTCATTCAGCCATACAGCTAAAAGGTCTCATTTACCAACAAACATCACTGTGAAAGACTGTGCAAAACAATTTCGTGCAACTGCAATTTCGCCAATTCAAGTAGTTTTCCGGAAAAAACAACAACAAAAAACTCCACAAACTGCATCGCGAATTGTGAAAAAGCCGCAGCAAAATCAAGCATTTTTGCCCGCAACATTCATAAAAATCCTTTGCGAACTAATATTAGAACCACATGTTCACACCTCAAATAACAGCATGTTATTTATACCATTATTGGTATTCATCTAAACAGAAACTACGAAAAGATTACCATTCAAATGTACAATGAACAAAACACTCCTATTTTGCATATACTTTTTCAGCTTTAGGTTCAGTTTGACACTACCACACTGAAAAAAACTCATTTACATACCGTTTCCTCCCTCGTGATGTAATTCGCACAGTTATTCTTTGTGAAGCATCCTTTTTTTTTTTGAGCATTTATCTCATTGCACACATTATTTGGAACCATCGTTAATCAGGGCCTCTGTATTTATTACTCATCCACAAACGCGCACACATTCTATCTTTGGCTCTGGCACTCAGTGATTACACACATACAGTATAGTGCTCAGGCTCTGAGCTGCGTATGCACTGCACACACTCGGAGCAGCATGTTAATGGGTTTGTTAGAGTGTGTATGGATGTGTTTTACATGCGGTGATGATTACCGCACATGTTTGTCTGCTTCAGTTAATCTGCCTGATTAATTTGTGCATGCGAGTGTGTATGCGCTTTGGTGGGGGGGAAAGTACGTTTTTTTCATCTTGTCCCACTAAGTGAACCCAGATTTCAAGTAGAAGCTAGAACTGTTAACCAGCCAAAGAACCCTCTGGAATATTTATAAAAACCAAACAAACAGTAAATTCACATTAAAAGAAGAGGTCTACCTACCTACCTCCCTCCATCCATCCATCCATGCATGCATCTGTGTACAGTTCAAGCCAAAATTTTACATACACCTAGGTGATCACCAGCCTTTTGGAGGAATGTTCTCTGGCCAGATGAAAAGAAATTCAACTGTTTGTCCATAATGATCAGTGCTATAGAAGAAAAAGTGCAATAAGAATAATAAGAAAGAACATCCCAACTGTGAAGCATGGGGGTGGCAGCATCATGTTGTGGAGGTGTTTTGCAAAAAAAAAGAGAGAGAGAGAAAGAGAGACTGGTGCACTTCAGAAAATAGATGGCATCATGAGGAAGGAGGATTATCTAGAAATACTGAAGCAAAACCTCAAGACTTCAGCCAGAAGGTTGAAACTTGGTCACAACTGGGTCTTCCAGCAGGACAATGATCCTAAGCATATCTGCAAAATTGTAACAAAATGCCTTAAAGGCAACAGGGCAGATCTGAATCCTATAGAAAATTGTGGTCTGGACTGAAAAAGTGTATCTGAACAAGGAGGCTCGCAAACCTGAATCCTGAGTTACACCAGTTCTGTCAGGAGGAATGAGCAAAAAATTACTGTGAGAAGTTTGTGGAAGGCTACACCAAGCATTTTATCCAAGTTCAAGCAATGAAAAGGCAATGCCACCAAATACTAACAGAGCATGTAAACTTCTGACCTGATATAGTAAATAAAAGCTGAAACAAATCTGTCTCTTAGCTATTATTTTGAAATGACCACTTATGGAACTAAAGTAGATACATTAATTGACTTAACAGAGGAAATGTACGAAAACATGAAATGCATGGAGTTTTACATTTTGTAATAAAGGAAAAAATGTTTTCCTTTACAATGAACATTCTCCTTCAGTCACCTGAATCATAAAAACAATTATTTGGTGGTGTCAATAATTTTGCCGCTTATATTTAAAATGCTACTATTTAAATAAGATAAATAAGTAGTTTCTCCAGTTGTTTGACTGGAAAGTTTAAAGCGTCGATAAGAACATTTTTAATTTTTTAAAAAAGAGTTAGATTGCTCCTTTCTTACATTAACAGAGTGAGTCTTTTAAACGCTACATTAAAACATGATAATAAATAAACATACTGCCTTAAAGCAATGAAAACAAGCAGTCCAGGGAATCTGTTGGCTAATGCACCTGAGTCAGTAAATACCCATATATCTAATGCAATTATCTAGCTTTAGTCAAGCTCAAGCAACGTTGCAGTCAGAATGTTTATGTACTTCACGAAGCCAAACTCCAGAGCCAAATGATAACAAATGATTAATTGTGCAGCCCTGAAATTATAGTAATGTAATTATGTACTACCTTTAAAATTATATATATATATATATACACATACACACATACACGCACAAAATGAAATGTTAGAAAAGAAAGCAGCATATTACGTAAGAGACATTTTTCAGACAAAAAAACACAGTGAAGGCTGCTGGGTTTTGCTGCAAAAATAAGAAGCGAGTGTGAAAGTCAAAGTCTCCAGAAGAACTGTGTCTGGTTCTGCAAGATGCTCAATAAATCTTGCCTGTTCATTTCCTCATAAAACTGCACAAATTGTACCGGAGACTACTATTTTTAGTCTCAATTTTTTATTTTTAGTCTCAAGTCAGGGGATTTTGGATGGCCATGGCACGACCTTGATTTTGTGGTCAGTAAATCATTTTTGTGTTGATTTTGATGTACGTTTTAGATTTTTGTCCTGCTGGAAGATCCAACCACGACCCATTTTAGGCTTTATGGCAGAGGCAGTCAGGTTGTCATTTAATATCCTTCTTTGCTCATATTTACCAAGGGTGCCAATATTAGTGGAGGGCGCCGTGTGTGTGTGTGTGTGTGTGTGTGTGTGTGTGTGTGTGTGTGTGTGTGTGAGTGTGAGTGAGTGAGAGAGAGAGAGAGAGCAAGAGAGAGAACGAGAGAGAGCAAGAGAGAGAGGTTGTAAATGGGCTATGTTTACCCTGCTTAACTGCAGTCTTGACCAAGGTCACTCACAGATTTCCCACAATGCCCTACAGTTCAAAGAGCCTCATGTTCTGTGACATCCTGTGTTATCTCACAGCTTTTTATCAGGCGTGACATTCAGTCTTTAATATCCTTGGCTACACACACACACACACACACACACACACACACACAACTTAGCCTTTGTCAAAGCACACCACTTAATTACCATGCTGCATCACACAACAATTTTGTTATATTGTATTTTATTTCTATTTATTTATTTATTTATTTAGACTCTCGCTTCCTCATGCAGCTATTTCTGGCGTGACCGAAAGCTTTTAATGACCAAACCTAATTTTTCCAAGTCTTGCTGTTCTCCTCACTTCTCATCGAGAAACAAGCTGTGGAAAAAGCTTGTTTTGGATGTGACCTGAAACTATAACCTTAGCAGAGCCTCCATCACCGGGCAGAAAAAAAACCCACAGGATTATATAGCAGCCACTGTGCTAAACCAGTCTGGCAGGAAAACTTGTCTCATACACTACACAGCGTTTTGGTTTCGGTAGCTGATTGTTTCAGCTGGTGATTTGTTTCGTGTGCTCAGCTCATGATGGGCTTTTGTCTCCATATAGAGACTACTAGATAAACATGAGTCATGACTCCCGGAAGGCGAGCATCTGTGAGCCGAGCCCATATGAATGCATCGAGTCATGGTTTAGGCTGATGTTTGGCCTGTGAGGCCACATATTGCAGATCTTATCTGAGTGCTTTTATAGCTCACCACTTACTCACTAAAGTGAATGGTGGAATCTTGTTTGTGTCATGAAGATTTACTACTTCCTGATAGCACGCTAATAAACACTGTAGACACAGTATAGAGTATCAGACATTTTGCAATACTAAAATGATATCAGCTAAAGAGTAAAAAGAACAATTTACAAGAACATCTATTCCAGTGAAGCAAGAGATAAACAATATGACAGTCTGTACAGGACTGTTTTTCAACATTTGCGATGCAATTTGCTGAGTTTTTGTGCTTTTTTTGCGGAAAATGTCTTGAATTGGCAAAATCGCAATTCCACAAAAGTGTCTTTCACAGTGATGTTTGTTGGTAAATGAGATCTTTTAGCTGTACTCATGACTCAGATGTCAGTATGTTCAAACCTGAGTTCAAAGTAGGTCTTCATTTGCACATCTTTGGAAGGTGGAGCTTAGGAAATTATACCAAAGTGTACTAAGGGGGAAAAGAAGTGACTCTAGTTGTCCAAGATGGTTACCCCAACAATATTACAATTTTCAGCTACCTGGGGAAGTTATTCATGTGTATTGAGTCTGTTCAATGTTAATTAAGAAAGGATGTGGTTTAAAGTAGATATGTATGGATTTAACCGGAGAGGGGGGGACGGGGGTGTGTGGTTAGGGGGTTTAGTGGCCAGCACGTTTGCCCAGCACCTCCAGGATTGGTAGATCGAATCCCACCTATGCCCTGTGTGCGCAGACTTAGCATGTTCTCTCTCCAGTCCAAAGACATGCGTTGTAGGCTGATTGGCGTTTCCAAATTATCTGTAGTGTTTGTTGGTAAATGAGACCTTTTAGCTGTACTCATGTTCAACGCACATGACTCGAAGCGGGCTTTGACCGAATGCGTGTTGTGATGAAGTCACATGACGTGTCTTGGCTCAAATCTGCGGAAAATCTGTGGTAATTTTGCAAGCTCCTCCGAATATTGCAGAGTTTGCTTGATTTTGTGTTCATTTCTGCGATCGCAAAATTGCGAAATCCTGGAGGGACTGACCTGAAGTCCATTAGTCATGTATCTGGTAGATGGAATCTCCCAGGCCAGAGCAAAAAGTGTTTAATGGTTAGCCCAATCTCACAGGTCACAGTTTATACATGCCTGATTCAGCACATTGCTACTCTCAGTGCCAAGAGACTCCAGCATGCTAAAGTACAAGCCTTAGCTCTTCACACTCTCGCTGTCTGTTTTGTTGACCTCACCAAAGAACAACCATCGAGTTAATTCACAAGGTTAGAAGTATTTTTGCTCATGTCAGCTCCAAGAAGGACACATTTTGTGTTTATGATATTAGTCTTGATCAAAGTAGCCTCGTCTTTATGATCATTTTATCTTGCTTCTAGTTTAGAGGAGTGGCATCATGAGTGTTTACTTGATTAACCTGTCCTTTCTTGTGTCGTGTCCTGAGTTGCACTGTGGTTTCTGTGACACTGAGCGTATCATGACATAAGCACATCTCTCAGGTGACATCACCAAGACATGTAAGTGCACATACAGTACCAGTTAGATGGAAAGCTACAATTACTCTTCTAGACACACTGCTTTGTACACTGCTATTAAGTAAAGGAACATTCACACACTTTGATGCACATGTAGTGCCCGTGGCAAACTTTAGCAATTTGCCTACCATTGATGATGTTTTTGTCGTATATCAGCAGTCTGAATATTCAAACATATTCTGAACAAACAGAACAAAAAAGGCACTTGATGGTTTATACAATTCCAGCCAAGGTAACTTGTGCACATCAGCTCTCCTCTGTATCCTATCTAAATCAGGGTTTCCATCTGTACAAGCTGTGGAAAAGGACGCACTGGTGGTACATTTGATGGGGCAACATGACACCTCTCTCTAGATGGCGCCCTAGGCAAATCTTTAAGGTCTATGCCAAGAACCAGCCCAGCTTGTATATACAATGTAAAATCGTTCTTGTCGCGTGGCCAGTTCATTCATTGCCAAGAGGGCTTTCCATTAAAGTGTGCACAAACACCCACGTGGTATTTAGAGACTACAAATTGGGATCATTCGTTAAATTTGTATTACACTGGCATGGATGAGAGCAGGCATAAACCTGACACAGCCCAAGGAATTGGATGCACCAATGAAGCACATTCTTGGCATTCTTCAATGAAGCACAAAGGCAGGGCCATTTCTGTCTTCTGCAAACAGAACGACATCACTTATACAACATGCATACCTGTAACCAAATGACCAGTTTGAAGAAAAAAAAAAGTTACATGTAAGTAATTTTCTTTCTTTTTTTTTTTTTTTTCTCCCAATGTAGTCTAGTGAAGATGGCTGGCATTCAAAGTCTGTGTTTAATTTTGCACAGGAATCTCAAGGCCAATGTAGCTAACAAGGATCTTTTCAACAAATACATATATCTTCACTTCTAAATAAACCATTTTGAAAATTAGTACGGATGTCAGTATGTTCAAACTTGAGTTCAAAGTAGGTCTTCATTTGCACATCTTTGGAAGGTGAAGCTTAGGAAATTATACCAAAGTGTACTAAGGGGGAAAAGAAGTGATTCTAGCTGTCCAAGATGGTTACCCCAACAATGTTACAATTTTCAGCTACCTGGGGAAGTTATTCATGTGTATTGAGTCTGTTCAGTATTAATTAAGAAAGGATGTGGTTTAAAGTAGATATGTATGGATTGAACCTGGAGGTGGGGGGTGGTTAGGGGGTTTAGTGGCCAGCACGTTTGCCCAGCACCTCCAGGATTGGTAGATCGAAGCCCACCTATGCCCTGTGTGCGCAGACTTAGCATGTTCTCTCTGTGCTTTGTGGCTCCCCTCCGGGTACTCCGGTTTCCGGTCTGGTCCAAAGACATGCGTTGTAGGCTGATTGGCGTTTCCAAATTATCTGTAGTGTGCAAATATGTGTGCGATTGTGCCCTGTGATGGGTTGGCACCCTGTCCAGGATATCCCCCGCCTTGTGCCCTGAGCTCCCTGGGATAGGCTCCATGCTCCCCCACGACCCTATGTAGGATAAGCGGTATGGAAGATGCATGATATGTAATATTTTCCATTACTTGTTAGCTACACTATCCTTATAGCTCCAATGCAAAACGAAGCAACCAATGGACACTAGAAATGTCATGGCTGAGTGAATACATTTGGAATAAAAAGAAAATTGTGTAGATTGGATTAAAGTGGAGCAATTGAACATTGTTTTTAATTCTGCTCATACCCCCGGAGTCCAGCCTCAGACAACACGCGGGCTTTTGCGCCAGGCTTGAGTACCAGAGCCTTTAGGCATATGGCAGCTTTGGTCCTGACATTTGTTAGAGTTCTGCTCTCAAGCGACTGTTGCCAACTCATATGAAAGCTAATGTGATCTCACCTTACATAAATGTATAAATATGCTCAGCAATGCTATGTCAGCTCGCATCAGGTTCGAGAAAGTCTCCAGTGTCTTTACCTAATCAGCTCTGACAGTAGCCTGTTCTGTTAAGAGGTGAGAGAGAGCAGGCACATTCTGTGAACAGGCCCGAAAAAAAAAAAAAAAAACCCCACCGGAGCGCCGCGTTCCCTTTTATCTCCGTCCTTCTCGCACATGATGAGAATGTGAGACATGCCGATGAATTTTTCAGAGACTAGCTCATATCCCTTTATAGGATTGATCTTGTTTCGTTAGTGTGTCCGCCAGTAAGTGCTATTAGCCCTTGAGCCACGTCAGGAGAGAGCAAGAGGAAACGTCTGCTGTGCCAGAGATAGTTCATGCAACGACGTGAAAAAATAATACAGAGTAGCCTTAGGCACGGATTTCTGTGTTTTGTGTCTGCGGAATAATCAAAACAAAAAAGGAATAATCAAGACTAAGACTTAACGAATCAAAATCATTTTCATGTTGTGACCATTTGACTTGCGTGTTTTGTTGCACAGCTGTGCTTACTCAGACATGCTGCGTGGACTCATTGCTTACATCCAAAAGTGTCTTTAGCGTGTATGCCACCAGTATAGGGGCATGTTGCGGGATGAAGTCGTGGTTGTAGTCGTTGGTGAACAGAAAATTCACCCTGATCGACTTGCATATTAATTTTATATAATTAACATTAACATATTAACATAACTAAGCTTCTTTCCTTGAGAAGGATTTTCACCTTGGTTAATGGGTTACCCATAATGCCATTCAACTACCTCCTGATAGTGACTGCTAGGAATTAGCCCTCACTTCATCTCTACCTAAAGAGAGCGATGCAGCGGCGCTTTAGTCCTGTAGTCTCTCCGGTTCTCTCACCTCCTCATCTGTACACTCTGCTAAAACGGATCAGGTTCTTTCATGCTAGTACTGTCATAATCAATTAACACCATCACGTCTGCCTGGAGGAAACCCCGTGAACACCTCCGCGCACATAGGGCAAGTGTAGGATTCGTGCCCCCAACCCCGGAGATGCGAGGCAAACGTGCTAACCACTAATGACAAAACCAATCTGTCAAATCCAATCTGGAGTCCAAAACTATTACAAACCCCAAAAGCTTAAAGCTTACAGGTACTTGCTAGTATGCGAGGGCATAGAATTGAAATCTGTCTTCTGAAAGAGCGATATTATCTCTCGCATAGCCTCTCGCATTGTGTTGTCACCCAGGAGACCGTAACCGTGGCGCTCTGCACGGAGACCCCTGCTTCAGTAGCTGCACTGAAGGCTTGGAGCAGTCAGATGCAGTGATATTTTGATATTGCGTTTTTTTTTTCTGTGGATGTGATATGGACGTAGTTTTGATGTAATAGTGTTAATAAGGAATGCGGTGCCACAGGCAGCTGACCAGTTGCTTTGATTTATTAAATGTCAGAAGTCTTTACACGCTGCCTTTGTTCCCATCATAGCCCTGTTTTTTTTTTTTTATTATTATTTTTTTTTATAAAAGCCTGTAAGGAAGTGTTTTGATTTACGTCCTTCATTTTACGTGCACGCATGTGCATGACTGAGAAACAGTGTGTGAGAGTGGCATTGACTCTGCGCCTGGGATCACGGTCACATAGGAATCATTAAGAGAACATTTGCCATGGAGGCATTTTCTCTCTTTCTGGAAGTAGATGTGAACGTGTGGAAGGTTGACGAGGTCATGACTCACGAGAGAGAGAGAGAGAAAGAGAGAGAGAGAGAGAAAGCAAGAAAGCATGGCTATCTTGTATCTGTCTCTAACAGGCTTAGCATGCTTGCCTCCTCCTTGCTCAGCCCTCCGGTTGTATATGCAGATTGGCTGTTATTATGGTGCTCTAATCCCACTCAGCTATTTAAATAACCCCCCTCAGGTTTTCCGCACACACAAATACACACACAAACACAAACCCACACTTATACCTAGTTGTGCAGCCATGTACGCACTCAAAACCTCCTCTCAATTACCTCCACCCCCATCGGCCCCTGATGACCTCTGCGCTACCCTGGACTCCTCCACATGGGGATAGTGCCTTATTAAGGTCTGTGTGCTGGGTAAGTGTTACTAGTTCGATGAAAGAGACAGCAGAATGAAATGTCTGGATTAGGGAGAGAGAAAAACATTGTATGTGTATAGGTGCAGGTTTTATGATATCATTATACCAAAATATCTTCATGTGATGAAAGAAGAAAGAGAGAATGAGAGAGATAAATATGTATATATCCGCACACATCAGAAGAGGACCTGCAGTAATCAGTAATTATTTACCTACAAAGTGGGAGGTGTAAAATGGCCAATTATGTTGTCTTTCCTGTAAGAGATGCATCCAGCTGTAGATCAGGGAAACCAAGAGGAGGCTGATGGTTTTGCCGAGCATCAGAATGAAGGGTTTCTCAACAGCCAGCGATATATCTTTAATGCCATATCCGTTAGCACCGCTAGTTCTTGGTACAGAAACAGTGAAGTGAAGAAGATTAAGGAAATACGAGCTTGGAACTGTGTGTACTAGACCTCTCGATTTATTACAGAAGTACACTGTGCTCCTCCTTATCTACATCGTTATAAAAAATATTCAATGATGCAGCATGTCATTACCTGCTCACAGTTGATTATGTTCCCATAGCATCATGTCCTGCAGTGTTTCCCCCCCCCATCTTATACCACAGCAATCCGACAATGATTACAGTTTTTCTCAAATTTATTGTGAAGGGCACATTGTACTTTTTAGTCATTTATAGATTAAATTTAATCATGTGGAGGGTTATTCCTCAAACATTCATTCCACCAGCCTCTGTCTTTTTTTTCTCTCTTCCTTAAATTTACCGTGACAAAAATGCAGCTTGTAAAAAAAAAAATTGCACTTTCTCGCCCCCATAAAAAAAAGAGAAGTCTCATGCACATTATACTAAAAATTAAGACCCACGGACCCCGTTCCATTATAAATTGACACTAAAAGTGGAACTATGAGCAATCTTCAGCATTACATTTGGACTTAAGTCTAAGGAACAATGTGCAAAATGTTTATATATGTGTAATGTGCTCTAGAGATCAGTTTTTGTTCCAATGAGCTAGGACTATACTGAGCTGAGATATTGAGGTTTCCGTAAAACAGCTATATAACCAAAATTCGTTGTGTGCTATGACACAGAGTGCCGTCGTAGTTAAACCAAGAAAGAAAAAAAAAACAACAAAAAAAAAACAGCTGGTGGTTTTGCAATGCCAATACTTTGAGGTAATCACTAAAAAAAAAAAAAAAAAAAAAAAAAACAATTCGAAAAATTAAAAAAGGTCAAGCAACCGACTTTGCAATTACTGGACCACTTGAGATGGGACGACCCATAAGCAAGAGAAATTAGATGAATGGAAATGATATATGGCAGCAGGTGTAGTGAATCGTAAAGCCAACCGGTTTTATTTAAGGTGCAGTAAGCATCGCCTCCTCTTTATAAACAATGCTTTCACAATTGATCTGTAATTGAAAATGCAGCATTAGATGATCACCCTGCTCTAGTGTGTTCTTCCATGACTGCCTTAGTAATACGCCGTGAAAGTTACGCCAGTAAAACACCAAGAGAGCGAGAGGGAAGATGGGGAAAATGAAGCTGAGGAACAGACACAAAGGACACATGGGAATATTAGAGTATGACACTGATTAATGCAGAAGTCATCCAAAAAATCCCAATTACACACAGTTTCTTTCTTCATCTGCGCCTCTGTTGCTGTTTATAGCCATGGCATATTATGGTGTGGAAAGGCTCTCAGTCCAGGACAAACCACACACACACACACACACACACACACACACACACACACACACACACACACACACACACACACACACACACACACACAGCCCCTTCAGTCATCACATCACTGCACTTACACAAGCAAGCTCACTAGTGTGTGTGTGTGTGTGTGTGTGTGTGTGCACGCACTGTCTCTGTAATTGCTGCTTTGAGGTAGTGTAGAGCAGTAATGTGTATGGGGTTGGGATATTCAGAGATGTGTTGGGGTGGATGCGAGTTTTTCAGGGTGACAGAGAGACAGGGATGTTGGTCTGAATCAGCACACGCTAATGCCAGGAGAGGGTTTGGAGTGTCACGAAAATACAGCAATTACGGCTCTAGAACGCATGAATGCTCTCTAATGAAGCCGAATGATTCCGAGTTAACAGGTAAACATACACACACACACACACACACACACACACACACACCTCTGTAGCTCGGTGATGCAGTGTAATTGGGGTAATGGCTCAGTAATCATGAGGTTGTCGGGTTTAGAAGCAAGGCTGTTTGGGCCCTGGGCCCAAGAAGTCCAACACAAACACCCCCCCCCCCCCCCACACACACACACACAATCACACACAATCACACAGCAGTCCTTAAGCACTCTAAACACAAATCCACAAACACACACAGCTTTGAATGATGCCAGTTGTACTGTATCAGACATCCTAAGGCAGGGCTTCCCAAACTTTTTGGGCGAACAACCCCAAATGGACAATATGCATTTTTCTTCTACACCAAGCCTTGGCATTTTGGTTCCTCCTGGAGTTTTATGGTCACACTTCCATCCATCCATTTTCTGTACCACTTATCCCACACAGGGTCACAGGGAAGCCTGGGGCCTATCCCAGGGGAATCTCACACACACTCACACATCCATTCACACACTACGGACAATTAAGAGATGCCAGTCAGCCTAGAACGCATGTTTTTGGACCGGAAACCGGAGTACCCGGAGGAAACCCCCGAAGCACGGGGAGAACATGCAAACTCCGTGCACACAGAGAGGAGGCAGGAATACTGTTACACTTGTAAATCCATATTGATTAAATATTTCAGCATATTTTTATACAGCAGCTGTTTATGTGCGTGTATGCGAGAAAGAGGGGTGGGGGTGGGGGGAACAGTGACCTTGAGAGGATGAAAATCAGGGTCTGGCCTCCTCCTGTGGCAAATGTCTCATGCCTTAATGTGAGCTGGCGGAAACCACACTGTCCCCTGGAGAGCGAGACACACACACACACACACAAATACACACAGAAGGAGACTCAGAGTCGCTGACACTGGTTTAATCCTCAGCCAGTAGAAATGCATGGTCTGTGTCTAGGTCTCCAGTCACATTAGCTCTGTGTATATACAGTGGGGGAAAAAAGTATTTGATCCCCTGCTGATTTTGCACGTTTGCCCACTGACAAAGAAATGATCAGTCTATAATTTTAATGGTAGGTGTATTTTAACAGTGAGAGACAGAATAACAACAAAAAAATCCAGAAAAACGCATTTCAAAAAAGTTATTAATTTCTGGCTCCCAGGTGTCTTTTACACAGGTAATGAGCTAAGATTAGGAGCACTCTCTTAAAGGGAGTTCTCCTAATCTCTGTTTGTTACCTGTAAAAAGACACCTGTCCACAGAAGCAATCAATCAATCAGATTCCAAACTCTTCACCATGGCCAAGACCAATGAGCTGTCCAAGGATGTCGGGGACAAGATTGTAGACCTACACAAGGCTGGAATGGGCTACAAGACCATCGCCAAGCAGCTTGGTGAGAAGGTGACAACAGTTGGTGCGATTATTTGCAAATGGAAGAAACACAAAATAACTGTCAGTCTCCCTCGGTCTGGGGCTCCATGCAAGATCTTACTTTGTGGAGTTTCAATGGTCATGAGAACGGAGAGGAATCAGCCCAGAACCACACGGGAGGATCTTGTTAATGATCTCAAGGCAGCTGGGACCATAGTCACCAAGAAAACAATTGGTAACACACTATGCCGTGAAGGACTGAAATCCTGCAGCACCCGCAAGGTCCCCCTGCTAAAGAAAGCACATGTACAGGCCCGTCTGAAGTTTGCCAATGAACATCTGAATGTGTTGTGGTCAGATGAGACCAAAATCGAGCTCTTTGGCATGAACTCAACTCGCTGTGTTTGGAGGAGGAGGAATGCTGCCTATGACCCCAAGAACACCATCCCCACCGTCAAACATGGAGGTGGGAACATTATTCTTTGGGGGTGTTTTTCTGCTAAGGGGACAGGACAATTGCACCGCATCAAAGGGGCGATGGACGGGGCCATGTACCGTCAAATCTTGGGTGAGAACCTCCTTCCCTCAGCCAGGGCATTGAAAATGGGTCATGGATGGGTATTCCAGCATGACAATGACCCAAAACACACAGCCAAGGCAACAAAGGAGTGGCTCAAGAAGAAGCACATTAAGGTCCTGGAGTGGCCTAGTCAGTCTCCAGACCTTAATCCCTTAGAAAATCTGTGGAGGGAGCTGAAGGTTCGAGTTGCCAAACGTCAGCCTCGAGACCTTAATGACTTGGAGAGGATCTGCAAAGAGGAGTGGGACAAAATCCCTCCTGAGATGTGTGCAAACCTGGTGGCCAGCTATAAGAAACGTCTGACCTCTGTGATTGCCAACAAGGGTTTTGCCACCAAGTACTAAGTCGAAGGGGTCAAATACTTATTTCCCTCATTAAAATGCAAATCAATTTATAACTTTTTTGAAATGCGTTTTCTGGATTTTTTTGTTGTTATTCTGTCTCTCACTGTTAAAATACACCTACCATTAAAATTATAGACTGATCATTTCTTTGTCAGTGGGCAAACGTACAAAATCAGCAGGGGATCAAATACTTTTTTCCCCCACTGTATATGACATATGAGGTAACACACACACACACACACACACACACACACACACACACACACACACACACACACACACACACACACACGCACACAGTGCTTTTTCTGATAGGCCAAGTCTGATCATAATAGCACGCATATATTCTGAATGTTTCCTTCATTCGGTGGGAAATGGGAGTTAGTTCAGTGATGGGATGGAGAGAGAGAGAGAGCGTGAGAGAGAGCTTTGGATGGCTGCATCTGTTATACTAATGCCTTGTGTCACACAGCAGATATGCAATATCATCTGAGGTGAAAAAAAATGTGTTTTTGTTTCTTCTTTAAATTTTCACTGCCAGTCACATCATAGTCTTTCTCTCTTGCTTCCTCCCTGTCTCTCTCTCTCTCTCTCTCTCTCTCTCTCTCACACACACACACACACACACACACACACACACACACACACACACACACACACACACACACACATTCTCTCAATTCAATTTAAAACATGTCTTATTAGCATGGCACAGGTGCGTTTCCTATTGCCAAAGCTCAGGTGACTGAACGTGGGAACATGGAATACTAAAATGAAAAAGAAAAAAAAAAGAAAAAGATGAAAGAACAACAACAAAGAATTGTCAACAAAAGCAGGTAGCATTGCTGCCACACAGCTCCTGAGTCCCCGGTTCAGTCCTGAGCTAGTGTCTGTGCCGAGTTTCACATGTTCTCCCAGTGGGTTTCCTCTGGGTTCTCCGATTTCCTCTCATCACACAAAAACATGTTAGTAGGTGGATTGATTGTTGTTGTTATTATTATTAGGGGGCTAAGCACCCTAGTGTTATTTTACCTTTTCTGCTTCTTCTTCTTCTTCTTCTTCTGCCTAAGGTGTCTATGGTAAAAGGTTGTGACATTTGGCACACTGATTGGGTAGGGTCCATGGAATATTCTGACCAAATTTGGGCCAAGTGCTGCCAACGCTCTAGTGCCACCATTGGGTCAAATTTGGGCCTAATTTGGCAGTACGTTCCAAATTAAAGCTGGGCATCCCTGGATTCCCTGGGTTTGAGACAAGTTCAGCATATCATATGACATCAATATCCACCTAATTAGATATATCTTGTTAGATCCTGGATTTTGTCAAAAATATTTTTTTTTTTGCTACTCCTCCTCCTCCTCCTCATTATTATTATTATTATTATGTTTGCGGTAATTGTAGTAATTTGCTTCATCTGTGTATCGTCTTAGTTCCATGTTTGTTATGTAGTGGGAGATTATTGGTGGAGATGCAGATATTAGTCAAACAAAACAAAACAAAGTAGTGATAGTAGTGAATGTGTGTTTAGAGTGTGTGTTTTCCTTCCTCTCTCTCTCTCTCTCTCTCTCTCTCTCTCTCTCCTCTCTCTCCTCTCTCTCTCTCTCTCTCTCTGCCTCTGTTAGGAGAGTGGCACTCTCCACTCATACAGAAAGTATGTTTGTAATCTAACACCATTAAGCCTTCCTTGATCTGGCAGACTGGTTCTCCTACATACACACACACAGACAGTTTTGATGAATTACCTTGCTTGTAGTTGTATTTTTTTATTTGCTTTGTATGACGGCATGATTACAGTGTCTACCAGTGTAGTGCGGCATGTTTCGCTGTCTGTAACAAAATTCCAGCGCTGCTCTTCTCGTCAGTAATAAACACTCGGGTTAATCAGGCCTGTTAACTGAATTACAGCCTCTGCACTGGCTGCTCTGCATGCTGCCTTTATCTTTCCAGTTAGAAGAGCGAAGCCCACACACACATTTATATAAGATTTCATTTCATTTGCCATAGAGGTGCATCAAAACTGGCTTAACAAGTAATAAAGAAAACACTCGGGGCGCAGTGTTGTTAAAGGTGTCTTCATCAACTAAGCGAAAACAACAGTGAGCGGAGAGAACCAAAACTAAACACACATACACACAACACAAGCAAAAAGGGGTTGCTGTAAGTGGTTGGAGTAAATTCCACTCACACTAGTTATGATGAAATCATAATCTGATATCTGGAGGATGTAATATTGCACACAGAAAAGGAGAGAAGATATTTCAATGGCAGTTGGTGGTAGTGAAGCTTTTGTGGCAGCTCTCTCTCTCTCCCCCTCTCTCCCCCTCTCTCTCTCTCTCTCTCTCTCTCTCTCTCTCTCTCTGTCTCTCTCTCTCCCTCTCTCTCTGTCTTGTACATATTGAAAACTCATTACACACAGTCTAAACCTTACAGCTGTTGAGTCAGCAATTAGACCACTCTTTATTAGCAAGCTCAAAGTTTTGCATCCCCATCGACATGCTCTAGTTCCTTTATTTGAATGTGACTCCTGTGTGTCTAATGTGTGCAATGACTTAAAAGCCGGCATATGTTTACTTTAAGTCTTACTTAAGACAAGAAAAGTATAAACAAGGTTCAAACTTTGAAGCAGTCTTAAAGATTGATTTGAATCTGGAAAGTGGTGATCCCAAGACGCGAAGCAGAAACAATAGAGTGAAGATAGAAAAAGATTTTAGTCTTTAGGGGTGCTATTCTAATCAATCAGAAAAGAAAAAAAAAATGAACACAAAGTAAGTAATAAAAGAGAAGGAGAAAAAGATGTGGGTGGGGGAAAAAATTCCAAAACCAGGCAGAAATGTGGAAAAAGAATCTTCACATTTCTATAACAATCCAAAATATCATTTTTGATTGTTTCACTATTAATGTTGTAATGTATTAATCACTATTAATGTCTTAACATACGCTTTTTGCCCATTTTCCACTTTTTCTTACCAGTTTTGATGAGTCTGTGTCCACTGTAGCCTCAGATTCTTGTTCTTGGCTGACAGGAGTGGAACCTGATGTGGTCCCTTAATGTTTTCCTTAAAGTTTGATGTGTTGGGATGCTTTTCTGCTCATCACGGATGTAAAGAGTGATTATTTGAGTTACTATATCCTTCCTGTCAGCTCAATCCAATCTGGACATTTCCCTTTGAGCTTTCTCATCAGCAAGGCGTTTCTCCCCATAGAACTGTTGCTCACTCGATGTTTTTTGTTTTTCGCACCATTCTGTGTAAACTCGAGAGATTGTTGTGTGTGAAAATCTCAGAATGTGAGCAGTTTCTGAAATACTCAAACTCCGCCCATCTGGCACCAACAACCATATCATATGGTCAAAGATCACATTTTTTTCCCTGATGTTTGATGTGAGCATTATCCGAAGCTCTTGACCTGTATCTGAATGATGTTATGCATTGCGCTGCTGACACATGACACACATATCTTATATATTTTATATACAGTACACATGCACACATTTGCTTCCTATTATGTATAAACAGTACGCTCACACACACAAGTGCTTCAGTCTGGATGCTTGAAGATGCTGTTTTGATGATGGAGAAGATTTGGTAGGAATGCGTTTAATTGTTCTGCTGCTTTTGTATTCTGACATTTTCTTCACACACACACACACACACACACACACACACACACACACACACACACACACACACACACACACAATTCCACCTTTATATCCACTGACCTTCACTTTCCGTACATGCCTTGCATTCTCTTTCTTATTCTCTCTCGCACACAGACTTGCACACCTCCCATTTTGTGTGTGTATGTGTGTGTGTGTGTGTGTGTGTGTGTGTGTGTGTGTGTGTGTGTGTGTGTGTGTTGTGCTGTTTGCTTTGACTGACTGTGTACAAGGCAGCATGGGTTCTCCTCAGCAGGAGAGAGACACAGGGGTAGAGAGAGAGGAATGCTAAGGGGGGTTCTGGGAGATTGACAGGCCGAGACACGATACGCGGTAGACCGATGTCTGATTGACAGCCCTGAGACGTGACAGCCGTGTGGGTTGTGTGTGTGAGAGAGAGAGCTCATGGGCAGTTATGTGAAAGGAAAAGGGGTGAATTCAGTCAGCTGTTCCACTTCATGCTATTATGTTTAGGCCTTCTCTTTTCTGCCAGAACATCCGGTGGATTTCCGAGCCTCTCTTTTGTTTCCTTTCTCTTCCATCACTTCACTGTTGTGTCACACTGTTTGTCTTTGTAAGCAGGTATTTCTGGTTGGCCACGTATCTGTCGTAACTCTCGCTCTCCCTGCCTCTTTGTCTCTTATAGCAGTGAGGCGACACACGTCCGAGGCAACATAGCTGACGCAATGACGAGCTCACACAGTAAATTCACTGGAAGGAAGGTGGCAGGGAGAGAGAACGCTATCAGTGCATAGTTTCTACATCTTCCCTGCTCTGTCCTTTACATGACCTCAGCTTCGTTATCAAACACACTTCAAATCTTGGACTTCAAAAATCATTTACAAAAAAAAAAAAAAAAAATCGTTCAGATTTCAAATAGACTGAGCAATCAGAGGAAGCATTTATCTAGGAACACAATGCTTCAGATCACTGTACAGGTCACTGTAGTTCTGCTAAATGGCTCAACCAGTATATTACCATCTTGTGGATTACAAAGTGATTACACTGGTCCACTTCTGAATGCTTAAAGTTGCATTAAGTGAGATTTGTCAATAATTGGCAAGATTAGGTCTTTCAGGGTTAAATAGGTGGAGTTAAATTAAGATTTAATTGATTTTTCTTTTGTACTCCTTGAGAGATCACCCTTTCCTTGCATTAATAAAATGCAAAGTGAGTGAACAGAAGAAAAATCTACATCAAATCAATATTTGGTGTGACCACCCTTTGCCATCAAAACAGCATCAATTCTTCTAGGTACACTTGTACAATGTCAGGGATTTTGTAGGCATATAGTCAGGTGTATGATTAAACAATTATACCAAACAGGTGCTAATGATCATCAATTCAATATGTAGGTTGAAACACAATCATTAACTGAAACGGAAACAGCTGTGTAGGAGGAATAAAACTGGGTGAGGAACAGCCAGACTCCGCTAACAAGGTGAGGTTGCTGAAGACAGTTTACTGTCAAAGGTCATACACCAAGACTGAGCACAGCAACAAGACAGAAGGTAGTTATGCTGCATCAGCAAGGTCTCTCCAAGGCAGAAATTTGAAGGCAGGCAGAGGTTTCCAGATGTGCTGCCCAAGCTCTTTTGAAGAAGCACAAAGAAACAGGCAACACTGAGGACTATAGACACAGTGGTCGGCCAAGGAAACTTAATGCAGCAGATGAAAGACACATCAGGCTTACTTCCCTTCGCAATCGGAAGATGTCCAGCAGTGCCATCAGCTCAGAGCTGGCAGAAACCAGTGGAACCCTGGTACACCCATCTACTGTCTGGAGAAGTCTGGTCAGAAGTGGCCTTCATGGAAGACTTGTGGCCAAAAAAACATACCTCCAATGTGGAAACAAGGCCAGGCGACTCAACTGTGCATGAAAACACAGGAACTCGGGTGCAGAAAAATGGCAGGTGCTCTGGACTGATGAGTCACAATTTGACAAAAAATTGTCTGCAGGCAACAGTGAAGCATGGTGCAGGTTCCTTGCAAGTTTGGGATTTGATCAGAATTAATGGTGTCCTCAATGCTGAGAAGTACAGGCAGATACTTATCCATCATGCAGTACCATCAGGGAGGCATCTGATTGGCCCCAAATTTATTCTGCAGCATGACAACGACCCCAAACATACAACGAAAGTCATTAAGAACTATCTTCAGCGTAGAGAAGAACAAGGAGTCCTGGGAGTGATGGTATGGCCCCCACAGAGCCCTGATCTCAACATCATCGAGTCTGTCTGGGATTACATGAAGAGAGAGAAGCAACTGAGGCTGCCGAACTCCACAGAAGAACTGTGGTTGGTTATCCAAGATGTTTGGTCCAACCTACCTGCTGAGTTCCTTCAAAATCTGTGTGCAAGTGTACCTAGAAGAATTGGTGAATTGATGCTGTTTTGAAGGCAAAGGGTGGTCACACCAAATGTTTATTTGATGTAGATTTTTCTTCTGTTCACTCACTTTGCATTTTATTAATTGATAAATATAAACTATTAACATGTCTATTTTTGAAAGCATTCTTACTTTACAGCATTTTTTCATACTTGCTTAAAACTTTTGCACAGTACTGTATATAAATAAAACTGGTTTCACTCTTCCCACGTTTCTCATTTTTTTGCTACATTCTTTTGAATGTCCATGGAATATGAAGCATTGTGATAACATGAAATTAAAAATGACTTTATATGGCCATGGGCATTGATTCTGCTCAGGGCAGCTGTCATTTGCTTCTATTGTCAAGCAACTGTTTGACGCTGTACACAACAGCGCTTCGTGTTCGCTGAGAGTAGGGTAATGGTTGAGAGGCAGGAATTTTATAGCCTTTATAGCCTTTTATAATCGACCAATTGGTGTGCAAGATGGCAGGAATTACTGAGAGGGGTTAAAGCAATGCAAATATGTGCGCACATGATGCAGTATTAGACCATAAGCACATCATAATGAAACTAAACCGAATCCCGGACATTTTCTCAAATGTAGAAATCCCGGACGGAAGCTTTTTTTATGTTCTGAAAACGAGGACATGTCCAGGAAAAAGAGGACGTACTGTATGGTCACGCTACATGTAGTTAATCAAGAAATGTTTGACATTCTTTAGTTTGGTAGCTAACAAATAGCCTAATAAACACCAAGCACGTCTAATCAATTATACTTTGGGTAAGTGGAGAAGTGAGACTTTTTCTACGCTATGGTTTTATTTGAAGACTTTGGCCATTGACCTCAGCTGAACAAAAAAAAAAGTTGTTAAAATGAAAGTAATTTCAGCTTTTCACTCATTTCAAAGAAAGAAGCCTGAGTTGTTAAGTCCACAGGATCTGTCAACAGGTCTAGACTTACATTCCTCACTCTTGAAGCTTCACACATTTCCTATTAGCCTTGATGTAGATGCTGAATAATTCATACTGTGACTAACACTTCACTGTTGAGTGCAGGAATGATTTTGTTATTTACACGCACATTCTCTCTCTCTCTCTCTCTCTCTCCTTCACAGAGACACCTATAGTAGGGAATGGGTCTGTTACAGGCAGCATCATCGGAGCCATTATTGGAGTCATCCTCTTTATCGCCCTCATTGCCACCATTGTGGTTGTGGTCCGCAAACAACGCATGAACAGAGAGTCAGTCCCTTCTCTCTCTCTCTCTCTCTCTCTCTCTCTCTCTCTCTCTCTCTCTCCCCCCCCCTACTTTCTCCTGCCTGCTGTTTCTGCATGTTGGTTAATGTTAAACATGATGCCAGACTCCAGCACTGCGCAGTTTACAATTTTGCCTCATTTAGCACTCCTGATACAGCTCGGGCTTCTACATTATCAAAGATTTCATGGGCTGAATGGTGTGTGTTAGGTGAGAAAACACCGAACACACAAGTGTTGGCTTTCCAGAATCTGCTTTGATTCTACAGTACAACATCATCAGGACATTCACTTTCCTCACAGTAGTACAGTTCTTCACGATTCAATCTGCCTAAAGATCTAGCATATCAGCTTTTATTACAGATGAGCCTTTTCCATCAAACTATCTTGTATACCTTTCTTAAATCGTGTGTGTGTGTGTCTGTGTGTGTGTTACAGCGGTCCTCCCACTCACAAGCCTCCTCCTCCTCAGAAGCACACTACGATCTCCTACAATGTAAGTCAGATACAAACGTTATCTATAATAATAATAATAATAATAATAATAGTAATAATAATAATAATAATAATGCTGTAATCCAGGTTCATGCTGATTTATATGACAATTTATATGTTTCTTCACTCAAGGCAACTGTTAGATTCTGTGCATCTACAGACTGGTGACAGATTAAAGGAAAACCTAGCAGTTCTGCTACGTTATAAGAAACAAATCTAGTACTTGATGACGGAGTATTGCAGTGTTTCAAATAAACAATAGCATACTAATGTATTAATTTGTGTATATGTGTTATGTATCTCTAATGAGTTCTGGACTTGAGCAGTCATCTACGAACGAGTTTGTTTTGAAATAGAGGGATTTTTCACAAAAAGAAGAAAATAATCCAAAAGGAACAGTAGCTCATTGTGCAGGTCATTGTAGTTGTAGTGCTGTAGCTCCACCTTGTGGATTAGTGTGATTACTGCAGTGATCCACTGCAGAAGTTCTACACATGATTCAATCTGTGGCTTTGTTTGATGAATTTGGTTACCTTTAGCCGAGCTGAATAAAACTAGTTATAAATTAATTACATGGCTAAGTGACTTTGGTGTAAGTGTGTGTGTGTGTGTGTGTGTGTGTGTGTGTGTGTGTAGGCTGTGCCGGCACCCATCAGCAACAACCACAGCAACGATCCACTTGTATACTATGAGCCACAAAGAGTAGAACCAGTGATGGTGAGAAGACCTACTCCTACCTGTAACCCCCACAGTCTTTCTTTCCCTCCTACACACACACACACACACACACACACACACGTTTCTTCCTCATTCACATCTTCATGTATTTTATTTGGTTTAAAGCAAGGCTCTTCAGTCTTCTCCAGAAAGGGCCGATGTGGCTGCAGACTTTCATTACAACCAAATTGGAGGCACACTTGAGAATTGGTTTGGAGACCAAAGATGCTTGGCTCCATAGTTCAGTAGTCAGGGCACTGATCAGGGAGTCGGCCATTTTAAGGGCTGTTTCAATTGCAAAATCCCTCCAGTTGCACTGGAACGTTCGCTCCCTAAAGAATCCCACAATGCACCGCAAAAACCAGTGAACATCAATGCTAACTATGTTCCCCTACTGGAAATGAGGACATATTTTCTGAAGCCTCTCAGCTCAAATAAAACGGCAGATGAACTCTCAGCAAACTTTGTCTACAAATATAATTAGCTTGTTATCGTTGTTGTAGATCTTACATGATTTCTTATGTTAGCGATTTTTAACTTTATTCGACGTTCTATATACAGTTTGTTTGAGTCTGATGAGTGTTCTAATAACTGTTTAATGATTTTTTAAAATCCACTAGCTATTCTATGATTCTGCTATCCTGACAAGCATGAAGTATCATGACATGATCATGTCATATCATGACGCGTGTGATAATGCTAACAAATTTATATGACATATAATGTCAGAAAGATATCAGTCCTGCCTGTTGTTGATAAATGCCAGTTAAAGAACGCAAGTACGTAGTCGTGTCCCCAGAAATTGAGTCATGAGTGTCCCAATGTGTAGTGAGACAGGGTCCTTACCAGTGTCTGAACTCGTGTACACGATATACTGATTCACTACCTAGGGAGCTAGGGAGCTGATTGAGACGCACCCCAAGATGAACTGATTAAACAAGTGAAATCAGGTGTGACTCCTGCTTGGTTGGAATGAAAGCCTGCAGCTACACCTTCCCTTTCTGGATAAGATTGAAGACTCCTGGTTTAAATGCTAATGACCTCTTTTGAGCGATCAACAATTTAAAAATTTTGGTATTTGATAGATATAAGCTGCTGTTGCATGTTGCGCAATTGTAGGTCAGCACACTACACTGCCCCATTTAGCTCCATGGAGATTTCAGTTGCACCTAGTGGTCAAAACAGTAGTTGGAACAAGCACTAGAAGAGACCTGCTGGTGCAGGAATCACTCTGCCCCACGCTCGCTCTATGAATATTTTGTTTATGAGTGGGGGATTGCGATTGCAATCTTTTGAGTCCATATTTTTCAGTGCTTTCCCTGATTAGAAAGCACTACAAAACTATAATTAGAAATCGATCATAATTGCACCAAGTGCTCATAAAATTATAATATCTGATTTCAATAAAGCTGTGATCAAAAGTTTCTTTGCTAAACGAACAAAAAGAGGACGCTGGCTTTTAGACCAGACTACTGCTTTATTTTGTTTGAGGCTATGTCATCATTAACATCATCCTCCCCCATCTGAACCTCTGGTCATGAGCTGCTCCTGTGTTAATGTTACGAGTATAACTAAACAACAACATTGTTGTTTGCGTCTCTCACAGGATCTGGACTTGTGCCACGGTGATGATGAGGACAATCAGCCGAAGCTGTTTTACCAGAACGCCAGCTCTGGCTTGGAGGACAGCGAGATGCTCCCCCCGTATTATGAACCTGGAGAGATTGATACAGTGATCTATGATAATGAACAGCAGCAAAACCCCTCATCCTTATCCAGGGAGGACAGTTTTATGTCCGCTTCCATGATTGTGTAGGAAAGATTACACTGAGTCCTCTACACTGGAGAGAGAGAGAGAGAGAGAGAGAGAGGTCAGTCACCCTTGTGATTTTAGATGTAAAGTTGTCTTTCAGTTCTGTAGAACTGTTGTTTGAACTCTACAGAAATTCTTTTAAATGTTTAAGGGTAAGGATAAGATTAAATGAATCCAAAGTCTGCTGTACCACTATCTGGAGGCTGGAATAATAATATATATATATGCCTGTGTGTGTGATTAACTTTGCATTCACTAGCAAGCATTAAAGCAACAGACCATCTTTCATTTGCGATGCTACAAGCGACATGAGACGGAAAATGTCAACTGACGAATTTTTCAAAAATATGGAGAAATCCAAATAATACAATTCCTCTGAAATTCCAATCCCATGACCCCAGGTTGTCTGACATCCACCAATTCTTTAGTCTCATATCACCACATCCTTCCCCTGTTAAATTCTCATTCAATAATGTTTACATGAATGTGGAATTTAAAAATAAAAATAACCCCTGTGTCATCGTTTCATGGGCTTTTACAATATTACCAAAGATTTACCAAAATATACAGTCCCCTCTGAAAGTATTGGAACAACAAGGGCAATTCTATTGTTTTTGCTATACATTGAAGACATCTGGGTTTGAAATCAAAAGATGAATATGAGATGATAGATCAGAATTTCTGCTTTCAGTTCCTGATATGAATACCTAGATGTGTTAAACAACTTGAAACATGGCACCACACAATATTTAGGTGAGCAAAAATATAGGAACAGATAGTTTTAAAGTAAATTACAGTAAATACCACTTAATATTTGGTTGCATATCCCTTGCTTGGAATGACTGTGTCAAACCGGTGACCCAGTTACATCACCAAACTGTCCCCTTCTTCTTTTGTGATGCTTTTCCAGGCTT
>CM042544.1:14349255-14491755 GCA_023630585.1 Cranoglanis bouderius
GAATTCTGCCCTGCTCAATCTGCCCCAATCAACTGTAAGTGATATTATTGGGATTTGGAAGCGTCAAGGAGCAACAACAGCTCAGCCACAAAGCGATAGACCACACAAACTCACATAGCAGGGCCTCCGAGAGTTGAAGCAGGTAAAAATCGCATATCCTCTGTTGTGTCACTCACTACAGAGTTTCAAAATGCTTCTGGAAGCAACATCAGCACACAAACTGTGCATCAGGAGCTTCATGAAATAGGATTTCATGGCCAAGCAGATGCACACAAGCCTAAGATTACTGTGCTCAATGGCAAGCGACAGCTGGAGTGGTGTAAATCACACTGGACTCTGGAGAAGTGAAAATGAGTTCTCTGGAGTGATGAATCACGCTTCTCTATTCGGCAGTCTGATTGATGAATCCAGGTTTGGCAGATGCCAGGAGAACGCTACCTACCAGAAAGCATAGTGCAACAGGAAAGGTCTGGGGCTATTTGTCAGGATTTCGGTTCGGCCCCATAGTTCCAGTGAAGGGTAATGTTAACGCTGCAGCATATGAAGACATTTTAGACAATTGTATGCTTCCAACTTTGTGCTAACAGTTTGAGGAAGGCCTTTACCTGTTCCAGCATGACTATGCCCTTGTGCACAAAGCAAGGTCCATAAAGTCAGGCTTTGAAGAGTTTGTTGAGGAGGAATGCCAGTGAGTCTGCACAGAGTCCCAACCTCAACGCCACTGAACAGCTTTGGGATGAATTGGAATGTCAATTGCGAGCCATCCAACATCAGTGCCTGACCTCACTAATGCTCTTTTGGCTGAATGGGCACAAATTCTCACAGACACACTCCAAAATCTTGTGGAAAGCCTTCCCAGAAGAGTGTAAGTTGTGATAGCTGCAAAGTATGGTGGGGGTGTGTAAATCCTTATTAATGCCCATGGTTTTGGAATGAGATCTTCAACAAGCTCATATAGGTGCGATGGTGTCACACCATACAGGTGTCCACATTTTGGCCATGTAGTGTATGTGTAAACAGGCTATCAAGGTGATTTGCCTGTAACTCTGATACTTCTCTATGCCATCACCATTCCCAAATTAATGATAAGTTTACCCCAGATTCTGAACAAAGTTGGTCACACACTGATCAGCTCGACCTTCATATTGTGTGGAATACTGAGGTTTACACCTCTAATTATTTCCTGTATGGCATGTACTGCAGATCCTACAGCACGTGTTATTAACATGTCAAAATGTCATGTTTTACATCTTATTTCATACCCCTTTAATTTAGGACTATAATCTAACACTGGTGTTGTCTTTCAAATTTGAAATAGAAAAGTGTATCTTTTAAAGCTATGTTAATCCATCAAAAGGGCCAGAGTGTGTCTGAATGTGCTGTGTCATCATCTCTTTCTACTGCTATGTCTATCTCATCCACTATAAAAAAAAATAAATAAAAAAAAGTTTAAAGTGCATGACGCTGTCTTATCTGCATTGTCATGCGCTTTATATAGAGGAAAGCAAGGAGTTATCACAGAGATAAACGCTTAGGCATGAGAGGTGAACTCAACAACCCACAAATAATCCAAAATGTTCCCATTGCAGCCTTAGTCATGGGTAACCCAGGGACAGCAGTTGCCAGGCAACCAATGACATCACCACAGCAACAATCCTCAGCTTCATCAAGCTGAGAAGGGGAACAAGAGATGTGAAAGAGAATGCCTGGGTTCTCATGCCTTTGTTTTACTGGACATGCTGGTCATATGTGTGAGGACAGGATGGATAGATAGATGTAATATTTTTGAAAAATATTATGTTATTGGAACATGCACAGTAATGTCTCATGCTTCCTCATTCATACTGTTTAGAAATCCAGACACTAAGATTTGAAATATACACAACCTGCTCTTACAAGTGTGATCACTCCACCTCAGTCCATTGGAATTTTCCGTGAAGTCTTGTTCATTCATACTGAGTCTTCTAACACCTCAGACTGTCTTCCTTCTTCTCATATTTATTGTATCTCTCATGTTGTCTGTAGTGTTTCTAGTTCTGTTCTGGTGTTTGTGCTTTATTTCTAATTTATCACCCACTTTTGTCTGTCTAGCCTGTATGAGTCTTTTGTGAGTTAGTGACAGAAGACTTAGCTTGATTTTGAAGCCCCACTCATCCAATAAGACAAAAATTTTGACTCAGCAGCAGATGTTGGGCCAACAGTAATAAATAATAAACAGCAGGGATGAGTGCAACAAGAATAGGAGCTACAGTTGCTGATGTCTAAGCAGGATTCATTGGTTCAGTGTTTACTAGTATCTCTACCAATATACCTCCAGTCGTAAAAGTTGTCGATCGTCCCTCAATGACCTCAAACATTAAGTATAAGCAAGGTCACACTCTCAGATAAATGTTACAGCTCACTGGAGACCTAGTGCATTTTATTCCTCCAGTGCTCCCTTGGGATGACTTGAATCTTCCTCAGGATTTTTACATTAAGGAATTGAAGTCTTTCTGGTTTCTCTCTTTACCAGTCAGATATAGGATCGGGTTTAGGCTACTGTTTCAAACTGCTTCACATGAACCAAGGTTATAGATCAGCTGTGGACTAACAGTGGCAGCTCATCCATAGCAGGAGGTGGAGCAGAGCCCAACCATATAAATCAGTCATTCAACAAATGTTCATTTTCATAAAGTCCTCATTCACAAGTCAGTTGAAATATTAATTTACTTCTTTTGAATGACCAATGATTTTTCCGATATTGCATTGATTTGCTCACCTTTCTAGATGATGTGCAATCATGGAGCAGCACAGTCACTGCCCCATGTAGCTATTATTGAACCGAGTGTTCATAAATGGGAACTGCAACAAGCATTAATTAAGGAATCACGCTATCCCATGCTCGCTCTATGAAAATTTCAGTCGAGGAGGAGCGGCAAACAGGACAGTTAATGACAGGGTTACTGGGTTTGCAATTTCGCGCCAAATTAGATTACAGCAAATACAGTGGCAAGAAAAATTATAACTATATTATATTGTTAACTAATACATACAACTACATAATTATATTGTTTTAACTAATAACACAAATTATTATATTGGTCTTGTACATACTGAATATATCGTTCAAATATTCACAGTATAGGTTGTAAAAACTACGTGAAACCCTAGGCTAATGACGTCAACAAAAGCTAATTATAGTTGGAAGTGGGTTAACCTAGCGTCCAATTAATAAGATGAGATAGGAGGTGTGGGTTAGAGCTACTTGGACTTATAAAAAGCATTTTGAATTTGCTATTCACAAGAAGAATCTGTTGATGTGAACCATGCCTCTCAAAAAAGAAATCTCAGAAGACCTACGATCAAGAATTGTTGTGTTGCATGAAGCTGGAATGGATTACAAAGTTATTTCAAAGAGCTTAGATATGCATCTGTCCACTGTTAGACAAATTGTCTATAAATTGAGACGATTTAGTACTCTGGCTACTCTCCCCAGAAGTGGCCTTCCAGCCAAGATGACTCAAAGGGCACACCACAGAATATTCATGAAGTGAAAACAGAACCATAAAGTGACAGTTAAAGACTTGAAGAAATCACTAGAACTGGTTAACATCTCTATTCATGAGTCTACTATACGGAAAACACTACACAGGCATGGTGTCCATGGTAGGACACAACAAAGAAAGGTGCTGCTTTCCAAAAAAAAGTATTGCTGTGTGCCTGAAGTTTGCCAAAGACCACCTTGACACTACACAATGATACTGGGAAAATGTTTTGTGGACTGATGGAACTAAGGTTGAGTTGTTTGGGAAGAACACGCAGCACTACGTATGGCATAAAAAGGGCACCGCATGTCATCATAACATCATGATTTGGTGCTGCTTTGCTGCTTTGGGGCCTGGACCACTTGCAATCATTGAGGGAAAAATGAATATGCAAGTTTATCAAGATATTCTTCAGGATAATATCAGGGTGGCTATTCGGCAGCTGAAGCTTAGTAGAAGTTGAGTGATGCAGCAGGGCAATGAACCATAAACACTGAAGTAAAATCATTACAGAATAGCTTCAAAAAAAAAAGATATTCTGCCTTTTGGCCTGGCCCAGTCAGAGCCCAGACCATCCTGTGGAATCACAGCTCTCAAGAGAGATGTTCACACCAGACGTCCTAAGAATACGGCTGAGCTGAAGCAGTTCTGTAAGGAAGAGTGGTCCAGAATTCCTTCTGAACATTGGGCAGGTCTAATCCACAGCTACCAGACCACTTGGCTGAGGTTATTGCTGCCAAAGGAGGCTTGACCAGCTATTAAATCCAAGTGTTCACTTACTTTTTCCACAGCACTGTGAAAGTTTAATGGGATGTGTTCAATAAAGACATGAAAGAATATAATTGTTTGTGTGTTGTTAGCTTAAGCACGTTGTGTTTGCCTATACTTGTGACTTTGATGAAGATGAGATCACATTTTATGACCAATTAATGCTGAAAACCAACTAATTCCAATGGGTTCACATACTTTTTCTTAACCTCTGGAATTGGAATTCAATCTAAAACATTTCTGCAAAAAAGGGAAAGTGCAGACAGTGTGTCATTTCTATTTTTAAGATGTATTGCAAGATTGGGAGAGAGAAAGAGGGATAACGTCCATACATCCGAAAAGCGTGTGCACCACGGCATCTTTGTTTCCCACACAAAGGCTGAAAAAAAAAAAAGAAAATCTCGATTTTCCAGTGCCTTAAATTTTTTGGGCTAGTTTCATGTTTTTTGTGGTTTTTTGAGCTGGACATTTTGCAGAAACCTGGCAACCCTGGTTAATGATATTAGCTCTTCTGTCTGCACATCACACGCTAGCTAGGTGCTAGACTAGGTATATGCTGGATGACTGTATGTTGGCAACTCTTATCTGATTATTAAGGGGTTACTCTAAATATTTACTAGAACATAACTTATTTGATACCCTCTTGGCTTTATTTTTTTAAGACTATGTCTTTATTATTGATCACCACCTTCTCCACCTAAATCAAAGCTACCTGTGGTCTACTGTGTAGGTTCACCTTATGTTTCCTAATGGTGAGGTGAACTGCTGAACTGAAGTAGCTGACAGAAATGGCTCTCTGAGAAGATGAATTTTAGCTCCAGAAAAGATTCAGCACTGGCTGACAGCAGAACTGTCTGTACTGCAGTGGCTCCGGGCATGGCAAGTAAATCTAATACCCAATTATTCAGTCGGATATCCAATGACTGCTGGTCATGATATTGGATGGGAAAACTAAAACCTGATATTTGTCAATAGCTCGAGGATGAAACTATTAGAGTTAAGCATTGCATTATATCACAAGGTCTCATAGATGGGACAAACTATTACACACAAATGTAATTGTTTTAAAAGTGTTCCAAGTCTGTGGGTCCAAACATGGTAAACAGAAAAGCTATAATCATTTTGCTCAAATAAAAAACACTAAACTTTTTGTCCTTTTGTTTAAGTTTTTACTTTAATTTGAAAATCTGTGTTTAGTCTATCAACTATTAGTTTCTCTCCTAAAGGCATTTTAGGGGAAAAAAAGGATGATAGAGTAAGTACTCTACCTTGCTCACGTTTTTTTAGATGCATGCATGAATCTACAGTCTGGGCTAGAAAGAAATCAGTTCAAGCCTCACTTCTTTATACCATTCTGTGTATTTTTCTTACAACATTTAGTAATGCTGTTGTCTGCAAAAGTCCAAAATAATCTATTTTAAGATGTTTTAGCCGCAAATAATCTGAGGTGGATGCCAAAAAATGAAACCATATATTGATGCCTTTTTATCTAACAAAGATAGGAAGGGTTCATATATACCAGCCGCCCCTACTTGTATTGGTCACACTGCCACATTAATTGTGCTGGGAGCTGCTGGTGATTGCATCAACTCCACTCCAGCCAACTCTTTTTGGCTTTCTTGACGAGTGTTTCCTTGAATAGCGGCTTCAGCAGAAAAGTCCATTGGGTTCCACGGCTAAAAAAAAATCCCTCATTTGGATGTCTGCTGGATATCTTTCCTCTACACCATCAGCCAGTCTGCCCTGGCTGAGCACCCATGACTCACACATTTTCCAGGTTAAATAAAGAATTTCCTATTGAGCATCTGTTTAGGAGAGATCAGCATTATCACCACACTGGAACTGTCCTATTATTCATGCCAAGCCACACTATAAATAATCTGCAGTATAAATAAATGGAGTTGCTTTTAGAGGCTGGTCCTAATCACTTTTGGATTTACCATTGGTAAAAGAAAGACAGTGGGTATGGAGGACCATATCAATTCAGTTTAATTTAGTTTGTATGGTGCTTTTAACAATAGACATTGTCACAAAGCAGCTTTATAGAAATCCAGATGTAGGTTTATATTTAGTTCTCTGTAGCTAGAAGCAAAAACAGTGGCAAAATTAGAATTTTTCAGAAGAACCAGAGTTACAGTGCTGTGAAAAAGTATAACAGTATTTCTTCTGTTTTTGTTATATCTCATACTAAATAATTTTAGATCTATAAAACGAAGCATAACATAAAACAAAGGCAACCTGAGTAAACACAAAATACAGTGTTTATTTATTAAATTTTCTATTGAAACAAAAAACGTTATCCAACACCTATCACCCATGTGAAAAACTAATTGCCCCCTTAAACTTAACTAACTTAACCACTTACTTCTACGTCTTGCTGCATAATCCAGTTGCGCTTGAGTTTCAACTCACGGACTGAAGACCAGACATACTCCTTTAGGATTTTCTGGTAGAGAGCAGAATTCATTTTCCTTCAATTACTGCAAGTTGCTCAGGCCCTGAAGCAGCAAAGCATCCCCACACCATCACACTTCCACCACCATGCTTGACCATAGGTATGATGTTCTTTTTGTGGAATTCTCTGTTTGGTTTAAGCCAGATGTCTTCCAAACAGTTCCACTTCCGACTCATCAATCCACAGAACTTTCTCCTTCAAGGTGTGTTTTGGCAAAATTCACATGAGCCTTAATGTTCTTCTGGGTTAGCAGTGGTTTTTGCCTCGCCACTCTTCCATGGATGCCATTTTTGCCCAGTGTCTTTCTGATAGTGGAGTCATGAACAGTGACCTTTATTGATGCAAGAGAGGCCTGTAGTTCCTTTGATGTTGTCCTCGGCTCTTTTGTGACTTCCTGGATGTTGTCGTTGCTGTGCTCTTAGAGGAATTTTGGAAGGTTGGACACTTCTGGGAAGGTTCACTACTGTGCCAAGTTTTTCCATTTGGAGATAATGGCTCTCACTGTGGTCCTTTGAAGTCCCAGAGCCTTTGAAATAACTTTGTAACCCTTCCCAGACTGATGTATTTCAGTCACCTTCTTCCTCATCATTTCTAGAATTTCTTTCAATTTTGGCATAGTTTGTTACTGGGTAAGACCTTTTAACCAACTTCATGCTTGAAAAAGTTCTATTTAAGTATTGATTTGATTGAACAGGGTTTGCAGTAATCAGGCCTGGTTGCGTCTAGTCCAGCTGAACCCCATTATAGATGCAGTTTCATAGATTTGGGGAATTAGTAACTACGTGGGCAAATATACTTTCACACAGGCCCAGTTGGTATTGGATAACTTTTTCACTGCAATAAATAACATTATCATTTAAAAACGGTACTTGGTGTTTACTCGAGTTGCCTTTATTATATCGTAGATTTTGTTTTCATTTCTGAAACAATTTAGTATGAGATATACACAAAAACATATGAAATACTTTTTCACACCACTGTAGTATCCAACATATCCTCTTCTTGGTGACACCAGATAATGTGATTATAAATCATTACTCTTTTATAATTATATACTATATAATGTGTTGAAAGGATGTTCAGTATGAATTTTGGTTCTCAAGTCATTCCAGCTATTGAAACTTGGACTCAGTGCTTCACCATCATCAACGGGTCATCAACAGATACAAGAACTGACCTCACAGGGAAGCACTGGAGTATGGCTTGGGGAGGGAGTTTAGCTGTCCATAAAAGACATCATGCTCTGCTGGCTTTACATAATATTCATTACCTGGTTCAGTGGACAGAAATCCTTCACTGACTATAGGTGACACTAAAGACCCAGCCCCCAGATGACTGTCAGCAAGGTCAAACTGCTCTCTTGCAGACGAGGAAGTGTTGTCAGTTTGCTCCACATGTGACTCCGCTGCCCTGCTTCATGTCTCCATAAGTCTGAATACCTAAATTCCTCATTATTATACCAACCCAGGGGGGAATAGTGGCTTAGTGGTTAACACATTTTGCCTCACACCTCCAGGGTTGGGGGTTTGATTCCCGCCTCCACCCTGTGTGCATGGAGTTTGCATGTTTTCCATGAGCTTCGGGGTTTCCTCCACGTACTCCGGTTTCCTCCCCCAGTCCAAAGGCTGATTGGCATCTCTAAATTGTCTGTAGTGTGTGAATGTGTGTGATTGTGCCCTGCGATGGGTTGGCACCCCATCCAGGGTGTCCCCCGCCTTGTGCCCCGAGTTCCCTGGGATAGGCTCCAGGCTCCCTGTGACCCTTTGTAGAATAAGCGGTACAGAAAACGGATAGATGGATGGATGGATGGAAACCAACCCAGTAATTAATCCAGAATATTCTCCTAGTCTTTGCATCGTCCAAATCCCCTGTACCTGACTAGTAGGTATTTTTTATTTTAGTGTTTTATTTCTATTGGTAGCAGTTGGCACCCATGTATTTTTATATTTGTGTGTATTTTTATATTACTATTAAGTCAGTAACCTTTTATGAACAGTCTCCCTGGTCCTCCTGGTTGTGACACTAGCACTAAGCTGTCTATAAATAAATTAGAGGAGAGATGGATGAATAAGAGGGGGGTGGAACGAGAACGGAAGAAACGAAAGATGTTAAAGGTACAGAGCCTTTAAACTGCCAGTGAGAGTGTTGTCTTTGAGGGGCTTCATTATTCCTCTTTCCTCTTTTATTTTTTTTTAATTGGACAGAAAGCCTCTGTCTGTCTCTGTCCAAATTCTTTATAGATTAGCTGAATTTATTTTAATATGCTGTCAATGCATTATAGTTAAATGTAATTTCTTTGCCTCTGTACATTTTTCAGATGTTTCTTCAATCCATGTTTATGTAAATACAAATACATTCAATAATTAAAACTGGCTTTGAAGAAATAACTAGTTGGTCATGATTGTGATCATTGCTGGTATTGCTGCTTCATACTTATCATTAAGGGGTATCCAAATATTTGCAGAGGCAGGAGTGGCCAATGGAGCATTTTATTAACTGGAACCAAATTCTATTCATATACAAATATACAACTGTAAAAAACAAATTTATTAAAAAAAAAAAATTGATCCTGAGCATGGATTACTGTCTATGAGTTTTTGTGTATGTTCTCCTCATGTCTGCCTGGGTTCCCTACAGGTTCTCTGGTTTCTTCCCACCTCACAAAAGCATGCTGATAGGTGAATTGGCGACTATAAAGGTGTGACTAAGTGTTTGAATGTGTGTGCATGGTGCAGTGTGATGCACTGGTGTCCCATTTAGGGTGTATTTCTGAGCAGTTTTCTGGGGATGGGCTCCAGATCAACGATTACCGAAGATGAATGAATGAGTGAATGATGTCATTAAACAGTGTCCATATACTGTATTTATGGAGTTGCCAGAGGAACATTTTGTGCATTGTGTGTGTGTGTGTGTGTGTGTGGGTGTGTGTGTGTGTGGGGGTGTGTGTGTGTGTGTGTGTGTGTGTGTGTGCTATACACTGGAGAGAGAGAGAGAGAGAGAGAGAGAGAGAGAGAGAGAGGATGTTGAGGTGAGGCAGCGATTAAGCAGATTGCCTTTGGGGATTAGTTGACCAGTACCCAGGCCTTCTGTTAGTTATTCAGTCTCCCTTATATAAGCTCATCTCTCTATTTTTCTGGCCCATCTCATCTCTCAAAATCACCTTTGACCCTTTGGGGAAAAGCTTGCATTGTGAGAGAAAGAGGAAGGGCATGGTCAGTGATTATGTGTATCAGAGAGGTTGCTCTTTGATATCGAGGGGAGCACAGAATGAGACAGCAGAGGAGTGAGAAAGGACAGAAACTGTGTGTTTGTGTTCGGTCATATAAGGAGAGTAGAGGATGCGTAGTACACACTCGAGTAATTGGAGGACTCTGTAAAGTTTCTCTTACATTTGTGCCTCTCTCTGTTAGACAGGATGACTCACGCAATCTGTTTAAAACTGATAAATGATGTTGCTGACAGCATTCTCACTTTAGTAAAAGCAAAATATAGAACCCTGAGCACAGCCCTGATTCTCTCATCATACATCAGGTTGTATCACGCCACGACTCTAATCTGGGACAGCATCCCTTTTCCCAGCACACTAAAAGTTCCCCCTTCACACAGCTACTCATGTAAGATTGAAACTCATACATGCTTGAGTGCACATTCAAGTGTCAGTGTCTCTTTCATCCCACACAGTGCTTTTTTCACTTAATATGTTTTGCCCATAAAACAGCTTTTTAATCTGTATGTTAAATACTCTGATATTTCATCAGAATCTAGAGCAGTCATGTACTAAACTGTACTAAGCTGTAGGCTTTAGACCTGCCTATTCCAGATTGAATAGATTTCCCAGAATGCAAAAGCATTTGTTGAAGCACATCCTAGTCCAGTAGTCAAGACAAGTCTTACTTATGTTGAGTATATACATTTGTGCAGAGTCTGCCTCTCAGAAGCTATACAGTGAGCAGGTTTCAGTATGAGGTTGGCCTGCTTTAACTATGTCCCTTTTTGTTCTTCTGTGCCCTTAAGAGACTTTTGAAGTAGCATGATCAAGTTTCAGTGAATGACCATGTAAGTGCAGCTCCTTCTAATCTTTCAAAATGGCCACTTAAACTATTGAATCCAAGCATGTAGTTGATGCGTGACTCAGTGAGACTCTTGAAACCAAGTTCTTCCTTTTCACAATTTACTGAACGGACTCAAAACTGTACAAAACAAAATAAAGACACGGTCAAAGACTAGTGCGCTCCCTCGGCTCAATAGCTTTGTCAACTACCAAAACGGAAGGGAATCTTATGGTCCTTATTAAAGTGTTACCCAATCAGAGGGGAGCAACGGCTTGAGGCAATCACCTGATACACCCATAATTTTCTATGTGGGAAACACATATATAACACAACCAAAGACACAAAAAAATAAATATATAAAAACACAGCTTCTGTAAGGTTTACTCATGTCTGTCTTATCCTAAAACAATTAATGTAATAATGGTGGGTTTGCTGTTGTTGTTGTTGTTTGTCTTATATAGTTGTTTTCTGATAGTTATAGTTATATATACAGTAATTGCTTACTGTCAACAACCTTTCTTAAAAGTCCTGTTCTTTTCTGAGTGAAGAGAAACATATTGAGATTATTGAGGTTGAATACACTGGAGTATTCCTTAAAATTCAAAAATTCCAAAAATATTAAAAGACGAAGAGGTTTTCAAATTTTGTACATTTATTAGAAATACCCCCCACACCCCCTCAAATTATCACATTTTCAAATGAATTCAAACCCTTCATTCAATGCAGAAAAAACACCTTGGCTTTAACTTTAACTACAGTGTTCTTGGATATGATGCTTCAAGCTTGACATGCCTCTCTGCAAAACCTCTGTCAGGTTGGATGTGGAACATCACTGTGCTGTTATTTTTAGGTCTCTCCAGAGATTTTCAATCAGTTTCAAGCCTGTGCTATGCCTGGTCACTTAAGGACATTCACAAACTTCTAAAAGCCACTCATGCATTGTGTTGGTCGTGTGTTTCAGGTCATTGTCACTGTATCAGTGAACCTTCACTCCAATCTGAGGTTTAGAGCACTCTTGAAAAGGTTTTCCTGACAAACCTTCAAGTCCTCTCCACAGCATGATGTCAGCACTGTATCTGGTGTCTCCCAGAAGAAGGTGGCTTCTCTTTTGAATCTGTTTCCTCTCAAGTTTTTACCTTTTACTAAAGAATGGCTTCCATCTGGCCAGTTTATGGTTTGAACTTCTGATTGGTGAAGTGCAGCAGAGATGGTTGTCCTTCAGGCAGGTTCTTTCACCTCACCCAGGACCACTGCAGTTCCAATGGACCTTCAGGTTTATCTCCCTGTCTAATGCCCTTCTACACTATTTGCTTGTTGTTGTTGTTTTTGGTTGTGTGGCTGGGTTCCAGTTATAGGAATAGTCTCAGTGGTTCTGAGACCTTCAAATCTGCAGACATTTTCTGTTCCCTTTCCCCAGATCTTTGAGGTTTCTGTCTCTGAGGTCTATGGGCAATGGAATGAATCTCATGACTAGTTTATTTTGTCTGACATGCACTGTGTGGTATTATATAAACATACTAGGTGTGTATTTCTAAATCATGTTTATTCAACTGCATTTACCAAACTTTAATCATGGATAATTAGTAGTTGGTAAACTGTTGCCATATGGCAACAATGTGCAATGGTGGAAAGTGTCATATAGTCAAAAATAACACAAAATGTAGATTAAATTCCAATGCACTGCATTCCCCAGACTATAAGCTGCAGAATATTTTTTTGCCATCTAGTAATCATGTAAAAGTTATATCTTCTAGAAAGGAATTGCAGTTGTATAAAGTATGTGGATGGATTTACTCACTCAAAATACATACAAAATTTTGATCCAAACATGTAAGGATCTTTTTAATTCTTTCTTTTGAAACATAAAATTTAGAACATAAGGTGCAATTGCAAAATGTCTGAAATTACAACAGTTTTTCTTACTTTGAATGTGAAAAAATTTGAACATACTATTAGAGAAGCCTAGTGACTTTTTGTAATTGTTGCTATGTAGGCCTGTTTCAATTCATGAAGGCACATACTACAGTTCCATTGTCACATGTTGTTGCCATATGGCAACAATTACATTTTACCATTTAACAGAATACTCAAAACATATATACTTGTTTAAATGACAAAAAATTAAATATCTCAAATAGTGTTCAGTTTTTTTACATAAGTACTTTTGACTAAATATTGAAACAGTAATCATATTTTGAGAGCCCTCTGATGATTTACCATGCCATATGATTGCAGAAAAGGAGTGCAAACAGCACTTCCTGATCATGTGAAACGGCATTTTTGGTTATGTCAAAGTTTAAGCCCCCTTTTCCCAGTTACATGGGAACATAGTAGTTTTGTATTATTGCCTATCAAAAACTTGGAGATAAATTAATTGTTGCCATATGGCAACTCCATGGGATAGGGGAAAAAAAGTCTTTTAAGAGTTCTTTGGATAGTTAAGGGTTCTAAGCTTATTGGAACCCTTTTTGGAAAGAAACACCAAAAGGAAAACTGACAAATCCTTTAGGGTTCCTTCATAACTATGAGTATAGCAAAGGATCTAAATACTAATGTACATGTGACATTTCATGTTTTAAAAATACATTTGTGAAAAGCTATTCATTTTTTTTTTATTATGGAGTATTTTGCAGATAGTGTATATGAGAAAAGTTAATTAAAGTATTTAAAGCATTTTAGAGTAAAACTGTAACAAAATGAGAAAAAAAGTCTAATCTTTCTAAAAGAAATCTTTCTAAATACATTGTGTGTGAGTGAGACACTGATAAGAGGAGGAGAGAGATTTTTGAGCTTTGGGATTGAACTGCTGTAGTTTTTTAGGGCCAGATGTGTCCAAATGTTGACACACACACACACACACACACACACACACACACACACACACACACACACAGATAGAGACAATAAAACAATATGTGTATACTGACTGAGACTTTTCCTAATTAGACTGTTTATTGTGCCATTACCCGAGTGTAATACGGCTCTCAAGTGCCATGTTCTACTTTATTTAGAGATTGTAAATAATTTATTGGGCAAGTTGATAAGAGATGCAGTACTAGTGAAGGGGAAGCTATGCAGGTCAGATGTGTGTAATACAAAATTAAATTGGACATCTGATCCAGCTAAATCATGGCTGCTCCACTACCTGGCTCTGATATATTCCAAGACATGCTTTTCAAATCAGTGTCTGTGTTTTTGGCTGGATCTATTATCACTAATTTATGTCGGTGGGACAGCTGTACTAATCTTTTCGCACAATTAAGATGCATTCTCCAAAACCAAAAAAAAAAAACCAAACAAACAAACAAAAAAAAAAACAATTAGCATTACATACAAATTTCAACATGCTCAGGACTGTTTGAGCGTATAGTACAGTTGGGGAAGAGTGATGATTAATAACTGCTCTATCTGTTGTCACCCAGAAAGGAGGGGTTCCCTTTTTAGTCTGGTTCCTCTCAAGGTTGCTTTTTCATGTTCTCTCAGGGAATTTCTCCTCACCAGCTTCATCTCTTGTTCATTAGGAATTTAAATATAAATCTACAGTACATTTCTGTAAAGCCGCTTTTTGACAATGTTTACTGTTAAAAATGCTATACAAATAAAATTGTGTCTTCTGGCAATTTAAGGATTCATGTGGATCAGTTATCTACATGATTGAGGGCAGAGGGAGTCAGGATCAGGCACTGGTATCCCACTACACATCACTATATTAAATCAATCAGTCATTCAATGAGAAAACACACAAACAGAAATAACTCAACTAAATGTCATCTAGAGCTAACTAAATAAAGAGCTCATGTTCTGGGTGAGGGTGTGCAGGACATTTGGTCTCTCACTGTCCCTCAGGCTGTAAAATTCTGCAACATGTTTTGAAGTAAAGTGTGTCCCGGGGTGCTTGTCCAATCTTGTAGTAGTCCTGTGTATTGAGTGGATCCCAAACCTCACATCCATACAGCACAATAGACATAATACCAGTGTCAGAAATTTGGCACCACATTTGAATTGAGAGGTCTTTTTTTTGTTCCTGTTTGCATAAAAGCAAGTGTGAACACGGGCCTGTTTTCCTGAGACTTGGACTTTTTTTTAATTTAAGATTACAGTTTTGATTTTGGCTAGATTGACTGTCAGGTGCTAGATCTGACAGCACTACTCCAGCAGGTCCAGGTGATTCGGTAAGCCTGGTTCAGTTGCAGAGAGCAGCACCAGGTTGTCTGCGTAGTGCAAAAGATCTCACTGCTGTATTGTTTTAGGAGTCCAGTGGCTGCAGATTGTTCAGGTAACACCACTAACACATTGATATACATAAGTGAGCAGCACTGGACACAAGCTGCAGTCCTCTCCCACCCTACATACTTGAGTGAAGTGTTCTGACCTTTCATTTCCGAGTTGATTACTGAATGCATTTTTCAGATATGTAGACTTAATAATATAATATACTTTACTCCCTACACCACTATTAAAAGACCTGATAAAATAGTCAAGTGTTTTAAAGTCAACAAATCATGCAAATATTTTTTCAATCTAGTTTTTCCATGTTTGTGTATTCTGTATTGATATGTTCTTGTTTTGTTTGAGGTCAAGATTGTTATGTTTTTCCTGGATCTGGTTTCTTATTTTAACTTTTCATACATTGCTTGAGTGTGTGACAAAAGTTTGTCTCAGTTAGGCTCTCTGTTTTGGATTGTGTAGCTGTTATTTCTTATATAATTTTATATTTCTCATCAAACCATTTTCTCTTTCTGAGATACACCATTAAGACATAACATTAAAATCACATTTTGTGTAGGTCCCCCTTGTGCTGCCCAAATGGCTCTAAGCCGTTGAGGCATGGACTCCATGAGACCTCTGAAGGTGTGCTGTGGTATCTGGCACCAAGACGTTAGCAGCAGATCCTTTAAGTCCTGTAAGTTGTGAGGTGAGACCTCCATGGATTGGACCTGTTTGTCCAGCACATCCCACAGATGTTCGAATAGATTGAGATCTGGGGAATTTGGAGGCCTAGTCAACACCTTGAACTCTTTGTCATGTTCCTCAAATCATTCCTGAACAATTTTTGCAGTGTGGCAGGGAGCATTATCTTGCTGAATGAGGCCACTGCCATTAGGGAATATTGTTGCCATGAAGTGGTGTGCTTGGTCTGCAGCAATGTTTAGGAAGGTGGTACGTGTCAAATTAACATCCTTATGAATACCAGGACCCAAGGTTTCCCAGCAGAACATAGCCCAGAGCATCACACTTCCTCCACCAGCTTGCCTTCTTCTCAGTGCATCCTGGTCAAAGTCGCTCAGATCCTTACACTTGGCGATTTTTCCTGCTTCCAACACATCAACTTTGAGAACTGACTGTTCCCTTGCTGCCTAATATATCTCACCCCTTGACCCCATGTTATTCACTTCACCTCTCAGTGTTTTTAATGTTATGGCTGATCGGTGTATTTTTCTAAATGTTCTTGTTTTAGCAAGGTTTGCTTTGGTTGTGTGTTTCTAATAAATTTCATTTATTTGTTTTACTATCAGTTTAACATCTCTTTCATTAGGTTGGAATTCCTTCAATGGGAATCTGTTAATAAGCTTATTGTACAGCATGTTCAGGCCCAGGCCTTGACAGAGCTGCAGTAACACCTTACAATCCTTATTAGCAGTTGAGTCTGGTTGATATGTGTTGTTGCTGTGTGGGTCTGGTAAGGAGAGGCCTTAAATATATGGCTGTTTCCATGGATATCTATAATGTCACATCCTGAGCCTGGCATTAAAACCCACACACAGCAGCAAATTGCCCTGAGCCAGGAAAGGGCTGACTTCTAGGTTGGATATTATGAAAGAACTCATCATTACAGTAGGGAATTCTACAGGAGGTGTGTATGCTGCACATATATATAGAGATCATGATTCTGGTTAATAGTGCCCCTTTTAAGCTTTAATAAAACATTTTTACTGATAAATCAGGATTTTGTTATATCCGATAATGACCCTGCCTGAGTCTCTTCCATGTTTTATGTTTATGTGTTTAAATGAAGTCAGGAAGATTTCCCTGTAGCCTGAGAGAGAGAGTAAGTATCTAGATCTGATTGCCACCAGTTTTTAGTAGTACAATATTGTCCATGGACCTTCTACAAACATATTGAAAGTATCTCACCAGTTACAATTTTTTAGATAAAGATGTAAGGCAGGCATGAATCGATAAATGTGCAATATTAAAAGTGTATCAAACTCTTACAGAGAGAAAAAATATTTTCTGACACATACAGTATGTAGTCTATTAAAAGCACTTCAGGAAGCTTTTAGGCTAACTATTATAGTATTTTACAAAGCTGATACGCTGAAATAGTTGTCATATGTCCCCAATGTTTGTAGTGTTTTTTTTTGTTTTGTTTTGTTTTGTGTTAAAGATGTGGAGATGAGAGGAGGTAGTTGTCATTGCTGGAGATACTGTGAGTTAATATTGTTTTTGGGATAACTCTGCTGTTGGTTGGAGCTCTCCTGGGTGGGGTTCTGTTTGCCTGAGGTGTCTGGTGGACGATATTAGCATGTTTTCTATTGCAGTGATATGGTAGAGCTCTGATGGATGACTCTGATGGCTCTTTCAAGTGTTTTTCAAGTTGTATTCTTGGTAACACTTTACAATACCAGTACATGAATAATCAGGCACCAATACCTCAATTAATACTGATATTATGAAGTAATTATGAGGCATGTTCTAATCACGAACTAATGAAGAGCTGATCTTAACTATGATGTGAGTCTTATGAATTTATGCATGAATAACGACCACCTTAAGTACATGTTAGTACATGTTTGTTAGTTAATGTATTAATTTACACATGGGGTAAAATAAATCAAACATGCTCTATAAGAATGAATATGAACTAAACATGCATAATTTCAAATGGTTTATTATTGAATGTAGAAAGACCCATGCACAGACATTTTGAGAACATTTAAAAACATGTTTATGTTTAGATTCCCTGCCCTAAGTGCGAGCAGCACACGCAGCGGGTGCTTCCGGGTGCAGTGACATTGACTTTGTTTACGAGCTACACGTTTTGTTTTGGTTTATGTCCTGTCTCCGTCCCTGTTCTGTTAATGGTTGTCCCTAATGTCTCAGCTGTTCTGTGTTATTACGTGTTGATTACGTTTAGTATTTAAACCCTCTGTTTATTTGTATCATCGCAAAGTATTTGCTCAGTTTCCTTTGTGTACTGTCATTACTAAGCCTTTGATCCTCGTTTTGTTTCCATGGTTTTTGATCCATGTTTCTGTCCTTGTGTTTTCGATTCTTGCCTAGCACAGTTCATGACCAGGCAGCCCACCAAGTTCTGCTCACGCCTGAGGCCAACGAGACCTTACCACCCTATGCTCACGCCAGAAACCGATGATGCGGCCTTCCAAGTGTTGTTCCCACCTCACGACCAGGGACAAGGCCTGCCTCAGGACCTGGGGGACAGAGTGGACCATTTTGCCCAGAGGTCCAGGACCGCCAGAGGGGGTAAAGATTTGGGGGGGATGGGGGGCTCATTTGTTCAGTTTCCTTTGTGTACTGTCATTACCAAGCCTTTGATCCTCGTTTTGTTTCCATGGTTTTGATCCCTGTTTCCGTCCTTGTGTTTTCGATTCTTGCTTAGCCCAGTTCATATTGTTTGTAGATCGCTCGACCCTCGCCTGTTTTTTGACTACGTTCTTGCCTTGTGATTTGGATTTGTATGCCTGCCTCTCTTTATAATAAAGCTCTAAACTGCACTTGCATCCGTCTCAACCTGCATTACCAAACAGAGTGAGGTTGGTTCTCTGGCAGTTCTCAGGTACCAGTGGACTGTTGTCTGTCTGAGAGCTTGTTGATTGGTTGTCGGATTGTTCTGACCCTGCTTTGATTAGACTGGTTTAGCTGCTGTTGGAGGTAATGGATTAGATATTTATCTGATGTAACAGATTTTTCATTTCGATCAGGTATTAAACTCTAAAAACCTGGTGTTGTTCTTTCAGTTCTTATTTTAGTTCTGTGTTCAGGTTTAAACTCTTTCATCTCTTCTTTTAGCTGTTGTACACTGTCTTTCTCCTGGAGTTTGCTTTCTTTAAATCTCTCATTCTTGGATGTGCTGTAAAGACACTAGCTCAGGGTGTGTGGGGTGCAACTAGTTCCATCATTTACCTCATTACAGCTCTGTTATTGTACATGTAGTAACCTTACGGGTTGTATACAGATAAAGTTGCCTCTTGGTTTATTTCAATCCTTTTCATCCTTTATAAAGTTATTTATTTATTTAATTAATTAAGCAGAGAGCTGTGTGGAAGGTATTTGGATTATCAGTATAGAAGTACAGGTCTACCACAAAATCAGCTTTTAATGAGTGTGTCAATGTGTGTGCATGGTGCCCTATGATGGACTGGCATCCTGTCCAGTGTGTATTCCTTCCTGCCTTGCACCCAGTGTTCCTGGGATACACTCAGATCCACTGCAACCCTGACCAGGATGGGGTTGCTGAAGCTGATGAATGAAAGTCTCTGAGCAGTCTTTTAATAATGTGGCGTCTTCCAGTCTTATTATTGATTTTTTTAATCATATCAGGATAGCTGATGGCTAGGCTGTCGAGGCTCCGCCCCTTTGAACATTAGAATATATCCATTTCCAATTGACAATATGTCCTCATTAGCTTTAGCTGCTTTGGCTTTAGCTTCTAGGATGAATAAGGAATTATTTTTCTTATCTTGTCTTCGGGTGTGATGTAGTATCTTCTGTCTTCGGATTAGCTGTCTTTTTGATTTATAGATTTTTCAAGCTCAGTTTGTTGGCGCTTTTTCTTCTTATAGCTGCAGTGCTGGAAAGAGTAGAGAACTTGAGTAAAGGTATTGTTACTGTGGTAAAAATATACTTGAGTAAAAGTGATCAAGGAAGTGACTAAAGTACAGTACATCCGGAAAGTATTCACAGCGCTTCACTTTTTCCACATTTTGTTATGTTACAGCCTTATTCCAAAATGGATTAAATTCATTATTTTCCTCAAAATTCTACAAACAATACCCCATAATGACAACATGAAAGAACTTTGTTTGAAATCTTTGCAAATTTATTAAAACTAAAAAACAAAAAAATCACGTACATAAGTATTCACAGCCTTTGCTCAATACTTTGTTGAAGCACCTTTGGCACCAATTACAGCCTCAAGTCTTTTTGTGTATGATGCTACAAGCTTGGCACACCTATTTTTGGGCAGTTTCTCCCATTCTTCTTTGCAGGACCTCTCAAGCTCCATCAGGTTGGATGGGGAGCATGGGTGCACAGCCATGTTCAGATCTCTTCAGAGATGTTCAATCGGGTTCAAGTCTGGGCTCTGGCTGGGCCACTCAAGGACATTCACAGAGTTGTCCCGTAGCCACTCCTTTGTTATCTTGGCTGTGTGCTTAGGGTTGTTGTCCTGTTGGAAGGTGAACCTTCGCCCCAGTCTGAGGTCCAGAGCACTCTGGAGCAGGTTTTCATCAAGGATGTCTCTGTACATTGCTGCATTCATCTTTCCCTCGATCCTGCCTAGTCTCGCAGTCCCTGCGGCTGAAAAACATCACCACAACATGATGCTGCCACCACCATGCTTCACTGTAGGGATGGTATTGTCCAGGTGATGAGCAGTGCCTGGTTTCCTCCAGACATGACGCTTGCTATTCAGGCCAAAGAGTTAAATTTTTGTTTCTCATTGTCTGAGAGTCCTTCAGGTGCCTTTTGGCTAAACTCCAGGCGGGCTGTCATGTGCCTTTTACTGAGGAATGGCCTTCTTCTTTCCACTCTACCATACAGGCCTGATTGGTGGAGTGCTGCAGAGATGGTTGTTCTTCTGGAAGGTTCTCCTCACTCCACAGAGAAATGCTGGAGCTCTGTCAGAGTGACCATCGGGTTCTTGGTCACCTCCCTGGCTAAGGCCCTTCTCCCCCGATCGCTCAGTTTGGCCGGGCGGCCCAGTCTAGGAAGAGTCCTGGTGGTTCCAAACTTCTTCCATTTACGGATGATGGAGGCTGCTGTGCTCATTGGGACCTTCAATGCTGCAGAAATTTTTCTGTACACTTCCCCTGTGCCTTGATGCAATCCTGTCTCTGAGGTCTACATATAATTCCTTGGACTTCATGGCTCTGACATGCACTGTTAACTGTGGTACCTTATATAGACAGGTGTGTGCCTTTCCAAATCATGTCCAATCAAGTGAATTTACCACAGGTTCCAATCAAGTTGTAGAAACACCTGAAGGATGATCAGTGGAAACAGGATGCACCTGAGCTCAATTTGAGTGTCATGGCAAATGCTGTGAATACTTATATACATGTGATTTTTTTTGTTTTTTATTTTTAATAAATTTGCAAAGATTTCAAACAAACTACTTTCACGTTGTCATTATGGGGTATTGTTTGTAGAATTTTGAGGAAAATAATGATTTTAATCCATTTTGGAACAAGGCTGTAACATAACAAAATGTGGAAAAAGTGAAGCGCTGTGAATACTTTCCGGATTCACTGTATAAGTAAAAAAAAGAGTAAATTCCGGTGATAAAAATACTTGACAAATTACTTTACAAATTACTTTTGTACACGTCTAAAATTGACACATATTACTGAAAATGTTCTATATCTGAAGAATGCATTCTTAAACAATGATGTTAACTCACCAAGTGATGGAGCTATGCTGAAGTGAACACCACCTGAGTTATCAAAATTAATGGTGTTGACTAGCTAATGCTGTTGGAGTTTCAGTAGTATGCTAGGTTAGTTAGCTAGGTAGTTATGTAGCTCATGTTAATTCATACACAATTGTAGCTTTATATTTAACTAACTAGCAAAGATGCCCCTTACACATTATCCTGAGCTTTACCTCTAGGCTGTAGCATCATTTAGACATATTTAACATGGCAGGTAATTGCTACCGATCATGAACTGACATCTTAAGCTTAAGACAAAGCTTTTATACTGTAAAAGGTAAAAGATCTACCTAGCTAGTCTAACTTAGCTAGCTAATGGCATACCTGTACATGTTTCTGCAGGCCTTCAAGTCATTCTACAGTTTTCAATGGGGTTTAAGTCTGAGCTCTGACTAGGCCATGCAAGGACATTCACCTTTTTCTCCTTCAACCACTGTGTGGTCAGTTTTGCTGTGTGCTTTGGGTCATTGTCATGTTGGAAGGTAAACCTTCTTCCCATTGACAACTTTCTGGCAGAGGGCAGCAGATTTTCCTCAAGAATTTGATGGTATTTTGCCCCATCCATTTTCCTTCTATACTGACAAGTGCTCCAGTCCCTGCTGCAGAGAAACACCCCCATAACAGGATATTACCACCTCCATGCTTTACTGTAGGAATGGTGTAGTGTTATTTGGATGGTGAGCTGTAATGGATTTCCGCCAGACATATCATTTGGTGTTGAGGCCAAATTTCTCTTGCAACCCTCCCATACAAGCCACATTTGTGGAGAATTTGTGATATTGTTGTCACACAGTGACCACTCTTTGTCATAAATTCCTGCAACTGCTTCAGAGTTGCTGTAGGCCTCTTGGTAGCCTCTCTGACCAGTTTCCTCCTGGCTCTTTCATCCAGTTTGGAGCAACGTCCTGATCCAGAGTCTGTGTTGTACCAAATACCTTTCACTTCTTAATAATAGACTTCACCGTGCTTCTAGGCATTGATAAAGACTTTGAATTTTTTTATATCCATCTCCTGACTTGTGCCTGTCCCTGGTTTTTTTATATATATATATATATATATATATATATATATATATATATATATATATATATATATATATATATATATATATATATATATATTTATTTTTTTTTTTTTTTTTTTTAAATTTCTGACATGTTGGTGTTATATCTTTCACTTGGATGTTATAAGTTGCACTGAGTAAATACAGCTGGATAAAACAAAAATTGTGTCCATCTTCATTTCAGGCTGAAAAGCAACAACATGTGATTATTTTAAAGGGGGGTGATTCTTTTCTATACCCACTGTATTTCTGTAAGGCTGTTTTGTGACAATTTCAATTGTTAAAAGCTCCACACAGGTGCATCTCAAAAAATTAGAATATCGTGGAAAAGTTAATTTTTTTCCATAATTTAATTAAAAAAGTGGGACTTTCATATATTCTAGATTCATTACACATAAAGTGAAATATTTCAAGCCTTGTTTTAATCTTGACGATTACGGCTTACGGCTCATGGAAATGTTTAAAAATTAGAATAGCTCAAAAATATTAGAATAAAGAATTTATAATACAGAGAAGAGCTCTAATCAGCTAATTAACTCAAAACACCTTTTTACTCAAAACACCGTTGCTCATTGGTCCAAAGTCCCCTTTTCAGATGAAAGTAAATTTAGTATTTCATTTGGACTTCAAATGAACTTTTCGACTATATTCTAATTTTTTTAGATCCACCTGTTCAAATAAAATTGAACTGAATTAAACTGAATATAGCACAGACCATGTGTGGGGCACGTTTGGGATCTACAAAAAAAGAATATATATATATATATATATATATATATATATATATATATATATATATATATATATATATATATATATATATATATATATATATATATATATATATATATATATATACACACCCATGTCTGGTTCAAATTAAAATACAGATACATATAGGAATATTTGGAACATCAAACAGATACAAATACAGATAGTGGCATTGTATTACACCCCTGCTTGTACATCAATTTTTTGCACATTCCTGTACAAATATTTCTTATTTCTTATTATCTTATTTCTTATTATTTCTTCTTAATTTCTGATGTTTAATTTAGATATTTAAATGCACAGTCTAAAGAGGAGTAGGCCAGGTTTTCATTTCACTGCAAGTTACATACTGTATATAACTGTGTATGCGACAAATAAAAATCTTGAATCTATACTTAACTCCTAACCAACACAAATACTACATTTAATCAGAGCTCATAGTTACAGCTGCTTTCTCTCTATTGCTTACTAGCTTCCCAGAAGCTCAGTGGCTATAGACTGCAGTCAGGCCAATCACCTGGCTTCTTGGTGATTGATTGATTAAAACATCAACAAGTGTGTGTGTGTGTGTGTGTGTGTGTGTGTGTGTGTGTGTGTGTGTGTGTGTGTGTGTGTGTGTGCGTGCGTGTGTGTGTGTGCGCGTGTGAAAGGAGCAGTGACTAATCCTGCATCCCTTGAGCACACCATTGCTCAACCTCATCCAGCACAATTTTTTGTGTGTGTTTGTGTGTGTCTGTTTCTGTGTGCATGTGTGTGTGTGTGAGTGAGTGTATGCATGTTTGTGCATGTGTGTGTGAGAGTGTGCATGTTTTAACACCTAAATACCCAGTACAAAACACACAGTGTGCAATGCATGTCAAAGGCACTCACAAGAAAGTTACTAGCTGAGATTGTCTTTGTGTGTGCCATATGGTATTTATCTCAAAGGGAATAGGATAAATTGTTCATGTCAGTGTGAGCCTTGTGTGTGAGTGTGTGTATGTGTTCATGTGTGTTCCCAAGAAACAAATGTAAATAGCATGGCTGGCAGATGCGGAGGAGGAGCACAGACGTCATAGTACTATAAATAGCATCTCTTTCATCAAGTCTTTTGTATAAGTGTGCACGTGTACAGTATATATATATATATATATATATATATATATATATATATATATATATATATATATATATATATATATATATATATATATATATATATATATATATATAGGTTATGTGGTTGTTTCCTTGCTCATTCAATAATCTTGTCATTTAATTTAGTTGTGTTATTTGATTGGGCAATCATTTGTAACGTTCATATCAGTAACGCATTGTGGAAGTGACCTGAGAGAGAGAGAGAGAGAGAGAGAGACGTGTGTGGTTTGGTGAATAAAACACATAATGCTGAAACTGCAGTCTGATTTTTTTTTAATCATGCTTACCTTGCCTCTAGTCTCTCTCACACAATCTATCAAATAATGAAGTGTCCATGTGTTAATGTGGCTTTAATGCAGAGTACATGACCCTCCTCTAGCAGGTGTACCTTTACAACAACAGATGTTAACTAAAAATGATGACATAAGTGAATATCATCTGTAGCAGTTTCTCAGCTCATTAGGAATAAACCACCTTGCTTGCAATATACGACCTTGCAAGAAGTCAGGAAGGTTAAGACAAAATATATCACTTGAAACCATTAAAAATAAATGATATTGAATAAGAATTTGTTTATACTATATTGTACTATATTGTACTGTGTTGTATTAAAGCCAATAAACTACTAACTACATAGAATACAACTCTTTGTTCTTCCACTTTGTCAATTGTGAATAAAAACTTTATGCCACAGCATGGTAGAATTCTCAAATCTGATTGGTCAGAAGGTGTGCATTATGTTTGTATAACCGCATGGCTCCGACAGCTCCGGCTATAACGAGTGATAGGTTAATATTAATGTGCTCGTTCTAATATGTTATTGTTTCTATAGAAACAGCTCATACACAGGGACTTGTATGGGTGGATGTTCCACATAATCTAACAAATGATAAACAGATTTTTAAAAAGACGTGTTGTTTAATAAAGAAAAAGGCATTTATTTGCCTTTTGAGGCATTTATTTAACATTTTTGGAAGGAGTCTTAAGTGTCACCATTTTGCAACGGTCACGGTGCTTTGCAAGTTTATGCTTTCTGGTTTGTCAGTAAAATTACTGGCTGTGTTTTGCTTATTTTGTTTCATATTTTTTACTAAGCATTTATATTTAATACAGGTAAAGCAACTGACTTCTTCTTCCAGTAGAAAAATTAATAAATCTAATAAATAACATAGAATGAGAATAACATGATGTTATTTAGTTATTCCTAAAACAACCCAAACCTCTCTCACTCCATTTAGTATAGACAGAAGAAGAGGATGAAAGGAAAAAGGTAAAAGAGAAATAAATAAATAAATACATTTAAACAAAAAAGTGGGTTCAATCAGGGGGTAAACACTGCAGACAGTTAAAGTACAAGAGAAACGATAGCCATCTACTGGGTAATTTTTCACAGTTTCCTCTAATTGAGTATCTTATTTTTTCCAATTTTAAAAATTACATAGTGTCTTTAAGCCACTGAGATATGGTTGGTGGTCTGGAGGATTTCCAAAGAAGCAACATACGGTGCCTAGCTATTATAGATGTAAAGGCCAGAGTATCTAATTGCTTTGTGTTGTACCGAGATAAATCCAACGTCACCCCAAAAACTGCTATACTGGGGCAGACATCCATTTAAAAAAAGAATTGCATACATAGTCATAAAGTCATAAAGTCACACCAGAATCTATGTAGCATTGGGCAAAGGGAAAACATGTGGCTTAAATTACAAAGACAGTAATGATATGATCTGTCGCAAGTGTCACTAATACTGGGATAGAATTTGTCTAGCTGAGCTTTTGAAAAATGAACTGTACAGTACTTTAGATTGTAGAAGACCAGAGCCGGGCACATATTGAGCTTGTATGTAACCCTCATGCACCCTCCCAACAAGCTGTTTCTTGAGAGAGAGAGAGAGAGAGAGAGAGAGAGAGAGACAGAGACAGAGACAGAGACAGACAGACAGACAGACAGGCTGGTGAGGCAACTATATCATTGCTATAATGAACGTGATGATGGGAACTTCCACCACAGTAAATCTACAACCTCATTTCCATAAAAGTTGGGATTTTTTTCTAAAATGCAATAAAAACAAAAAATTTGTGATTTTTCAAGTCTCTTGAAACTTTTCAGGTTGCATTTCTGGATGCAGCGGTGGACTGTTTTTTTGCGGACGAAAAACAATGGTTTTCCAAAGTACTCCCGAGCCCATGTGCTTATATTTATCACAGTAGCATGCTGATTTCTCAGGCAATGCCGCCTGAGGGCTCGAAGGTCATGCACATTCAAAAGTGGTTTCCAGCCTTGCCCTTTACGCAATGAGATTTCTCCGGATTCCCTGAATCTTTTCACAATATTATGCACTGTGGATGGTGAAAGACCTAAATTCTTTGCAATCTTGCATTGAGCAATGTTCATGTTGAATTGACTGACAATTCTCTCACGAAGTTTGGCACAAGGTGGTGAGCCATGACCAATCCTTGCTTGCAAAGTCTGAGCTCTTGGTGGATGCTCTTTTCCTGATACCCTTCCCTGTTACCAATTGACCTGATACTCCAAAATGGTGTTACTTGAATATTCTATAAACTTTTCAGTCTTATTTTGTCTCTGTCACAACTATTTTTTGAGTGTATCGAAGGCATCGAATTCTAAATTTGTTTATATTTACAAAATACAATTAAGTTGGTCAGTGAAAACATTGAATATCTTTTCTTTGTACTTTTGTCAGTTAATTAAGTTACAAGAGACTTGACAAAGCACAGATTTTTGTTTTTATTGCATTTTAGAAAAAATCCCAACTTTTATGGGAATGGGGTTGTAACTATAAACCAATAATGCATGATGTGTTGTTCATTTATTAATTCAACCTTTTAATGTTTGCAAATCGCTGTTGTATAAGTAGAATAACACACTCCAGACTGTGCTGTTATAGGAAATTAATCCATTTGGGGTCGGTTGTGTGTTATTGGTTACTTATACAGTCTGGTACATTATTCTTTATTTTAAAGTGCCCTTTAAATTAAAATGAGTCTTTTAGAGCATTTTTGTATGAATCTCTTAGCATTGTGGACACAAATACTTCAGTATATATTTTAAAAAATGATAGAATTGAACAAATGTACAGTTGTTAATTAAATTTATTAGTACATTTATTAAATAAGACTTGTGTTTAATGTGACATAATATGAACATTATTAATTTCAATCAAATACTTTTGTCAGCTTCCAAACTCCATATTGCTCTAGGATACTGAACTCAAACTGAACAAGTTTATACCAATTTTGTCACTTCCTCCGAAACATGCTTGCACCAAAAAGTGCCACCAGCAGTGTTTGATTGACAGGTCTACCTTGTTGACAGTGAAAATTAAAATGAAAATGAGGTGAGAATGAATTTTTCATTGATTTGACAAAATGAACTGTCAAGTGGAAATTTACATTTTAATTTTGACAGCCCTACTGCATAGCCCTTTGACACACTCCCACCCACACTCCCACCCTGACTTCCTGACAACACAGCATTGTGTGTAGTTAGTTACCTAACAGCAAAGTCAAGCCAGCTAAGCACAATAAGCCTCCAATTTATGTGATTTATATAAACAGTGTATATTGTTCATATACTGTATGTGGTTCATATAAGTCACATACAATAATATGTTGTTTGTATAAATTACATGCAATAATACTGTATGTAATAAACTGTTCCAACATGGAGCTGTCAGTGTATGAATTTTATTTTGAAGCCTGTGGCCCTGGACAGCGAGGCACCCTGAAGTGGTCTCCCGTTTAATCACATCTATTTAAGGGATATTCGGACGGAACTAGTTTTATATGGGGCTGTGGGGTAATGTAATAATTACCAGCTTTTCTCTGTGATTTTAATCCCATGTGAACTGGTCATGTCAGTTATTTTTCCAGACTTTTTCAGTACTGAGCATTCCTAAGCCAGTGAAGATTACAGCGTCATTTACCTTCTATAAAACTGTAAAAAATAACCCCAAGTTAAACTAATCCCGTGCGAATGCGTTCTCTGTATTTTAGGTAGTCGATTCATTCTCAGAATTTAAGTCCAGTTGCCAAATGCCACTTTAACAGAGGGACATTTATTGACCCAAAAAAATCTCCTTCCAAACTGAATGATTATGTACCATTTGTTCAAACAGCTGTTGATAACGTTGTTCTCCCCAAACATGAAATTAAACATAAAGTTTCAGCTCTAGTCCAGTTTCGGCTTTTCTTTTGCTTCGTCGGTGCCATGTTGTATTATTAAACACTGAGGTGCAGCACCATGTTAAATATGACACATGGGGCTGCTGTGATGGGTCGTCAGCACGTAAACAACGAAGACATGCCCATCTCGCCAGTTTGTACAGAAATCCTGTACGAATTGACAATAAATTTCACAGAAATCCGTAGTAACAATTACTTTACAGCCATATGTTCTGAAAAAGTAATCCCATCCGAATAAGGCTTTTGTCATATCTATTCTCTTGGGGCTAGTTAACTGCTGGTAAACTAGCTCACATTTGTCACAGTTACAGTAGCACCTCAAAATTCAGATACTTAGTCATATCTGTCAAAATATAACAAACATGATTTTGTTTATCACTTTGTTCATTAGTTAAATTAGCTAATCTAGATAGTTACCACATTGAGGATCTTTTGCTAAAAGCTTTCATGTACTAGCTATGTCATCCAGCTGTTAATTGCATTTTCTGATGACACAAACGCAACAGTTCTTTGGGCATACTGAGAAAATCTCTTTTTAAAAAGAAAAAATATTATGTTTGGGCTGTGTTAACAAGTTTGAGGCCATCCAAGGACAATTTACCATTTAAAAATCACAATTTACATTTTAGGGTTCGATCCTGAGCTCAGCTTACTGTCTTTGAGGAATTCTACATCTTCTTCCATGTGCGTTTCCACCTGTCTCCTCCTAGGTTTATTAGCAATTTTAAATTACCCCTACATGTGAATGAGTGTGTTATTGTGTGCACATGGTACCCTGCGATAGATTGGCTTCTCATGCAGGATGTGTTCCTGCCTCACTCCTAGTTAGGGCTGGGCAATATATACAAAATCTTATATGGGTAATGTCATAACTTGAAACCATATACAGTATACACACACAATGTTTATGTACAATGTACAAGTACCATATGTACATATGTCATATGTCATATGTACAAGTACCATCTACAAACTACAATGAAATTCTTGCTTGAATGCTTTATCACAGACTATAGAGTTTAAAAAAAGTTTTTAAAAAAGTTTAAAGTTTTATAAGTTTAAAAAATGCAATCGACAGTACTATGAAAATATACAGACATAACAATAATAACCCAAATAATAATTACCAGACAATAAAGTGCCAGTGCCAGTAATGAACTTGAAAAGATCTGTGCAAAGTCAAGTAGCAAAAATGACAGTAGAGTCCAATATCGCTATTGAAATTATACATCAATGTGTGTTTAACAATCTTACAACAGTTGGATAAAAACTATCCCGAAATCTATTAGTACGAATATACATTATATATCAGGATGTATTACATTTTCTCTAAAATTGATGAAAAAAATTATCTATACAAAATAACTGCATGCATTCGTGACTGCTTTTTGATAACTCCAGTGAAAGGCACTTTTTCTTCTCTACTTTTATTTGGAAGTGACATTGAACAGAACTATCAGAAATGAGAATATAAAAGAAAAACATAAAATGTCACAATGGGAACAATATGCATACAAAATATAAAAAGAAATATTAAAAAAACTCTATTCGACTATTTCAGGAATCCAAATGACAGAAGTACTGTACAGCCCAGGTACAAGTTCCTCATCTTTTAGTTGGCCTTATGCCTGTTTTGTGTCACACTCCTCCATGCTTGTTTTTGTTTTTGTTACAGCACAGCACTAGTAGCTCCTGGCTCCGACCTTAGTGACATAAATCAGCTGCTGAAAAGTGCAACATTGGTGAGAAGATTTAGGAAAATATCTATCAGAAGACATTTTTCTATTGTCCTACAATATGTACCTTCATATAGCACAGGCCTACTCCCAGTTCCCAGGATGTACTCTGGATATACAACAAAACTTATCTGTATAAAGTGGCTACTGAACATGAGTGAATTAGGTTTCAGTTTTATTGTAATTTCATTCCAAAAAAAAAAATCCAAAGAAATTGCCATCAGTTGCCCTTCCCCCCATTAAATCAGGTTTCAATAAAGGTCATGCATCGTATCTGTATACTGGTGAAAACATCTTTTCCTCTGATCATCTAAGTAGCATTTATCATAACCACTGAGAGATTGTGGTTGACCAACATGTGTGTGTGTGTGTGTGTGTGTTCGTTCATTCACAGGAGCATAACTGGGTCATGTACCCAGCTGTTTCAGTTAGCACAGTGCTAATAAATGCAGAAACTGCCCACTTGTTCATTCGGCTAGGCATAGTGCACATTTCCTTTTGCTGTTGGTTCTTTCAGTTTTAACAGACAGATACTGTGAAGCTTAAGTATACAGACTTCTCTCATAGTTAAAGAGCTTTCATGGGATATTTTTTACATTTTTGAGCACAAAACACAGTAAGAGCGCAACAGTGTTGGTCATGGTGACCGTTTCCTCATAAATGGAAATGGGGGGTTGGGAATAAAGGGGGTTTCTATCTTTTATCCAGAAGCCGACAAAAGTGAGTTCTGCCCATAAGTGTAGCAGGGAATGTACTTTCCTGATCTTTAATTTGGCCAGAATTACACAGGCAATTCTCTCCAAGCAGAGATTCTTTTGAATGAACGGTGTTTATTTTGTGCCACACATAATTCATTTTTGAGTCTTGATACTCAAAAAAGCATTTTGTTTGGAGGAGACGTGAAATAAATTTAATGTTATTATATATTATAGAGGTAATTATGAATACATATTTATATCATATTTACAGTCCCCCCCAGTGTTTCTCGGCCATTTCCACCACTGTATGTGATGACTGCTTTGTGTAAAAAGACAGGGACGTGGCTGCAATAGCAAAAAGTTTTAGAAACAAGCTAGCCTGGTAATGCTACTGATAACTGTATTGTTGATGATTACCTTCTAAAAACAGTGATTAGTATGGTTAGTCTGTATATTAACTGATCTAAAGCCAGTACTGCTATAAACTAATTTAAAAGTAGAGAAGGGGAACTTTACACTGTTCACAGTGTGCACTCCTTTCATGACTGTCCTCCTGTCTTTAATCTCCTCTATCCTTATCCTTTGGACAATTCCTCTGACAGTGTTAACCAATAGCGTTTGGTCACTTTAATCTGGAGGAATGATCTCTGTGTACGGAAGCATTTGTTCAGGAAGACATTTCTATCCTCTTAATGCCCTGAACACTGCATTCCCTCCTTCATATTAGCTTTCTTTCTCTGTTCCCTTTCATCTTTTCACTTGATTGTTCCCCTTCTAAATGTTGTCAGAATAACATCTATGTGAATTAGTGTAGATTGAAATAGTGAGAGATTACCCCCTCTCTTCTGTTCTTTCACACCTGACTAGTAGCCCTGCAAGGTCATTTCCAAGGACACACCAGTCTCAGTGTCTGCCTCCTGGTTGGCTAGCTGACTGTTAAAGAGACAGCATCCTGCTGAACACATGGCTCTCTGAACGTCCCCACACATACACACAGACAGATGATGACTGCAGAGTCAGCAGTCACACCAGCACGAATATGGCGATCCCTCACGATGTGCCTTTGTTAAGATAATACAATTCTCCTGCAAGGACAAACAATTTCCTATCCATGGTCCATTACTTACTTATAATGTGTAATGAGCTGCATGTTTACTGCAGTGCTTTTGCAGTGGAATTCAGCAGCTGAAGGTCATTGACGTGGGGGAGACGGCTTGAGACTGCGTGCTACTGATTTTAGCTTCAGTGCAAACACTGCAGTATTCAGAGATTCAGAGCTTCTGAGAAAGACGGTGTAACAAAAGATTCCTGTGACCCACTTTAGGTTAGATATAGGTGTGCGTGTGTGTGTGTGTGTGTGTGTGTGTGTGTGTGTGTGTGTGTGTGTGTGTGTGTGTTAGAGCTGAACGATTTGGGTAAATTATTTAAATTTGGTTACATTTTTAAAAATCAAATATTTTTTAAAATTGAATATTGCAGCTTGATCCTGTTGTTTATTTCTATTGCCTTTATCACAAAACTTCTTGAAATTTCTTCACATGTAGCATAGAGTTCTGATATAGCAGCTTGGTTTCATTGTATGTGAGAGAGAATCTGGTGCCTTGTGAAGCATGTGGAGAGGATTCCAAGCAAATCTTTTGACACTGTGTAAATAACAAGACAGCATGGTATTTTCAAATGCCCAAGGTTTTTCGTTAGGAAATTGTGATTTCTGCTACAGGTAGTTCACATGCTTGTTCTTATTATAGGCTATTGGTTCAATTAATATAAATCATACCTTGTATGGTGTGAAAACTGCGCTCGTTTAAGTAACATGATTTGTTTTCAACCTTCCTAAGTTCTCCCACACAAACCGATTGCCATGCTCCCTCCACTGGCTTCCTGTAGCTGCCTGCGTCAGATTTAAAACACTGATGCTTGCCTACAAAGCCAAAAACGGACCAGCACACACTTACCTCAAAGCACTTATCACATCCTGCACTGCACCACACTCCCTCTGATCCTCTAGCACTGCTCGACTAGTCCAACCATCTCTCAGGGTACAAGGAAGGCATGCATCAAGACTCTTCTCTGTTCTGTCACCTATGTGGTGGAATGAACCTTCCCTAGATGTCCGAACAGCTGAGTCACTGGCAGTCTTCAAATGATTGAAGTACTTAAATTAGCATTTTTAAAAATTGAGTTGTCAGGGTGCTTTTCTTACTATATTTCCTCCCCAACAGAGTTTTTAGACTGATAGTATTCTTAGTCGATGACCTAGTGAACCAGTATCAGGATGTATTTATTGAAAGAGACTTCAGAGCACTTCTGTAAGTTGCTCTGGATAAGGGCGTCTGCCAAATGCCATAAATGTAATGGCATGTACAACCCCAATTCCAAAAAAGTTGGGAAAACATATCAAATGTTTAAACTGAGGTAATGTACCATTTTAAGGAAAAAATAAGGTCATTCTGAATTTGATGGCAGCAACACGTCTCAAAAAAGTTGGGACAGGGCCATGTTTACCACTGTGTAGCATCCCCTGTTCTTTTAACAACAGTCTGTATATGTCTGGGAACTGAGGAGACCAGTTGTCCCATTCGTGTCTGATACAGGATTCTAGCTGCTCAACAGTCCTGGGTCTTCTTTACTGTATTTTCCGTTTCATGATGCGCCAAATGTTTTTAATTGGTGAAAGGTCTCGACTGCAGGCAGGCCAGTTCAGTACCCGGACTCTTCTACCATGACGCCATGCTGTTGTAATAGATGCAGTATGTGGTTTAGCATTGTCTTGCTGAAATATGCAAGGCCTTCCCTGAAAAAGACGTCGTCTGGATGGAAGCATATGTTGCTCTAAAACCTGTGTATACCTTTCAGCATTGATGGTGCCTTTCTAGATGTGCAAGCTGCCTATTCCATAGGCACTAATGCACCCCCATACCATCAGAGATGCAGACTTTTGAACTGAGCGCTGATAACAAGCCGGATGATCCCTCTCCTCTTTAGTCCATGGTTTCCACAAAGAATTTCACATTTCGATTCATCTGACCACAGAACAGTTTTCCATTTTGCCTCAGTCCATTTTAAATTAGCTTTGGCCCAGAGAAGACGGCGGAGGTTCTGGAGGTGTTTCTGAGCCCATGCAGTGATTTTCATTACATAATCAAGCCTGATTTTAATGCAGTGTTGCCTAAGGGCCCGAAGATCACGGGCATGCAATATTGATTTTCACCCTTGTCCCTTGCGCACAGAGATTCCTCCAGATTCTCGGAATCGTTTGATGATATTATGTACTTTAGATGATGAGATATTCAGTCATTCATGAGATAGTCTTCGCACTTTTATGTTGAGAAACATTATACTGAGCTTGACTCTAGTCTGGCACTGTGAGGAGAAATGAGGGGTGTAGAATAAGTAGAGGCCCCGCTCTGCTAGGCACTGCCAGTGAAATACCACTACTCTTATCGTTTCTTCACTAACTCGGTGAGGCAGGGAGGCGAGCCCCGGTGGGCTCTCACTTCTGGCTTCCAAGCCCTCCCCAGTGCCCCGGCAACCCCGGGGCCTACCAGGGGCAGCGACCCGCTCCGGGCACAGTGGTGGATGGGGAGTTTGACTGGGGCAGTAAACCTGTCAAAGCGTAATGCAGGTGTCCTAAGGCGAGCTTAGGGAGGACAGAAAGCTCCCGTAGAGCAGAAGGGCAAAAGCTCACTTGATCTTGATTTTCAGTATGAATACAGACCATCAAAGCAAGGCCTCACGATCCTTCTGGCTTTTTGGGTTTTAAGCAGGAGGTGTCAGAAAAGTTACCACAGGGATAACTGGCTTGTGGCGGCCAAGCGTTCATAGTGATGTCGCTTTTTGATCCTTCGATGTCGGCTCTTCCTATCATTGTGAAGCAGAATTCACCAATTGTTGGATTGTTCACCCACTAACAGGGAACGTGTGCTGGGTTTAGATCATCGTTAGTTTTACCCTACTGATGATGTGTTGTTGCAATAGTAATCCTGCTCAGTACAAGAGGAACCGCAGGTTCAGACATTTGGTGTGTGTGCTTGGCTGAGGAGCCACTGGTGCGCAGCTACCATCTGTGGGATTATGACTGAACACCTCTACGTCAGAATCCCGCCTAAACATAACGATATCGCAGCGCTGCGGATCTTCGGTTTGTCCGGAGTAGCCGGGGAGTCCTCTGCGGTGGCCCCCAGCAAGCAGAGCCATTCGCGAATGGGCCAGGGTGTGGCCAGACGAGCGCCGCACCCTCTCCGATTGCGCACCAAAAGTTTGTGTCGAACCTAGTGCTAAATGACTCATAAATGACCTGATTCTGGGTCAGGTGTCGTGAATGGCAGAGCAGCTCCATCGCTGCAATCCATTGAAAGTCATCCCTCAATCCAATCTTTTGTCGGGGAGCCGAGGCCGTGCAGGCAGCCCTCCCATACACTGGCCCTTTGGTTTTCCCAGGGGGCATGAAAGAATGAGGAAGACAGACAGACAGACAGAAAGCCGCTAGCAAACACCCACCTCCCCTCTCTCTGTGTAGTTATACCAGGGACCTCGCATGAATAAAAAACCAAACAGATAAATTAAGTCCCACCTTCTAGGTCATCCCAGGGGCCTGGGTCAGTGGCACCCTCTCAGTTATCCCAGGGTCCAAACTACTGCTCATACAACACACTCGAAGGAACATGCTATCCACCCTCTTCAGCGTAATGAGCCCACAGATGCCCTATGATTGGCTAGAGTTGGTGTGATTGACAGGAGAGAGTATACCATCCCTCCTACCAGGGAAGCATGCCTCTCAGCTATGGATGGCTGTGGAATCATCAGGATTCAAACTCACAATTACCTGATAACGGGATCGCGTTTCTGTTGCGTCACTCACAAGCAAGATTCAATATTGTTTTTTGGTAATTGGGATTGGTACAGTTCAGCAGTCAACAATAAACTAAACAATAAAGTTCAAGGCAGTCAAGACATTAATAACATCACAGCAGTGGTATCAAGGAACACAACACGAAATGTGCATGAATACTGAGTCAGAGTGTGCAAATTTACCACTATTTGCAAATGTTGACTGATATATTGAATATTACAATATATTGACTGAATATTACAGACAGACTGAACCCAGTAGCAGCAATAGTGACTGAAGTAAATGTGTAACAGCAGTGACTATACATTAATACTTTCACTATTAATTATTCAGCCCCAGTGTCAGACTGGGGGGAGGGCCTGCCAAGTGGTGATAAGAGGGAGGAGGGGTATCATTTACATTTACAGCATTTGGCAGACGCCCTTATCCAGAGCAATTTACATTTATGTAATTTATACATCTGAGCAGTTGAGGGACAAGGGCCTTGCTCAAGGGCCCACAGTGGCAGCTGGGGTTTGAACTCACAACCTTCTGATCAGTAGCCCAACAGCTTAACCACTGAGCTACCACTGCACTGCCCTGCCCTGAATGACGAATGAATGATGAAGAGAATGAGGAGGTGTAGTGTACTTAATTTATCTGATTTGTCGATCTGTGTGCATGGAGTTTGCATGTTCTCCCCGTGTTTTGGGGGTTTCCTCTGGGTACTCTCGTTTCCTCACCCCTCCCAACGACATGTAGGCTGATTGGTATATCTGAATTGTCTGTAGTGTGTGATTGTGGCCTACGATGGGTTGGCACCCCATCCAGGGGGTCCCCCGGATTGTGCCCTGAGTTCCCTGGGATAGGCTCCAGGCTCCCTGCAACCCTGTGTAGGATATATGGATGGATGTTTATTGTATTACTTTGGCTTTTATTTATTCAGGAAATTAAACTAATGTCCCTTTTGTCCTTGCTCTCTAACACACTCTCACTATGTTTTCTGCCTCTGCTTCCTATTTCGTTCTCTCTTTTCCATCCACCAACTCAACATTTCCATCCTTCTTCTCCATCTGCTATCAGCTGACTCATTCCTGCCCTTCTTCCAAAACTCTCATCCTGTCTGTCTTCCTCTTGTCTCTTCTTTTTCTCGAAACACCCACCCCCCCATAACCTTCTTTCATTCCCATGGTCCTTGTCCTGATCTTCAAATACAACCCATTTACTGTTCTCAGTCTCAGAGTGCTTCCAAGTCTAACATTTCACATATGAAAGCAGATTAGGACACACACACACATTTGCACACACAGCAGTCTTGCTGGAATATTATATATGGCTCAAACAGGCCTGAAGATGAGACATTTTGTGATGGCCAGGCCCTATTGCTGTCCAGTTCTACATATGTCCTCCACTCCATCTCTCTTTCTTTGTCTACCTTGCTTTTCTCTGAATCAGCAAATTGATTGTGAAGCAAGGCAAGGTCACCTGACTGTTGTTGCCATGGAGACCAGAGACCAAGAATCAAGGATAATTTTCTCAGTATCCTGTTTGCTGAGAGAGAGAGAGAGAGAGAGAGAGAGAGAGAGAGAGAGAGAGAGAGAGAGGTGGGGGTTGGGTGAATCAAGGATATTGTATGTACATGGGGACGGCCATTTTGGTTATTCAAAAACTGAGAAAAAACTTTATTGAAACCAGAAGCAAAGGACAATAACAGAACCTTTTATTTTATATGAACCAAAAGAGAATTTAGGGCCTACATATTAGGACACAAATTTTAATGGAATATGATGGACTGCAGTAGTAGGCCCACTATAAATAAGACACACAATCTGCAGTGTAAACACTCTCTCATGTCCTCTCTTCCGGTGTTAATCGATGTTGCCTCATCCTCTAATGAGTAAAGCTTAGACTCAGTGCCTCTGCTTTGTGTCCTGCTTTCCATTGCAAATCAGCTCACTGATCATCACTTTGTATGTGTGTTTGTGTGTGTTTGTATGTGTGTGTGAGCATGTGGAAACATGTAAGATATCATTTGCATATGTTCAGGGCACATATCAACCATTGTGCATTATTATGGCAGAGACTCTGAAGTCAGAATGTGGTTTAAGCATTAAATTATGATTATACAGTGGGTATAGAAAAGAACCACCCCTTTAAAATAATCACAATTTGTTGCTTTTCAGCCTGAAATGAAGTCAGACACAGTTTATGTTTTATCCAGCTGTATTTACTCAGTGCAACTTATAACATCCAAGTGAAAGATATAACACCAACATGTCAGAAAAAAACGAAAAAAAAAAATATATATAAAACCAGAATCACTGAGTTGGGAAAAGGATCATCCCCCTCCTAAAAATGACTTGTAAACTCAATAAGGTGTAGCTAATCACCTTCTCAATGGCACACAAAGCCATTTGACTTTCAACTGTGATCAGCTGTGGTCATTTTGATTAGCTCAGCACGAAAAGAGCTTTCCTGGAGCATTTTGTAGTGCAACTGAAGCAAACAATCAACTATGGGTGGCAAGGCACTGTCAAAAGATCTCCGGTATAAAGTTGTGGACAGGCACAAGTCAGGAGATAGATACAAAAAAAATTCAAAGGCTTTATCAATGCCTAGAAGCACAGTGAAGTCTATTATTAAGAAGTGGAAGGTATTTGGTACAACACAGACCCTCCCTGGATCAGGACGTTGCTCCAAACTGGATGAAAGAGCCAGGAGGAAACTGGTCAGAGAGGCTACCAAGAGGCCTACAGCAACTCTGAAGCAGTTGCAGGAATTTATGACAAAGAGTGGTCATTGTATGCATGTGACAATAATATCACAAATTCTCCACAAATGTGGCTTGTATGGGAGGGTTGCAAGAAAAAAGCCACCCACGACTGAGCTTTGCCAAAACGCACCTTGAAGATTCTGAGACTAAAATGAGACTAAAATTGAATTATTTGGCCTCAACACCAAACGATATGCCTGCCGGAAATCCAATACAGCTCACCATAAAAATAACACCATTCCTACAGTAAAGCTGGTAATATCCTGTTATGGGGTGTTTCTCTGCAGCAGAGACTGGAGCACTTGTCAGGATAGAAGGAAAATGGATGGGGCAAAATACTGTCAAATTCTTGAGGAAAATCTGCTGCCCTCTGCCAGAAAGTTGTCAATGGGAAGAAGGTTTATCTTCCAACATGACAATGACCCAAAGCACACAGCAAAACTGACCACACAGTGGTTGAAGGAGAAAAAGGTGAATGGCCTAGTCAGAGCCCTGACTTGAACCCCATTGAAAATCTGTGGAATGACTTGAAGATTGTAGTCCACGGTCACCATCAAATTTAACTGAACTTGAGCAGTTCTGTAAAGAAGAGTGGGCAAATATTGCAAAGTCTAGATATGCAAAGTTAGTAGAGACATATCCCAACAGACTAAAGGCTGTAATTAAAAAATTAAGGCAAATTAAAGCAAGGGGGTGATCCTTTTTCCAACTCAGTGATTCTGGTTTTTTAATTAAAAAAAATAAATAAAAAATTCTGACATGTTGGTGTTATATCTTTCACTTGGATCTTATAAGTTGCACTGAGTAAATACAGCTGGATAAAACAAAAACTGTGTCCTTCTTCATTTCAGGCTGAAAAGCAACAAAATGTGATTATTATTTTAAAAGGGGGGTGATTCTTTTCTATACCCACTGTATATTCTTATTCCCATTTATGTCTGTGTGCGAGAAAATGGAAAATATGATTGTGTAGAATCTAGAATGTACAAAGCAATCTAAGCTGCCATTCGTTACATTTCTATAAACACAAGCCTACTGCTGTAAAGCCTACTGTAAAAGATACTATACATCCTGCATGAATGTGCTCATTAATAAATCATTATATGCTGTAGCTATGGCACACTGGTAGAAGGATATAGGGAAAGGAAAATATGATGGTGGCAAAAGTATTGGTGGTGTATGAACATGCAGAAATCCAGCCATGGTTTAGAGCTGTAGAGTCACAGTGGAGCTCCTACGCCTGCAAACAAGCATGCTTATACTGTTATACTGTTATACTGAAATTTCACATTCAGTTCAAGTCAAAAAATACTTTTACAAACAACGTGTCATGCAAAAATAAAATAAAAAATCGCGTCTTAGCTCAGAGAATCCGCTCATTTCTGAGGAAAAGACTAGATTCTTGCTGTCATCCTCGGAATTCTGCAGTAACGAAGGCGGGGCATCAACCACGTTCCGATTGGTCCGTTTAATCAGTCTGCTATGCGTTGATTGGCCATTCGATACGTCCATTATACATAAAGCTTTGCATTGGTCAGTGCAGCTGGTGTATTAACGAGCTTGAAGAGGTCGCTCAAACCGCTGCGCATCACTCGCATTAACCGGCGCAGCTTTATGTGGCGGAATTGCGCAGGGTTCGAAGAGGTGTGCTGCGGCTTTCAGCGGAAGGACTCAAAAGCCCAGAAAAAAACCCCAGAGAACCGGGACAGTGCGGCTTCTTAGTTTTTGCCGGCTTTACCTCACCTCGAGAGCAGCGCGCGAGACCGGCATCCTGAAGAACCGGCACTGCCCTGCTCTCTGATTTTCTTTTTTCATTTAGTAGTTTATTTCATTCGCTTTTAGTCTTGTTCGTAGTTATGTGACACGATAGCTTTATGAACGACTTTATTTCACATCCTGGCAAAACTTTGAAAACTAAGCCGCGGTGAGGCTGCAAACCTCCTCAACATTAGCGCAGCGAAATTCTAAACTAGAGCACTTGTTTACCTCGCATTTCCCTGTATACTCTTTTATAAAAGAAGAAGAAGAAGAAGTCAAATTTCCCCTTTCATACATTCAGGGCTGACATCTCCTTACTGTACCAGCTGAAGAGAGCCAACTGACTGCGCAACCATGGGGGTAAGAACCAAAATCTCCACCTTTAGCCTACTTTTTAATAAAGATAGCCTATAATTAGCACTAGCCTATATAAACAGAGGATAAATGGCATTGTACGTGTAGTACTGCGTGTTAGAAAGCTACAAGAGACGCAGAATTTTGTGTTCCGAGCAAGATAAACTGCAGTGTCACTGCTGAGCTGTGACTGAATGACATTGACTGTAATGCGGATTTTCACTTTTTGTACCTCTCAGACTGCGACTAAATGCTACAGGACAAGCTCACCTGCACTTCTGTGAGAGAACAGGAATGTCCACTTAAAAAATAAAAATAAAAACTTTTTCGTTAAAGAACGAAAAAGTCGCATCTCTGTAGATATGTGTACATTTTAACACCCCTGTCCCGGTTAGTGACTCGGACCCGTAACCCTGTTCCTGTATCGTTATGGTTTGTATATGAAATGCTGGTTAAATCAGTAACCTTTTTTTTAAAATTATTATTATTATTTTTTTTTTTTTTAAAAATTTTTTAATCAGGTTTACTCAGCTGCGCAGCAGCTGCTTGCGCTCGAGCACTCATTTCAGTCAGTGACACTTTCCCTTAATTCATCATCTTTTGTACCTTTTCATCACCTGCAGTGCCCTTGTGATGGTGTAGATTTCCCCACCCCCCTTCCCCTTCTGTTTAATTTGCACAGGTGTACGACCGGATGTTCTCTGTTTAAACAGCGCTCATCTGCTTTACTCATGCACTCATGTTGTCTCGTTTAAAAAAAAAAAAAAAAAAAAAATCAGAAGTTGCAAACTTTTTCAAAACTCATCTGCCATATACTCGTATCTTTGGAGTAACGCTTGACAGGTGCGCGCTATAGGCGCGGTGGTGATCCGCTGACGCTCGCGCGTCATAATGCGGTTACCGGGTATCACTGCGCTCCCGGCTTCTTCCCCCCGCCGGTTAATGTGTGACATAAGAGAGCGTTCAGGGAATCTAAGTGATACTACGTCCTCGCTGGGCAGATTGAAGCTGCTTCAATTTCTCCTATGCGGAGAATACACCGAGTGGTTAAAGAGCGTGTGCCACTGCGTCAAACATCGCACGCGGCCGGTAGCCAATCAGACACGCGACCTCATTTGAACAGCGGCATCAGCTGGACCGGCGACTTGCGTGTCCAAACCAACACAGCATTAAAAAAAAAAAAAATTTTTTTTTTTTTGGGCAGGAGGAAAATGGAGCTGAGTTATGCAGTTTTGATTCCCGTTGTCGTTCCGCTCAAGGGCGTTACGTCCTCTCACACAGTATGAGAAGTATGAATATAATGATCATGCCGTATTATTTCCTGGGTTCTGCGGCTTGGGACATCTTGGTATCATGACGCATTAAAACCAATAAGTCCCAGGGCTTTGCGCACATTTAAACCTTGTATATAATGATGCATTTATGAGATTCAAAGAACACTTGAAACTCATTAATGTCCAAACTGGGTGTCTAGTGCCACTGCGGCAAAACGACGGTATCAGCAATGTTCCAAGGACGCAGGGAAAAGTGATTACGCGCACAATATCTGCCGAGTCATGCTTTGTCTATGTGTGTGCAACAGAAAGGCAGATGCAGAAGGACGCGCGCGCGGATAGGCCTATAAGCTCTGCTTTATCATAACCACCGGTTTATTCACGTTGTCGACCGTCTCTTGCCCTCTGTCTCTTCCTCTCTCTCTCTCTCTCTCTCTCCCTCTGCGGAAGCGCGCGCGGTGACGCAGTGCTGCCACGTGCTCTGCACCGGCCTGCGTCGAGCAGGGGGCGTGGTCAAGCCAGTGGAAACTCCCTGTGCATGACCGATGAACAGATTGTACCGAGACATGGAAAGACCGTGTCTGAATCCTAACCGGCTTCCTAATGGACATAAAGTGCACTGGGTATTTATAGATTGGGAAGTGCACTTACGTAAGGGGGAAGGAGACATTTAGACAGTCTAAAATCGACTATATAATCGTGTAGGACAACTTGAGGACCTGAGTCATTCATACTATTAAAAAAGACATATATTATGGGGAATGCGATGAGATTAATGTTGACTATGAAACAAGAGGGAGAGAGAGGAGAGCTAGATTTAACGTATATACTGTTACAGTTCAACTTCAGACACAGGAGGGATGTCCGGTGTGTGTGCGTGGGGCCACAAATATAGGAAACTCTGAGAGTTTTTACCTTGTGACCTTGACCCCCCCCACCACCCCCTGCCCCAGGTTTATGTGTAGGCATAACATTAATTAGCTGCATTAATAATGATTTCGTTGGAAGGTCCTGACAATTATAGTAAGACAAAAGTGTGTGTGTGCATGTGTGTGTGGAGACAAAGGGTAGGGGGCGCTGGCAGAGGTAGCGGACAGGAGGAAGAATGGATGGATGGGACCTAGAGGGAGGAAGATTGGGGGAAGGGGCTGGGAGGAAGGGTGCAGAAGAGAGAAAGGGATCATGTTGCAGTGTTCCACCTGAGCTGAGCTCACGTTTCCACAGTTGGTATGTACTCAGGTGTCTCTCACTCAAACTCAGGTGAGGACAGCTGGGGTTTGATAAAGTGGGACTGTGCAATCTGGACTTGCTAGAGAGACAAAATCATTCTTCATTACTGACACAGTCATTGTAAGGTCACTCTGTTGTTGGGTAAAGTTAGCATTGAGTGTCGGAAATTGATATAATAATAAAGATGCCCTTCAAGTTAAAGTGCCCTTGTTTTTCAGAGCATGAGGCTATTGAGAAGAAGCATGTTGAGATTATTTTATATGTCACAGTGACAGCAGCAGCCAATCAGAGTGCTTGGTTTAGAGAGTATTAATTGACAACCCTCTCAGTACTTCCCCCTTCTTTTTATCTTGCAGCAATAAACCTGTCTGTAAAACAACTGAGTATTAATCATTCAGTGAATTAACATAACATCTTTTTATTGATTTGGCATCTACATCTGCCATTTAGTACGTGAATCTCCAGCAGTCTGCATTTAGTATCTGAATCTCCAGCAGTCTGCCTGCTAACTCCAGATTCATAATGATCAAACCCCGAACATTGCAGTCATTATAGATAAAAGAAAAGTGAGTCCTAGATCCACAGGATTAAGGAGAGCATGTGGTCATTATGGAGGTTATTAAGTTAGGTGACTGGTTCGTTTGGGTTTTATTATCAGGAATTGTGTCTGAATTATGTGTGTGTGTATAAGATGTGTATGTGTGTGTGGATGTGTTTAGTTTCCCAAGGTAGGATTACCCCCTCCTACAGTTCCTCCAGCGTTGAAAGCTATCCAGAAGGTTAGTGGTGCGGTGAGATTACCGGTGTCTACGGGAGGTTATCCAAAGGCCCAGCTCCGGTTCCCTGCTCAGCACAGCATGATTTATTCATGCTGCGCTCTTGTACCATGAGATGAACTGCAATCAAACATAGAAAATATTTTCATAGAGGAATTTTATACTTTTATCTGTTTGTTCTTGTGCTCTTTTACTTAATGACAGGCCAGTGGGAATGGTCATGTGGAGTATGATTGGCATAAAACAAAACAATTTGATTCTGATGTATCAGAGTCAGGTTCTGGTAAAGAAGACAACTGATAAACTGAGAGAAAGTGATATGTGTTTGTGTGTGTGTGTCAGTGATGCAAGGGAGTGATGCAGGGGAGATCTCAGGCAGTTCCTTTTCCATTGGAACCAATGAAAACATATCCATTTCCATACCACTTATCCTACACAGGGTCATGGGGGTCATCCCAGGGAGCTCAGGGCACAAGTTGAGCAGCACCCTGAACTCAACCCATTGCAGGGCACAATCGCGCATGCAGAAATGACAATTAGCTTACAATGCATCTTTTTTGGATTGGGGGAGGAAACTGGTGTACCTGGAGGAAACCACAAAGCACAGGAGAACATGTACGCTCTGCATGCACAGAGCAGACGTGGGATTTGAACCCCTGATGGTGCCAAGCAAACATGCTAACCACTAAGCCACCATATATTCTATATTCTATATTGTGTCAACATACAGATTCACCCGTGAGCATGTAAACACATAGTGCCTAAATTCTAGCAAAGCTGCTAGACTGAGGATGAATGGATGGATGGTTGGACAGATGGATAGTGGGGCTGAAAGGGGAGGAGGGGACAGAGGAGGTAATGAATTAAGGATTTTAGATTTAGCCTTGTGTTTTCTTTAATTACACAGAACACACGTGGCTGTGTGTATTTTTTGTTAGACCATGTTTGATTTGTTTTTATTTGTATTTTGTGTGCATACAAGACTTAGTGTGTGTATCTACTAAGAGATTTCTTAGGGTCACTCAGTTCGGGTGTCAGAATACAGTCAGGGTATAATGCGAAGTGAGCGATTAGGGAATGAAGTGCCAGCTAATCCTCATCTTTCCTAATCAGATTATGCAATCTGTATTCGCACAGCCCTATCATAACCTACAGCAGAGTCCAAAACATATGGCTCCAAGGACGTTCTAGCATTCAAAAACACACATATACACGTATGTACACACATGCTGAGTAGACAAAATCTAGTCACTTTTATATGAGAGCCATGTCAGTCTCAGGGACAAATGATTCTGATGTTACTGGCAGATTTTCCCTGCTTCCTTTTGCTCACACAGTGTATGCATCATCTGGAGCAGTGTCGGCATGCTGTAATAATAATAAGTGCACACAATACACCTATGCACTTACGCACAGTGCACACACACACCCACACACATCCACACACGCACACACACGCACACACTTTTGCTCTCTAGGGGCAGTGTCACTGTTTTTTCTGCACTAGCACTAATTTACAGCTAACGCTCCCACTAGACTTTGATGGAAAATCGTGACCTTAGTGTTATATAATGTCCATTCTCCCATTCATTTTTAACCCAGATAGAAATGTTAACGCTGAATTAGGACTGGTTCTGTCTATCCAAATCCTTAAACACAGTATAGAAACTAAATAGGTTAAAAGTCTGCTAACACTGTAAGTCAACTGTGAAAACAACTCAAATCCCCCAGTCTCTAAGGTTTTGAGGATGGGCGGGAACTGGGAAGATGGCGGCGCGGCAGTAGCACGCAGCGGCCTCTCCGGATCCAAATGGTGCTATTTTTGTTTCTTAGCCCGATTTTTTACAATACATGGACATCGGAGCAACCAGTGTTTATGTCTACCATCACCAGACAATGCTAAAATACAGAAATCATGCAACAACCAACCTGCATGATGATCTGCTGTAGAAGCTACAAGATCTCGGCTTGCTGTGGGGACCAGGCCTCCAGTCCTTGGTGTTGCCTGATGCCGGTCTTAAGCGGTGTGTGAGGAAGTGGAAGCGCGGCAAAAGGGCGTGGGTCCATGGTAGGCTAAAAGCAAACCCTAGCTGACCGGCTCTCCAGTCCATTCTGCTCTCCAATGTCTGCTCCCTGGACAATAAACTGGACTACATCCGACTCCAGCAGGCAATTCTGCATGAGTTTAGACACTGCTGTTTCTTTGTTTTCACGGAGACATGCGTGCACCTCTTGAGGACCTGAGACTCCACCTTCAGGGCAGATGACAAGGTGGCCCTAAAAACAGCAAAAGCCAAACTTTCCCGGGCCATCAAAGAGGCAAAGCGCGCACATGCCCAGAAAATCCACAGTCACTTCACAGACAACGGCGACACACGGCGCATGTGGCAGGGCATTCAGGCCATCAGCAACTACAGGACAATATCACCCACCTGTGACAGTGATGCCTCCCTTCCAGATGCGCTGAACAACTTCAACGCTCGGTTTGAGGCACAGAATGATGTGACAGCGAGGAAGATCACCCCTCCTCCTAACGACCAAGTGCTGTGTCTAACCACGGCTGATGTGAGGAAAACTCTATGCAGAGTCAACCCACGGAAAGCTGCTGGACCAGACAACAGTCCTGGAAGAGGCTGTGCAGACCAGCTGGTGGATGTTCTCACTGACATCTTCAACATCTCCCTGAGCAGCGCCGTCGTTCCAACATGCTTCAAGGCCACCACCATTGTCCCCGTGCTGAAGAAGTCTTCACTGTCCTGCACTCACACCCATCATCATGAAGTGCTTCGAAAGGCTCGTTATGAGGCACATCAAGACCCTGCTGTCCCCCTCACAGGACCCCCTACGGTTCGCGTATCGCCCCAAACGCTCAACATATGATGCCATCTGCGCCACCCTACATCTGGCCCTCACCCACCTGGACAAAAAGGACACCTACGTTTGAATGTTGTTCATAGACTTCAGTTTACATTCATTACATTCACAGCATGTTTTAACTATAATGTTACTATATTGTCATCTATCTTTTTGCACTACCTGTTATGTCTGAAACTTCCATACTAGAACTGTGTACTGGTCGGCCCTACACTGCCACTTACTGTGCCAATTGTTCCTGTATTAGTAGTCACTGTACAGTCTTGTGTTGTTAACACACGTTTGCACAAGCACTTTATGTAAAATGTGTAGGTCTTATTTAGTTCTGTGTCATCTCATGTAGTTTAGTGTATTGTTTTATGTAGCACCATGGTCCTGGAGGAATGTTGTTTCATTTCACCGTGTACTGTACCAGCTGTATATGGTTAAAATGACAATAAAAGCCACTTGAGTTGACTTGCTTCATGGTCTTGCCGCTAGTTCACTGAATAGTTCACTGCTCCCTGAGCAGCTAATCAAGGGTGGTGTTGGACTGTGCCTTCAGCAACTTTGCTTTGCATGGAAAATAATTAGATATGGCATATGTTGGACCGTAGGAAAAAGCTCAACCTTAGCAAACGGATGTCCTTTTGAAAATGAAAATGAAAATGAAACAGCCCTAACCCTAACCATTAATATGAATTCCAACAGATTCAGAATTATGAAGCTGAGTTATTCCTATAATATGTTTTCAACATGTGTATTCAGGGTAGCTGATGTTAGGGGACAAATCTACAGGCAATAACATCCAGAAATGGTAAATATCATATGTAGCTAAGAAAACAGAAAAACATCAAACCAGTAATTCGGTGCAATCTTTTCATTTCAGCATTAATACCATCATAGATAAATGTTCCACTTTAAATATATTTAAATTAAGTCTCAATGAAATCTTTGTGACATTTAGTATGAATATGTTAGCCTTAAGGTTATCTATAAGCTAGTGTGCTCCAAAACAATGACAAAATTCACACTTAGAAGAAACGGTGCTGTGAAAAAGTATTTGCCCCATCCTGATTTCTTCTGTTTTTGTGTATCTCATATTAAATAGTTTTAGATCTTCAAAGGAAATACAACATAAAACAAAGGCAACCCGAGTAAACACACAATACAGTTTTTATTTATTAATTTTTTATTTTATTGAAGCAAAAAAAAGTTATCCAACACCTATCACCAATGTGAAAAACGAATTGCCCCATTAAACTTAAAATCTGGTTGTTCCACCTTTAGCAGCAATAACTGCAACCAAATGCTTCTGATAACTGGAGATTAAGTAAATGAATCTTTCACTTACTTCTAGGACTAGGATTTACTCCTATGCTTTGGATTATTGTCTTGCTGCATAATCCAGTTGCGCTTGAGTTTCAACTTACGGACTGAAGACTGGACATTCTCCTTTAGGATTTTCTGATAGAGAGCAGAATTCATGTTTCCCTCAATTTATTGCAAGTTGCCCAGGCCCTGAAGCAGCAAAGCATCCCCACACCATCACACTTCCACCACCATGCTTGACCGTAGGCATGATGTTCTTTTTGTGGAATTCTCTGATTGGTTTACGCCAGATGTAACGGGACCCCTGTCTTCCAAACAGTTCCACTTTCGATTCATCAGTCCACAGAACATTCTCCCAAATGGTTTGAGGATCATCACTGAAGGTGTGTTTTGGCAAAATTCACATGAGCCTTAATGCTCATCTGGGTTAGCAGTGGTTTTCACCTCACTACTCTTCCATGGATGCCATTTTTGCCCAGTGTCTTTCTGACATTGGAGTCATGAACAGTGACCTTAATTGATGCAAGAGAGGCCTGTAGTTCCTTTGATGTTGTCCTTGGCTTTTTTGTGACTTCTTGGATGAGTCGTTGCTGTGCTCTTGGAGGAATTTTGGAAGGTCTTCCCACTTCTGGGAAGTGGATGTTTTTCCATTTGGAGATAACGGCTCTCACTGTGGTCCTTTGGAGTCCCAGAGCCTTTGAAATAGCTTTGTAACCCTTCCCAGACTGATGTATTTCAATCACCTGCTTTCTCATCATTTCTGGAATTTCTTTCAACTTTGGCATAGTGTGTTACTGGGTAAGACCTTTTAACCAACTTCATGCTGTTGAAAAAGTGTTTTAAGTGTTGATTTGACTGAACAGGGCTTGCAGTAATCAGGCCTGGTTGCGTCTAGTCCAGCTGAACCCCATTATAAATGCAGTTTCATAGATTTGGGGAATTAGTAACTATGGGGGCAAATACATTTTCACACAGGCCCAGTTGGTATTGGATAACTTTTTTGCTTCAATAAATAACAAATAAATTTAAAAACTGTATTTTGTGTTTACTCAGGTTGCCTTTGTTGTTCATAGCTTTTGTTTTCATTTCTGAAACAATTTAGTATGAGAGATACACAAAAACAGAAGAACTCAAGATGGGGCATATAGTTTTTCACAGCACTGTATATGCATTCAAAATGTACAGTCTCTCTCTACCACCAATATGGATCGACAATTTTTATGACATCATTCTGCACTTCAGCTTCTCATCAGATTTTCTGTCCAATCAAATGCTTTCTAGAATCTGAAGTGTCCCACCCCCAACATTATAAAAATCCATGGTACTAACTGTCAAGTACAGTTTAACCCGGGCTGTGAGGTAAACTAAACACTTAAGAAAGGTCGAGGAGCCACCCGATATGTCCTTGTTTGAGTGGCAATTATGTCAACACATTGAATAACGCTAACGCTACTTCATGGGGACTGTAATATAATACAACATTTAAACCATACAAGTATAAGAATTAAAACATTTTTATAAGGCATACTGTGAAGAAATTGGCCTTGAAATGGAATTGAAATTGGTCCATTGGTATAACCTTTTAATGTTATTGGGATTATCAGTTATCAGGTTCACATTTTATGTATACATCGTTATAGATGTAAATACAAATCTGCATAACATCTAAATTTACACAAATCTGCATAGCGTATAAATGTGCCTATTGTTAAAGCAGCCTTTTTTCCCCCAGATCAATATATTATTTAAAAATATATATTGTAATTTCATGTCAGCCCTGTAACTCCTTTGAAAAAACCCATTACAATATATTGAAACAATGCTCAAGTAACACGATTCACAGGAAGTCATCATCTCTGTCAGGAAGACAATGGTACAGTGACAAGTAGGTTTTTCCTCATATATCTAATTTACTATTTATGAAGTTTTATATTTGTCTAAGAGGTACAAGTCTAATATGTCAGCTCTGTTACCATTCAATATTGGATGAATTGCTACTTATTTTTAACAAAAGTAATCAGTCAGTAACCACGCATACAGTGTGTCCGGGTGATGTTCATTAACAAGCAGATCAGCTTGTTAATCAAATGGTCACAGGGTTGACATGCATACAGGAATATTGGATATACTGTAAGCACTCATGAAAATAAACAAATAAAAATGAATGACTACTTAAATGGTCATGTGATTAAAGCGTAGTTTAAAATAGTGACAAAAAGAACACTAAGTTGTGAGCATAATCAGACCCATTGTGGTTTATAGTAGGCAAGTCAGAGTTTTTCTTTCACCAGCTTTCCATTTGCATGTATAACCCATGATGATGACTAAACATTATCTATATGTATTTCTGTATCAGGAAGTACTTTATTCTCTCTTCCTCTCTCATACTCTGTCAGTCTGTCTCAATCTCTCACTGTCGCAACACGTTTCAGCCGACTCCACCATGACTCACTTCCACAGTTCCCCAGTTTTAGTGCATCACCATACATCAGTTGTATTTTGCTAGTTAATTAATGTAGCACCAGGTATACAAGTTTACTCTTTCTCCCTCACTCTCTTACTGTATATGTCTTTATTTCCTATATACACACACACACACACACACACACACACATACTCTGGACTAACCGAAGCTTCCAGTTACAGGAACATCAATAATTAGTTATCAGAGTTCAGGAAACAGTCCACTGGTGTAGAGGTGTGTGTGTCGAGTCAGTCAGTAGAAATATGCCAGGATGTAATTCCAGCCCGCGGTCTCTGGTTCTCTCAAAGACCAGTTCTGTTAGTTTATGGTAGGTAACACACAGACACAGAAATCATTACCGCTGTTGCTAATAATTTCCTGGTAATACTGATATACTGAAGCAAATCCACAAAGACTCGTGAACACCTCTCATACAGCCAAAATTTACCCAGTTTGATTCATCCACTTCTCTGTGACCCCTGGTGCATCATAGCCAGTCAATCCTGTCATCTACCCACTGCAATCTGATATCATATGGAACTGCTTCAACCTTAATGACAGAGAGCGAGAGTCACTATTCTCCTCTTCTCTTACTTCTCAATCATGTGTGTGTTTGTTTGGAGAAAGGGTGAAAGATCTACCTTAAATGACTGTGGGTTAGGGGTCTTCACTTGCAAACTTTTATTGATGTCACTTTTAGTCATTTTTTAACACCCATTTTACTTCCAGTTTTTGTGCTTACCAGTTTCTCACCTCTATGACAGGTATGCAGTCAGCGGCACCTTTAACTGTAAAATAAATTCTGTACAGATTTGCACTCACCATCCACTTTAACATGACCACCTGTACACCTGCTAATTTATGCAGTTATTCAATCATTCAATCATGTGGCAGCAGCACAATGCATAAAATCATGCAGATACAGGTCAAGAGCTTCAGTTAATGTTCACATCAAATATCAGAATAGGGAAAAAAAAGTGTGATCTCTGTGACTTTAATTGTGGCTAGGATGTTCGTAGCAGATGGGCTGGTTTGAGAATTTCATAAACTACTGATCTCTTCGGAGTTTCCAGAGTTTACACAGAATGGTGCGAAAAACTATTTTAAAAAACTCTGTGTAATCTCTAAATAGATCAGCAGTTTCTTGAAATTGCTCAGGCTTGAAATCTCACTGTATGTGAGGTGATCCACGGTGGCTCTTAGATAGGACACACACACACACACACACACACAGACACACACACACACACACACACATACACACACACACACAAGCACCATAACAGGACTGTGTTCTGTGTACTGTATGTGATGGTCAGATGGTCAGAGTGTGTGTGTGTGTGTGTGTGTGTGTGTGTGTGTGTGTGTGTGTGTGTGTGTCCAGTTAGAAGTGGCCAGGTGGTGTGCTGGTAAGAGCCATCAGGCGATAAATGCCATCGCCGTTGGCAACAAGCTCACACGCTGACAGAGCAGCAGGTCAATATCTAATTACCACACTGGAAGGAAAATGGCTAAATCCTCCCTCTTATCTCTCTTTTTCTCTCTCCTTCTTTCTCTCATCCCTCATGCCCTTGTTCCTCCTTATACAGTGATTTCCATCTCAGCAGATATCTCTGTCAGTCTGTCAGTGTCTCCTCCCCCACTCTCCTCTCTCTTTCCATCTGTCCTCTTTTTCTTTCTCTATCTCTCTCTGTCCATCCCTCTCTCTTTCTCACCTTCTCATTCTCTATTAATTGAATGTCACCTGGCAGGCAGCTTAGCGTGGATGTGTTCATGGCCGACATGTGGGTGTAAGCAGGTGTGTCCTTGGTCAGTCCAATAGGGAAATTAAGAGCGGTAGGCCAGACGAGGGAGCCGTCATGTGGCACAATGGATAATGCTTTTGATGAAAGGCAAGAGAAAATACCTTGATTGTAAATTTTCCTAACAAGCAAGGAAGGTGTCGGGTCACAACAAGGCACCAGAACAGCTTCAGTGTGCTTTAGCAAATCTCAAATTTCAAATTCAAAGGAGTGATGAATGCCATTTTTCCAAATGATATTCTCTCAGTTGGAGTTTCAGTGATGGTGCTGGAGAGCACTGTCTAACACGTCACTCCAAAATCTCCTATAGGTGTTCATTTGGGTTATGATCTGATGTCTGTGAAGGCAGTCATTGTAAATTATGTCAGAAAAATACCCAAAATGCCCCTACAGCATACACACAGAACATTATACCAGGACATTTATACAGTACATAGGCTCATGAATCCACTGTAATATAGTATATTTGAATAATAAAACAGGTATATATATGAAGGCAGAATTTATTAGGTGGTTTGATGTGCACACATGAATGGTGTATGAGATTGATGGTACAATAAGTTACTCTGCCCATTATACGCTAGTCATTCTGTAAATATGTCTTAGTCCATCATTGGGCAGCAGGGGGCTCCGGTGTTTAGAACTCAGACTCATTTACAATTTGTTTCTCTACTGTATCTCTACTTAATGATTTTGGAATTGGACAATTAGGTCTGAAAATGGTCGATCAGTTAGATCTGAAATATTTGTATCTGTAGACAGTAGCTGTTTACTTTATTAAAAGTAAATATGCACCAACCTAACACAATTCACAGTCATGCTGCGGCCACTGAACAAGTTAACTGCTGCTTTAAAACTCTCAAAGAAAATCTATAGACAATCACATTGCCATCTGAGAGGTTTCCGGGAAGACAGTTCACTTTTGCGTATCAGTAGTGCATTAAAATAGCTGCTCACATCCTGGAGGATGTCATACTGGCTCTTCTGGATATCGATCAGGAAACTTGTGTGTAGGCTGAACCCAGTTTTGTGTCCGAAAGGCTAAACTAGTTCACCAGTAAGGATATTTTATTATTTTAGCATTTAAATCATCACACATTTGCCTTGTTGTTTAAGACATTTAATTTAAAGTTAATGAGACAAAAAAAAAAAAAAAAATGCAGCTTTGTACATTACCAAAAAGTCCTCTCTCCTGAAGTTTCCCTGGTTTTATTCACTTACAGAGATACCCTAGACTCCTTCCATTAATTTTACATAAATTACTCCTTACAGAAAGCTTCACCGTATCATCTGTGAAGTCTCTGTGAATGAGCTGTTACTATAGAAGTGATAACATATTAGAATGAGTGCATTCAAATAAAACTGCCTAGTCATTGTTAAAGAAAAGCAGCCAACAAAGACTAGCTAGCTAACATTAGGAAATGTCCCAGAAGAATGCTAACGGCCCGATAGCTGAAAAAATTATGTCTTTAAAGTGATGATTTAAGGATGGAACTGAAATGATGCTAAACAGGATAATGACTACATTTACACACACATCAATATTCAGGTATTAGTAGGAATTTGGCAATATTCTGATTAGTACTGAGTCATGTAAACGCCTCAATCCGTTTACACGATTCAGATTAAGATAAAATTCAGATTCCCCAAATTCTGATTCCCATCCCTGGAAATTTGTTGCATGTAAACACCTTATTCAGAATGTCCACTGAAAGGAAAGATAAAGGAGATGCGTGTACGCATATAAACATCATATTCAGAATATAGGAATTTGATGTGCATGTAAACGTAGTCACTGTAAACTCACCTTACTAGTGAGCAAATTTAGACTTGTAGCCCTAAAAAAATAAAAAATAAAAATAAATAAATTGAACACCTTCTTGACTGACTGACTGCATTTGGGGTAAGAGGATTATTTATTTATGTATTTATTTTTTTCTCTGAAGTATTTCTCTAATGGTTCCAGGTCTAATAGGGCAACAAATGAAATAGGGCCAAAAATTCCTGATTTCTAGAATCACACACACAGTTTTAGAGAAAGGGATAATGTATCTGAGCATTAAAAAAAAGGTGAAAGTTCGGGGGACCCTCAGTGAAGAAGACAATTAAATTTCTCACATTTGTTTTACATCTGACATCGACTTTAGTAGAGAAAAAGCAAATCATAGTTTAGCAAAACATTAATGAGTAGAGTTATCATAATCTGCATTAGATGTGGTGCACAGGACCAGGTCAAACCTCACACACACACACACACACACACACACACACACACACACACACACACACACACAGAGCCATGGTACTCATTCTTTGATCTTTGATCTCTCATCCTGACAAAGTCCAAAGTAACCATACATGAATTAACATGCTTTTGAAGCATACAGACGTTTCAGTTTATGTGCGTGTGCGTGTGGTGTTTTATCTGGTTAAGATCAGAGACTGAGACAAAGCAGCAAATCTAATTATAGACTCTTTGAAAAAGATAATGAATCATCATAGGTCTTGGAGACACAGAGAGAGACATGCGGACGTAGTGTCAATGCTGCAGCAAGGTGGTAGTTAAAATTTTAGCATCTATATAGGCAGTGAGAATGATTTGCACATTGTTGAAGTGTCTCATACGTTATGTGTGTTTCAGTATGGGCGATCAGACAGCTACCGCGTGGCTACCACGCAGGACAAAGATGATAAGGGCTCCCCTGGCAAGAAGAAAAAAGGGGCGAAAGATCTGGATGAGCTGAAGAAGGAAGTGCCTCTGGTAGGATGCACAATCTCACAATGATTTTACATACACACACACACACACACACACACACACACACACACACACACACACACACACACACAAAGTGAACAATTCCATTGACAGTGGATATTATGATTGTCATGAAACATGTATTTTCATATGAGTGTTCCTAAAAGCAGTACTTTTCTTCTTTTTCCCCTTGTTTGAAGCTGTCACTTGTCACTCTCTCTTTCAGACAGAACACAAGATGTCAGTGGAAGAAGTATGCCGGAAATACCAGACAGACATAGTACAGGTGAGCGTCTCTCCCTCACTGTTCAAACTACCGCAATGTGTCAAAATGTCCACTAGGTGTCAGTGTAATCCAATTCACTGGTGCACACGTTTCATACATGATTAAATGCTAATCCTGTACATTTCACTTCCCTGTGAATGGACACAATATAAAAACATGCAGCAACGACTTTATAGACGACAATAATGGTGCAATTAATGTTCTGATTTAGCTTGATTGTGGCTAGTTCCCACATTAATATTTCATTTCATGAATCTCTATGAATAATATTATATTCTGTATCATGCATTTGCTCTCTCTGCATAAGGGTCTGACTAATGCCAAGGCGGCAGAGTTTCTGATACGGGATGGTCCAAACGCTCTCACGCCTCCCCCAACCACGCCAGAGTGGGTGAAGTTCTGCAGGCAACTCTTCGGAGGCTTCTCCATCCTGCTGTGGATCGGCGCCATCCTTTGCTTCTTGGCCTATGCCATCCAGGCTGCCACTGAGGATGACCCAGCTGGGGACAACGTATGCAAAACACACACATAACTATAAATTTTACAATTTCAGGTCTGATACTTGATATGGCTAAGGCTGACTCAAGTATGATTGCATTAAACTCTTTACAGCAACACCACAATGTCAGTAAAACTGCTTCCTCTTTCTCTCAGTTGTATCTAGGTATTGTGCTGTCAGCTGTAGTCATCATCACCGGCTGCTTCTCCTACTTCCAGGAGGCCAAGAGCTCCAAGATTATGGAGTCTTTCAAGAACATGGTGCCCCAGGTACACTCACAATGTGCTCCACAGACACAGGCTAGCCTCAGATACTATTACTGTCTGATGTCTGATGCAGTACAGCATGGTGCAGTTGCTATCCAGATACAGAACCATCCTGAGTAACATTCTTTCTACACGCAGCAAGCGTTGGTGATCCGTGAAGGAGAGAAGATGCAGATTAATGCAGAGGAGGTCGTGGCTGGAGATCTTGTGGAGGTGAAAGGGGGTGACAGAATTCCTGCTGACCTCAGAATAATATCCTCCCATGGCTGCAAGGTACACAGGCATACTCTATAGATTTTGTGTGCTTACATATTATTATACCACATACAGATGTGTGTCCATATAGCTATTCTCACACAGTTCCACTAGCTCTGATGGGTGAAATAAGAAGTACACCTGCAATCAAAATTATTCAACTCCCATTGCATATCAGGTTTATTGTCAAAATTTACAGATTTTCAGCTGTTTGCAATGAACAAATCGAATAAAAGCAATTTAAACAGTTCAACATAACGAATGCTTCAAGTGGTTTCCCCAAATTCAACTGAAAATGCAACTTATAATGACTTCTCCAGTCTCAAAATTATTAAACCCCTGAATAGAATCCCTCACAGCAGCACAAATATGCAAAACAGGAGTTGTCTCAAGCACCCCTGATGCACCTAATCAAGGGCTTCATTAGTTGCACCAGGTGTGCTTGAGCTGGAACACATGAAATAGTTGAACTGGCTAGGGGTTTGTTGAGTGTCATGTTTGACTGCATGTTAGAAATATGGCTAGGTCAAAAGAATGATCCAAAAAGAGAAGAGATCATCGCCCTTCACAAACAAGGAACAGGATACAAAAAGATAGCAAAGGCACTGAATGTTCCTAGAGACACCACTGGAAGCATAGTTTGCAAGTTCAAAGTTAAGGGAACAGTGGTTACACTACCTGGACGGGGCAGAAAAAGGAAGCTATCAATGGCTGCAACCAGATTCCTGAGAAGGCAGGTTGTGAAAAACACTCGAGTGACTGCAAAAGACCTGCAGCAAGACTTTGTGGCAACAGGCACTAAGGTTTCAGTGAGCACAGTAAGGTGCGTACTAAACACAGAAGGTTTCCATGCTAGAACTCCAAGACATACACCACTACTGACCCAAAAGCACAAGAAAAATCGGTTCACAATCATATAAATAAGCCACAGAAGTTTTGGGATTCTGTTCTGTGGAGTGATGAAACAAAAGTGGAACTTTTCGGCACGATGGATCAGCGGTATGTCTGGAGGAAGAAGAATGAAACATACGCTGAAAAGAACACTCTGTCCACAGTCAAGCATGGTGGTGGCTCAGTGATCCTCTGGCATTGGAAACCTGCAGCGTGTGGGATTCATTGAAGTATCAAGAAATCCTAGGAGTAAACATCATGCTGTCTGTGAGGAAGCTGAAGCTAAAGCGTCATTGGACCTTCCAACAGGACAATGATCCCAAGCATACCTCAAATTCCACCAAGGCTTGGTTGCAGAATAAGTCCTGGAAGATTGTACAGGGCCATCACAGTCACCTGACTTGAACCCCATAGAAAATCTCTGGTGGGATTTGAAGAAGGCAGTTGCAGCTCGCAAACCCAAGAATATTACTGAACTGGAGGCCATTGCTCATGAGAAATGGGCTAAGATTCCCCAGGAAGGCTGTCAGAAGCTGGTGTCTGGCTATGCATCTCATTTGCAGCAGGTCATAACAGCAAAAGGGTGCTCTAGGGGTAAGGGGTAAGTAAGGGGTTGAATAATTTTGAAACTGGAGAACTCATTATAAGTTGCATTTTCAGTTGAATTTGGGGAAACCACTTGAAGCATTCATTGTGTTGAGCTGTTACAATTGCTTTTGTTTGATTTGTTCATTGCAAACAGCTGAAAGTCTGTACATTTTGACAATAAACCTGATTTGCAGTGGGGGTTGAATAATTTTGATTGCAACTGTAAGTGAACTGTCTGAAACTGAGCCACTCATTTGTGCAGGTGGATAACTCCTCTCTAACTGGGGAATCAGAGCCACAGACGCGATCACCTGACTGCACTCATGACAATCCTCTGGAAACCCGCAACATCGCTTTCTTCTCCACTAACTGCGTAGAGGGTACAGACTCTCCTTCAAATATTCACTCTCTCAATCACACACTTAATTACTGATCCTCTTACTCATTTTAAAAGGAGCACACCATAGTTTCCAACCTTTCTTTCCGCTGCATCTGTAGCATATGAGGCAAGAATTTATGTGAAAATAAAGCAAATTCAAAGCTGAAGATGAGGGAATGGCTTAACAAAGATATTTCTGTTATTTTCTTAAAAAGCATTGTATTACTACACATACTGTATGCTGCAGTAGCATTATATAAAGATTAGGTTGAAAAATGCTATAAATGCTACTTTACTTTACGGATACTGCAGCCCATAATAAATGAACCTTGGTTTACCTTCATTGTTAACTAACAGGTTCGGATTTCTGGCTGGACTATCCCTAAAAGTGCATGCCTTGTAATGTTAGGAACTTTATATACAGTGGAATAATTGTGCAATAATGTCTCTATGTCTGTTTTTCTCAGGTACTGCCCGTGGCATTGTCGTATGCACCGGTGATCGTACAGTGATGGGCCGCATCGCCACTCTGACCTCAGGGCTGGAAACAGGGAAGACCCCCATTGCCAAGGAGATTGAACACTTCATTCACATCATCACAGGTGTGGCCGTCTTCTTGGGACTCAGCTTCTTCATCCTGTCCATCATCTTGGGCTACAGCTGGCTGGAGGCTGTCATCTTCCTCATTGGTATTATTGTGGCCAATGTGCCTGAAGGACTGCTGGCTACTGTCACTGTGAGGATTCAAATAAAATGCACCTAGTCACGCACACCCATACTATATAAGAGACATTTACACTAAAATCACCCAGTCAAAACCAATTCTGTTTCTCTTTTGTCTGGCAGGTGTGTCTGACTCTGACAGCGAAGCGCATGGCTCGTAAGAATTGCCTGGTGAAAAATTTGGAGGCTGTAGAGACTCTGGGGTCCACATCTACCATTTGCTCAGATAAGACTGGAACCCTGACACAAAACCGCATGACTGTGGCCCACATGTGGTTTGACAACCAGATCCATGAGGCTGACACCACTGAGGACCAGTCCGGTTAGTGAACGCTACCCCATAGTTACTGTGATCTACCCTGTTTTAGTGTTTTAGCTGGGCAATCTAATAACAAATATAATTAAAACATTATAAAAGTACTTTATTCTGGTATGTAAATACTCAGATTGATCCAGCTGTATTAGTCAGGTTGTGATGTTCTCTTGGCATTTTAAAACTGTATTTTAAAAAATGAACACCTTGTGTTTTTTTATAATTAAATGTCAAACACCTTAAATGTCAAATGTAGTTATTTCTACATTTTTAGTTTTATTTTTCATGGTATAATGTGTATTCCAAATGTTACTTGCCTGTAGATAATAATCACTCAGCCTCCACTGAGACAGCTTTTAAGGGTGGTATCTTAAGAGATCTTAAGAGCAATAAGGAATAACAGGAATAAGAGTCACAAAATATCTCTTGTGTGTAATAGAACTGCTTTAGGAGGTAGAGCAAACTTGCAGGTTATCCAAAGGTCTTCATAATTCATTTTATACTACGTGCTCTGCACCTAATCAGAGCGCTGACTTTTCCTCTGCAGGTGCAGCCTTCGATAAGACCTCGGTGACATGGGTGTCCCTGGCTCGTATTGCGGCTCTGTGTAACAGGGCAGTGTTTAAAGCGGCCCAAGACTCTCTACCAATCCTGAAGAGAGACGTGGCCGGTGACGCCTCCGAGTCTGCCCTGCTGAAGTGCATCGAGCTCTCCTGTGGGTCTGTCAAACTGATGAGAGAAAAGAACAAGAAAGTAGCTGAGATCCCATTCAACTCTACTAACAAATATCAGGTCAGTATTGAGAATAGCCCAAAAACAAAAAAAAAACAGGATGGCCTAAAAACCATTCCACCAAGTCACCAACAAATGCCAAATCAGCAACTACAAACATGCATGGCATTTAAAAACAGCCAATATGTCTATTATAAGCAAAAATATTTCAGGTATAAACAGGACAGTAATCAAACTAAAACTTGGGACCTACTTTATATAGTGAATAAAGAACAATGGCGAACATGTATGCTGCAGCATTGTCATTATTGTAAGCTACAGAACTTGAAAATAAACTAAACAACTAGGCTATAATCTCCTGATGGCTACATAGTTGTCCACTCCCCAGGAATTCAGATACTTCTGTATTAATACAATTGACTAGCTGACTCCCTCACTATATATTATTACATTTTATTAGCTACCTCTTTTTAGCCCAGTCAGTTTGCAGGGCAAACAAAACATGAAACTGGGCAGCACATTGATGCTTCCACCAGCCCAGTGGGCTAGCTAATGAATTTATGATTTGTCCACCCCTGAAGACTGATATATTTCTCTCACCACCTCTTCCTTACTACTTTAGCTGTCCATCCATGAGACTGAGGACCCAAATGATAACCGCTATCTGCTGGTGATGAAGGGAGCTCCAGAACGCATCCTGGACCGCTGCTCCACCATCATGATACAGGGCAAGGAGCAACCCATGGATGAAGAGTTGAAAGAGGCATTCCAGAATGCCTATATGGAGCTGGGAGGACTGGGAGAGAGAGTGCTGGGTGAGAGAGTGAATAAAAGACATAAAGAGAAAGTTTGAGGCAACAACACATACTGAGAGATATGAGACTGTAAGTATTACTGTGCATTTAACCATTACCTCTTCTGTTCCCCATCACAGGCTTCTGCCACGTCTTAATGCCAGAGGATCAGTACCCTAAAGGTTTTGCCTTCGACACAGATGATGTTAACTTCCAAACAGACAACCTGTGCTTTGTGGGCCTGATATCCATGATTGACCCTCCCCGTGCCGCTGTGCCTGACGCAGTGGGCAAGTGCCGTTCAGCTGGTATCAAGGTCATCATGGTGACTGGAGACCACCCCATCACAGCCAAAGCCATCGCCAAGGGAGTGGGCATCATCTCAGAGGGCACTGAAACAGTGGAGGACATTGCTGCTCGTCTTAATATCCCAGTCAGCCAGGTCAACCCCAGGTAGCAAATGCACACACATCATACTTTCAAAGCACACCCACACACCTACGCAGTCCATTCACAAGAGCAGGCATTGTTACCTTAAAATGCACATCATCCTTATGCCTTATACAGATACACCCAGAAAAGCGTTGTCTGTGTTCATTTGTGTTATGTGTTTTAGGGATGCCAAAGCCTGTGTAATCCATGGAACAGAACTGAAGGACATGTCTCAAGATCAAATAGATGACATTCTGCGCAACCATACTGAAATTGTCTTTGCCAGGACCTCTCCCCAGCAAAAGCTCATTATTGTGGAGGGCTGCCAGCGACAGGTACACACACACACACATACACACACACACACACACACACAAAATGTCTCATGATGCCAGAATTTGTATTTGTTTTCCCATCATTGTGGATATATTTACCCACACTATATAAAATATGGCTGCATAATTCTTAATTAAATAGATTAAAATTCAATGATTAAATAATTCAAATAATCATACTTACTCACAATACTTACATCAGATTTGTAAGGAACAATATGCATATTTATTCTTTACATTGCCCCAACTTCATTACTGTTGAAGACCACTGGCTGCAGTTCCTAGTAGATGCTCATGAATGATAACATGTCTGCATTTCGAATGAGTGAATTCATGAATCACTGGCACATTTGTATTCAAATATTCTATATCATGAACAGAAATATCCACTATTTAGTGTAAAAGTTAATCTTAGTTTTCCAAAGCCATTTCTCTCATTTTCCTACAGTCGACTCATAGTTCAGGTGAGGGCACAATGATGATATAATGTCTATAGCCTTTGGTCACAGATTTGGCATTTTTATCATTTTGTTAACTTAAGTCTTTCTCAATCTCACATTCTCATTCTCTCTTTCTCTCTCTCTTTCTCCCTGTCTCTCAGGGAGCTATTGTAGCTGTAACTGGTGATGGTGTAAATGACTCTCCTGCTCTGAAAAAGGCTGATATCGGTGTTGCCATGGGGATTGCTGGGTCCGATGTGTCCAAGCAGGCTGCTGACATGATCCTGCTGGATGACAATTTTGCCTCCATTGTTACTGGAGTAGAAGAGGGTGAGTGAGGGAGAGGAATAAAAACAAAGTCCTTCATGATGAGCACTAAAAGCATCCTGTACTGAGTAACTGAATGATAAACTGTAAATATATATATATATATATATATATATATATATATATATATATATATATATATATATATATATATATTTTTTTTTTTTCACTTTTGCTGCAGGTCGCCTGATCTTCGACAACCTGAAGAAATCCATTGCTTATACTCTGACCAGCAACATCCCGGAGATCACCCCCTTCCTCTTTTTCATTATCGTCAACATCCCATTGCCTCTCGGTACCATCACAATTCTCTGCATCGACCTAGGCACAGACATGGTAAGATGCCTCCCTCCAGCTCAAACCCACTCACACACACACATGTTCATGATTAAATGTAGGATAATGTATCAAGCATTTACACAGCTTTCTCCGTTTAGGTTCCTGCTATCTCTCTGGCCTATGAGGCAGCTGAGAGTGACATCATGAAGAGGCAGCCCAGGAACCCAATGAGGGACAAACTGGTCAACGAACGTCTCATTAGCATTGCTTATGGACAGATTGGTTAGTTTAACTCACACATACTGCAAAGAGATACACACAGTCTCCCTTTTTCTGTATAATGAAATATAACCACTTGTGTTGTGTCTGTATATGTGCAGGTATGATCCAAGCCTTGGGAGGTTTCTTTGCCTACTTTGTAATTATGGCTGAGAACGGATTCCTTCCCTCTTATCTGGTGGGCATCAGGCTCTCCTGGGACGACCGCACCATCAATGATCTAGAGGACAGCTATGGACAGCAGTGGGTAAGTCAACACACATTTGTGTTCCTCTGTATGTGTGTGTGTGTTGTGCCAGTTGTTAGGACTGACACTAATGAATCTCTTTGTGCTTGTTATTGGCAGACCTACGAGCAGAGAAAGATTGTGGAGTTCACATGCCACACAGCTTTCTTTGTCAGTATTGTGGTTGTGCAGTGGGCTGATCTAATCATCTGCAAGACCAGGCGTAACTCTGTGTTCCAACAGGGCATGAGGTAAGTTTACACACTGTTTGTGTTTTACCACTTGCATTTCTTTATGTGAGTGTATGCCTATATCCAGAGTGTATCTGTACATCTATTTTTTTTAAAATTTTATTTATTTATTTTTTTTACAGGAATAAGATTCTGATTTTCGGTCTGTTTGAGGAGACAGCTCTAGCTGCATTACTATCCTACTGCCCAGGCATGGACGTGGCACTCAGGATGTACCCACTAAAGTGAGTCACACACACATACACCTGGATAAATGGAGAACTATGAAGAATACACATTTAAAACTAACACACTGTATTGTATGAATATTAAAGTCTCTTTTACCTTTTCCCTAGACCTTCTTGGTGGTTCTGTGCATTCCCATACAGTTTCCTAATCTTTGTGTATGATGAGATCAGAAAGCTTCTCCTGCGCCGAAACCCTGGAGGTGCTTATAGCCACATTTTTAACACAAACACACATATACACATGTACACAAAAAAAAATTATTTAAACTAGAGTACTAACAACTGATATAAAAAAAAATATATGATAAAAATAAATATTACCAGTATTTATTCAAAGACCAGTTGTTGCACTTTCTCCATCATTTAATCATAGCAAATTGTGATATGTGGGCAACTAGCCTAGAAAAGACTACAGACAAAGGATCAAACCAAAAAAATATGACAATGACATGCTGATTAAATATTTTTACGCTGCAATAATAACATTTTTGAGAGCACTACTTTGACCTATTAAAGTCACAGGGTTTTATTCAGTTTTTTTTTTTTGTTTAAATATTATTCAGTACCTACAATAAAAAAAATAATTATATAACATATACATAACTTAACTCCTGGCTGTTAAAATAATTTATATTCAACTGTACAAAGGAATTTACAAAGCATATAATTACTAAGTGCCATTTTATATAATTTTGTTTTGTCTCTCTCTCTCTCTCTCTCTCTCTCTCTCTCTCTCTCTCTCTCTCTCTCTCTCCTGCAGGTTGGGTGGAAAGAGAGACATACTATTGATTGATGAATTCCTTCTTTACTCACACCCCTACATCTTCCATTTTCTTCTACTCCTTATCGTTCTATCACTGTTCAAAACGCACAACCATTACACCCCCCCACCCCCACTCCATTCAAAGAGACAGCAGCTTAAAGCCAACACCATGCCTGTCCCAAAGAGAAAACTACAAAGCACCTTCCAAACTCTTGACCATCCAAGTCCCTGCGCTGCTCCCATCACCCCAAGTATTACTCTTTGCATGACTTTTCATGGGTGTGCACATAAAGTCTGTTATATATTTACCAATGGCAGCTGCATAATCATTATGTAGATCTGAGAGGAGCTTTCAATGCTAATCAGGAGCGTGTGTGAGCGTGTGTGCGCGTATGATCTGCTAACAAAGGGCCCTAACCCTCTGCTTCTTCCTCACATCCACCTGCCTCCTCTTCTGCCTCCTTCTCCATGCCTTTCTACTCCTCTGTACTCCTCCTATCCCTCCCTCCGCCTGTCCTCCAATTTCACATGGGTATGTGGGTCACATGACTTGCGGCGGGACGCCACCTGCTGACACCGGTACACTCTGGTCAATTACACCTGCTGACTCCTGTTGTCTGGGAGAAGACATGTCTACACCTTCCTTTTTTCTTCTCTTGATGTTGTTCATGTTGATTGTCCTTTTTGGTTTTCTCATTGTAGTTTGCTGTGATGTTACCTTGAAAAGAAGTTCACTGACTGGTTCCTTTATTATTATTATTATTATTATTATTGTTATTATTATCATTATCATTATTACTATTATTATTATTATTATTATTATTATTAGTAATATTATTATTATTATTGTTGTTGTTAATTGAAGATGGAGAGAAACATGTTGGCTCTTTCCGCATGAAAAGGTAAACATGGGTTTTTCATATCTTCCTCTCTCTCTCTCTCTCTCTCTCTCTCTCTCTCTCTCTCTCTCTTTCTGTTCTCTGCTAACCCTGTTTCAAATCCAACTTCAGATTGTGTGTTTTAGAAACAAACCATATATACAATATTACTTAATATTCAACTAAATAAAACACAACAAATACAAAAGCTCTAAAGAAAGAATGGTTCTCTTGCATGTTTGACTGTAGTAATGGTCTATAACTAGATGCAAATGATACAGGGACACACCCGTTATCAGGTATTACATATGGAATCAGTATGTACTTTTAATGTTTTTGGTATGTTTCCGGTTCTACTGCCATTATGATTCCAAACACACCACGTTCCACTTGTCGTTCCCCTGAAACGCTCTGTATTGTTTTTTAAAACAAGTTATCTATTATTATATCACATCTGAGTGAACTGAATGCATTATATCTGAAATAGAACAGTCATCCATGCCACACAACAGGACTTTCTTTTCGTTTATGAATTTCATTCATGATTTCTACAGGTCATTTACTGAGAACCTGGTGTGTTTGGGGCCTTTATTTGTTGGTTTATCAGGAAACGCATGTGTGGTGTGGTGTGTGGAGCGCCCCAGGTCTTGTGCTGTGTGTCTGTAAGTGTGTGCGTGTGTGTGTGTGTGAGAGAAAGAGAGAGAGAGAGAGAGAGAGAGAGAGGTTGTAGGTATGGGTGTGTGAATGCTTGGGGACAGCGCGCTGTAGCAGTCGGCTTATGGCTGCATCCATCTCAGAAAGGTGTGTGGGGGGTGAGACTAAAGAAAGGGAGAAGCATTAAATATAACAAATTGTAGAGAAAATGTGTATGAAAGCAATGAAATCAACACCAATAAAACATCTAGAACATTTAATACAACCGAGAACAATCTGTGTCTTTATTTCCCTCACGAGTTATACGTGTTAATGGGTCATCGAACCTAAACAATGATTTACTATTTATGATAAAAAACAAGAAATTTGCAGTCTGCACAAACATACCACTTAGTGATAGAAAATACCTGCGTGTCTTTCTGGAGGTCATATAGGTGGGATAATGTGTACAAGCACAAAAGTACTTCTAAGGCAGTAAATTTGTATGGTTTGTCTGTTAATATGCTGACGTCTGTGGTTTTGTCTAGAAGCTTCTATATCTGCACTAAGTCATGACTTGCAAAAGTTGGCATCAGTACATAACACACACACATCTACAGAGTCCTGTAGATGGTTGGTGAGCGCACTGCAGTGGGTTCCCCTCCCTCCCTCTGCTTACTGCACCACTGTAATGGAGTATCGATTGCTGGCATCTTTTGCCGCAGTATAATTTAAAGCCAGTGAGGGAGCCTTTTCTCCAAGGTCATCACTACGGCAACCTAAAAAAAAATTTGATTCTAGGCAGGCATGGGGAGGGGGGTGGGGGTCAATGAGGTCAAAGGAGTCAGGCAGAAAAGAGGGAGTGAGAAAGAAAAATGAGCTGAATGCAGGATGCAGAAGGCTTGTAACTCAATGCTTATTGATGGAAGGCCTTGCAGGATTACAAAGGCTTTTATTCTCCTTCAACTCATCCCGGCAAATTATGAGCAGTGACATCAAACACAACACAGTATTTTATAGGTGGAGGATTTTATTGCACTTTCCTTTTGATCAAAATACAACACAAAGATAAAAGATGAGTTCACAAAAGAAATAAAAAAAGATACTTTGAAAAACTGCAATAAAAAAAATGGCAATTGAAAGACTGCAAAGAATTGCAAGAAAAGCACTTTTGATGAAGCTCTTTGATACTGCATGTCATACATACTCTATCTTCAATATCAGTAAACAACACCATGACGATAATGTTGACAGGCACCCTGTATAGTTTTTTTTTTTTTTCCCCCCATACACAAAAACTGGCTTACTTTTTTTTCTTGGGCATACTTTCACAAAAACATCTGTGATGTTCCAGCTTTGATTTGTGCCATTATTTCTATTTGTTTATTTTTAATGCATGACTCACATGCAGTCCTTCCATATGTAACAGATGGAGCTGAGTATCTGCTGCATACCCACGAAGGTGTGCTTATCGTGTCGGTGAGTCGGTGTCAGTCTGCACTTAAAAACATGTGTTTCATCTATGTGCTGGATGTCATTTCTCTGAAGCCAAAGAATCAGATCTAAAATGCATCAATTCCTGAATAACAGTCTATCCATAAATCAGTGTTTGATTAAATATTACGTTCATTCATCACAACCTATTAGAAAGCAGTAACAATGTGCACTCGAGACATTTGGATAAATAAAAAGCTCAATGTGCTGATGAGTTAGACAGGCTCCATCAGGAGCTCCTCCATGTCTGATTGCTCCAGTTCACGGAACGCAGCGTGGGAGCCGATCACAGCCAGCGTAGCTCCTGAGTGGACACGAAACACAACTAATCAGGGGACACGTTCAAATTGTTTAACTTTTCTTGTATTGTAATTATTAATACAAGGCCGTGTAAGGAATTACAAACTGCCTCTAAACAGATTCCACTCCAAGGTAGGTGTTAGAACAAGCTCATCCCTCAAAAAGGCTTAGCTCAATCAATTACAATTGAGATCATAAGTTTACATACGCATTTCAGAATCTGCAAAATGTTAATTTTTAAAAACATAAGAGGGATCACAATAATTACATTTTGTTGTTTATTTAGTCCTGCCCTGAATAAGTTATTTCACATAACATACGTTTACATATAGTCCACGAGACACAATAATAACTGAATTTACACAAATGAACCAGTTCAGCGGCTATATGATGTTGAGATCCATCTTTTCACACTGAGGACTGCTGAGGGACTCGTACACAACTATTACAAAAGGTGCAAACATTCACTGATGCTCAAGAAGGCAACATGATACATTAAGAGGCGGGGGGTATAAACTTTTGAAAAGGAGGATCGGTGTAAATTGTTATTATTTTGTCTCTGGGAAACATGTAAATACCTTATGTAACTTCTGATGGGCGGTACTAAATGAAAAAAATAAGATCTTTAATCAAAATAACAATTTACACAGATCATCCTGTCAAAAGTTTATACCCCCCTGGCTCTTAATGTATCGTGTTGCCTTCTTGAGCATCAGTGAATGTTTGCACCTTTTGTAATAGTTGTGTACGAGTCCCTCAGCTGTCCTCAGTGTGAAAAGATGGATCTCAACATATAGCCCACTGTTGGAAAGGGGTCAAATATGCAGAAGATGCTGGAAAAGCAAATAATGTGCAGGACCTGTTTTTCTTAAGAACAGTGGGCAGGGCATACAAGGGGTTCATGAACAGCTATCACAAAACATAAAAACAGTCGTTGATCATCCAGGTAACAACACACAGTATTAAGAATCAAGCGTAGGCCTATGTAAACTTTTGAAATTTTGTGTAAATTCAGTTATTATTGTGTCTTGGGGACTATATGTAAACATCTGTTATGTGAAATAGCTTATTCAGGGCAGGACTAAATAAAAACAAAATGCAATTTTTATGATCGCTCTTATTATTATTTTTTTTAATTATTAACATTTTGCAGATGACCTCAACTGTATAGCATGGGAGCAGCAGTGGGACATCAAGACCCATCCCTGAACAAAGTGGTACATGACCGTAATTATCATTCAGAAAGACATGTGTCTAGACAATCCTATCACACCACCATTTGGGTGGTCACACCTCTGACAACAATATTAATGTGAGAACGGAAAATGATCACTTCAATTATTATCCTTAATTTACATTTAGAGCGAGACTTCACATTTACATTACGGGTGGGAAAAACTGGTTTGTATAGTATAAAATGTATAAACAGTATAAAATGTCTGAGCTGATATTGTTCGATGTGCACTTGGCACCGATGAACCCGAAGTGCTTCATGTACTTTGTCACTGCTACACCGCAGTAAAGTTATTCTTCATTGTGATCTTCGACGTCCTCATCTTTTTTTTTTTTCCTTTTTCTTACACCGACATTCCAGCACCTAAATGTCACATAGCCGGGAGTGAGAGAAGATACTCACCCAGTACCCAGAAAACAGCTGCTCCAGCACCTGCAAGCCAGAACACGGGTAAAGACACTGCTCCAGCCAGTCCCAACTGGTGACCTTGAGTCAACTCCCGACCTGACGGAAAGGACAGCACACTGTGACATACTCACAGACCTCACGGCAGGTTGTCATTTACTGTACTTCAAACATTTACTACTGAAAGTCAATGAACTGAAGAAGAAGAATTTTTAAAAAGCCTACACAAGCATTTTCAGACACAGATAGTAAATGAAACAAAGTCAATATTTGGTGTGACTAAAAAATAAAAATAAAAATAAAAATAGTAGTCTCCGGTACAATTTGTGCAGTTTTATAAGGAAATGAGCTGGTAAGTTTTAATGAGCATCTTGCAGAACCAGACACAGTTCTTCTGGAGACTTTTACTTTCACACTTGCTTTTTATTTTTGCAGCAAAACCCAGCAGCCTTCATTGTGTTTTTTGTCTGAAAAGTGTCTCTTACCTAATATGCTGCTTTCTTTAATGACATACAAACATTTTTCTGTAACTTTTAATTTTGTGCTAGAAAACTAATGTTTGGGAACCTAAAATGTTTTTTTTACAGACTTGATAATGTAGAAGTCATAAAATAAAAAATCTGTAACAAAGTTTGTACTAAAAGAAAACAGGGTGCCTAAAACGTTTGCACAGTACTGTACATGAATACACACATACACACACACACACACACACACAGACAAACACTTACCGAAAACAACCAGCTTGGACTCCAGTGACTTCAGGTGGATGATGTAAAAGGCACCAACAAATACAGCCAAAGCGATCAGCAGCATGGGGGAGCTGATACTATGAGAAACACAAAGAGGAAACCACTGTTTATATGAAGAGTAAAGAGAGAAAATTTGGAAAGGCCCAGTTATATAAAATTCCTTGCTTTTAAAGGTCAGGATAAGTAACTAACATGACTGAATGGCAACAACAGTCAATCATTAGTGATTAGTTTATGGCTAAAAATGAGACAGTTCAAAGTGGTTATATTTTGTTTCATAGTGCTACTTCATAGTGATGTACCAACAATGAACATGTGAGACATCGGTTCTGAAAGTGATGCAGGAAGACCAAGCACATACTTCCCTGTCCAGCTGCCTTAAAACATTCTGCTTTTATCATCAGTGACAATTTAGAAAATTATAACAGAATCTGGTACTTTTCATCACTAAACTTAGCTGAGAACTGCCTACTTTTACAAGTCATCTGACTGACATTATCAGTGACCATCAACAGACTTTTTTTCCAGCAGCCTGCTTTCAACACTTCTTACATATCTCATTTACTCGTCAATAACTGGTTCTAATAACTTCCTGTTGCAAACGTTTTTCAATCCAGTGACTATATTGCTGAAAAGAGCTCATTGTGTCACAGTGATTAAAACTTCGGAACCATTGGAAACAAGCAGCTCGGACTGCGTATACAAAGATGTGCAGCCAATCAGATGTCAACCTTTAAGGTCCTGAAGCTTGTGACCAGAAAAGTATACAAAAGGTATCAGATGCTCGGCGGCACATGGGCAGAGCGTCTGAGATCACTCCTTCACTGACTTCAATTTAATCCACAAAGGCTTCTACACTCTGACTATAATTACATTAAATACATTAAAGCCATTTGAATGAAGTAATTTATTCCACTATTTATTCCACTTACAGTATCTCACAAAAGTGAGTACACCCCTCACATTTTTGTAAATATTATATCTTTTCATGGGACAACACTGAAGAAATGACACTTTGCTACAGTGTAAAGCAGTGAGTGTACAGCTGGTATAATGGTGTAAATTTGCTGTCCCCTCAAAATAACTCAACACAGCCATTAATGTCTAAACCGCTGGCATCAAAAGTGAGTACACCCCTAAGTGAAAATGTCCAAATTGGGCCCAAAGTGTCAATATTTTGTGTGGCCACCATTATTTTCCAGCACTGCCTTAACCCTGTTTGGCATGGAGTTCACCAGAGCTTCACAGGTTGCCACTGGAGTCCTCTTCCACTCCTCCATGACGACATCACAGAGCTGGTGGAGGTTAGAGACCTTGCGCTCCTCCACCTTCCGTTTGAGGATGCCCCACAGATGCTCAATAGGGTTTAGGTCTGGAGACATGCTTGGCCAGTCCATTACCTTTACCCTCAGCTTCTTTAGCAAGGCAGTGGTCGTCTTGGAGGTGTGTTTGGGGTCGTTATCATGTTGGAATACTGCCCTGCGGCCCAGTTTCCGAAGGGAGGGGATCATGCTCTGCTTCAGTATGTCACAGTACATGTTGGCAGTCATGGTTCCCTCAATGAATTGTAGCTCCCCAGTGTCGGCAGCACTCATGCAGCCCCAGACCATGACACTCCCACCATCATGCTTGACTGTAGGCAAGACACACTTGTCTTTGTACTCCTCACCTGGTTTCCGCCACACACGCTTGACACCATCTGAACCAAATAAGTTTATCTTGGTCTCATCAGACCAGGTTCCAGTAATCCATGTCCTTAGTCTGCTTGTCTTCAGCAAACTGTTTGCGGGTTTTCTTGTGCATCATCTTTAGAAGAGGCTTCCTTCTGGGATGACAGCCATGCAGACCAATTTGATGCAGTGTGCGGCGTATGGTCTGAGCACCGACAGGCTGACCCCCACCCCTTCAACCTCTGCAGTAGTGGTGGCAGCACTCATACGTCTATTCTGCAAAGCCAGTTCTGTTCTGAGTGGAACCTGTCCTGTTAAACCGCTGTATGGTCTTGGCCACCGTGCTGCAGCTCACTTTCAGGGTGTTGGCAATCTTCTTATAGTCTAGGCCATTTTTATGTAGAGCAACAATCCTTTTTTTCAGATCCTCAGAGAGTTCTTTGCCATGAGGTGCCATGTTGAACTTCCAGTGACCAGTATGAGAGAGTGTGAGAGCGATAACACCAAACTTAACACACCTGCTCCACACCTGAGACCTTGTAACACTAACGAGTCACATGACACCGGGGAGGGAAAATGGCTAATTGGGCCAAATTCGGACATTTTCACTTAGGGGTGTACTCACTTTTGTTGCCAGCGGTTTAGACATGAATGGCTGTGTTGAGTTATTTTGAGGGGACAGCAAATGTACACTGTTATACAAGCTGTACACTCACTACTTTACATTGTAGCAAAGTGTCATTTCTTCAGTGTTGTCCCATGAAAAGATATAATAAAATATTTACAAAAATGTGAGGGGTGTACTCACTTTTGTGAGATACTGTATATATCATTTCAAATTAAAATACCTGTGGGAAATATCAGAGAAAATCCTAAGTAAATGTCCATGAGCATTTGCAAGAAAGAAACAAATCCAGGATTCAAGAGGTTTTAATTACTAACATAAGCGCTTCTTCTCACTTCATTCAGTGAGGTACAATCTGAAAAAGAGATTTCTTACATGCAGTAGAGGATGAGCCCCATGAAGATGAAAGTGTAGTTGCTGTGAAATGTGTCCAGGTTTCGCAGAACACGCTGGCACAGTTCACCGAAGTTCTTCGGTTTGGAAAACTTGCGCTGATCCACAAAGCTGGCCCAGGGCCTGATAGACTTCCGTCGACGGTCCAGCCAGTCCTTCGCCACATTCCCAGAAAAGCCTTTAGGAAAGAGTCTGAGAACACAAGGAGAGAGGGACAGACGGAGAGGACAATCCTGTCACATTCTTGGTCATAGAAAATATAACATGATCCATAAACCAGATGTAAAATAATAGGCATTGTGATAATATGAAGAATATTTTCTTCAGCAATAGAGCCATACTGTAAAAGAATTTGATTATTTTAAAGATTACCGACTGCAAGGTTTACATTAATGTGCTCATTCTAATACGTTACAAAACAACTAACACAGCGACTTGAGGCTTTCTCAGTAACATGACAAGCTGCATGGATTAAAAAGTAGGACACGTCATTGAAATTGTTGGCGAATGAATGAAACACCTCAGGACATGTTGTTATTGGAAAGTAATCAACTTCCAGGGGTTTCGTTTGAATCAATTTCAAATTCCAGGGGTTTCAGTACCACGACCTAAAATGGGCGTTTCTGAATGTGTGGCGAAGATGCCCCCTTACCAAAAAAATTACAGGCCACCGAACATGCGCAGAATACTGTTTTTGCGCGGGCATTCCCAGGATCAGCGATGTAAGATGAAGGACAAAACACTCATATCGGTAACTATTTTTTCGATGTTTAAAAAAAAATCCTGTAAATGCTAAATTAACTGGTTCTTCAAACTGTCAATCTTGCTCTTTCTGTGTAAATAAAGTTGAGTATGAAAACGAATAATCATGAGTTTGTTTTTTTATAATGGGGCAACAGCAGGGGAAACGATACTGAGGTTAAAAAGAACTAAGGTTTTACTGCAGATTTTTAGTCTTGCATGTTAGGACATATGATAGAATTGATGTAAAGGCAGTAAGACTTTGAGTTTATTTAAGTGAAACAAGCATTTCATAACAACAGTATTTTTCAAACACGAAACCCCTGTGATCACGGACAGGTATCTGAAGATATAGCAGAATGGATGTAAAATGGTATTTGGCACGAAACCCCTGAGATCACGGACAGCTATCTGAAGTTATAGCAGCATTAATGTAAAACTCCTGTGATCACGCACAAACTACTACCTGCAGCAAATGGCTTTTCTTCCCAAACTGCGCATGATCGTAGACCTATGCAGACTCTCAAAATAGGCCACGCCTAGTTGATGAGGCAATATCTGTTACGCTGTCCTGAAACCCCTGGATAAAAGTGCCTGCCATGATTATTTTCCTACAACAGCATGCTCGATCATGTTTTATGCCTCAAGTAATAAACATAACTGCTCACCTGCTGATCAGTCGTCCTGCAGGAAGCTCCTCCGCCTCACTGCTGAAAGGGTCACCTGCCTTCGCCTCCATTTCTACACACCTACTTAATCACACACAAACACATACAGAAAGTGACATACTGTGACGTGCGTAGTAACGTTCAACATTTTGATCAAAACAAAACAATCTGTGGGCTGTTGATGTGGATGAGTGATATCTTTTAGTCCCACTCTGCATACTTCTGAATGGGTGTGGGACTTTTACTCTATTTTTGGCACAGTTTAGGGCTGAAGGCACAGTGGGTATATAATGAGTATGTAATGGACATCTAATTCCAAAAATAAGGTGTAAAACGCCATTAGTGTAACACATTTAGTGTATATAAGGAATAGGAAGCTGTTTGATATTCAATCTGTGTTACAGAAAATGTGGAAAATCTTCATCAGTCAATGCCCGACCAAGGATGACAGAATTTACATAGCTTTGCCAGTTTTTACTTAAGTTACAGTTACTTTAAAAAAAAAAGAAAGAAAAAAAAAAGGAAAAGAAAAACAGCACTCCTTTACCAATGTGATGGAATCTAGTATAGTTTATATCAACAACAAAGACAGCTGTTGTGGAATTACAGTTAAATTACAACGCACAAACTAATCGATTGATGAATAAACAGTAAATAACACGACAATTTTCTATAACAATAATGATATTTGTTACAAAAACAGCTTCTTACTTTGTATATCTGCGATGTTTTCGTCGTGCCGATGAGAGGCGGACGTGCTGATGTGGAACAGCTTTAGTTTCTTCTCTTCCTGTTCAGTGAGGTTTCTGTGCCTTGCCCGCTATCGCCCTCTAGTGGTACTGCACTAACGCACACTGTGGACAGTTAATACTGTATTAGTGCTTCTACAGACGTTCCTTGCACTTGTTATCTGGTCCTAAAGAAACCAGCTAACGAGTGCAGTTATTACATTAAATCTGTTTTGTTTTAAATGATCCAAAAATATTAGATATTATATAGTACATTAATTAGTTTCCTTTACCAACATGGCGGATTTTGTTGACAGACCCGCTTTAGAGCATAACGCGCGCTGTATCCGCGCCGCTCTGTAACACGTGATTGGTCAGTGTTTTTTCTATTGCCTACACATGATTGGTCAGTGTGTGTTGTTTTTCAGCACGGTCACCGCCCACTGTTGTGAAGGGACGTTTCTAGAAAATTGACCGTGGTCATCTTCTTAGTTTGTCCCAAGTAAGTGGTGAATTATGCCTAAATATTTCGAACACGAGTCGTAGATTGAGGCGGTTGGGTGTGTAAAAGTGAAAAAAATAAATAAACTAAAAGCATTTAATTTGTTCGTTTTAAAAGAGTCTGGGAGAGAGATACAGCAGCTTGACGTCACCGGAATATCAGCTGTTTGTGAGCTAGTCAGATAAACTAGCCTAGCATAGCGACTGATATTTATTTCTGTAAGGTTAACCAGCCTAGCATAGCAACTGACATTTCTCCTGACAGGTAAACTAGCTTAGCATAGCGACTGACATTTATTTCTGTAAATTTAACCAGCTGTCTAGCTAACCAAGCCAAGTGTAAACATCTCAGACATCTACAGAATGTTGTTACGGCTCTGAGGCAGAAGAGAAGGACAGTCGGGTTAGCTAGTTAAAAGTCAGGATGAAAACCACTGTTTTGCTAGCGAGTGAGGGGATTAGCCAACCGGACATAAACACCTGGCAAACAGTTCCTTCTTTTTGTCAATATAAAGTTCTGAAATACAAATTTGACTCCTTTTTTTAGTCGGAGTCGCACAGAGCTAAATAGCTAGATAATTACATCACTTGGCTTTTTCTTTACACTTAAAAAAAAAAAAAAAAAAACATTTTGAAACAAGACATTATGTAACATGGACACGCGATGCTATGATGTAACATTTCGCATTGTAAGTGCGCCAGGGTGGTTTTTTTCTTTTTCTTTTCCGTTTCTATAATCACAGTGTTTTTGGAATTGATTTGTACATTACTATTGTTTTGCTGCTATTTACGCAGCATTCAAGCAAGATGTTAGCAGTTGCGGCTGTTCAAGTTAATGTTTGACTGCTGATAAACTTATCAACAGAACATATAGCTTAATAATTAGAATCTACATTTGCTTTTGCTGTTGCAGAACCGTGTGGTTGGAAGACTTGGCAGCAGTGAACCATGGCAGCATGCTCGAGGTACTCTCTGTACTGGGAGGAGACTGACTGCTTGAGCTACTATGACATGCTGTCTCTTCATGAAGTCTTTGAAATCGTGGGTTCCCAGCTGACAGAGACTGACGTTGAAGTCCTGTCATTCCTTCTCGACGAAGCCTATCCTGCCAGGCATCCTCTTGATCCAGAAAGCTGGACTGAAGAGGTTTCGCCGGACTCTGATTCACCTGTAAACTCTCCTTGCCCGCGCCTTTTGGAGGCTTGGCGCAGGATGTGTTCTAAGGGAGAGTCGGGTCCCTTTGCTGCCCGCTGCAAGCCGAAGAGTGGTGTTGTGCTGTTGCTGGAACTGGAGAGGCGTGGCGTCTTGAATGAAGCAAATCTGGAACCTCTGTTGCAGCTACTTCGAATTCTTACACGGCACGACCTCTTACCGTTTGTCTCCAGCAAGAAAAGAAGAACAGGTAAACAATGGAGCAACCGTAAATTTGAAGCAGCTGTGCTTTTATTGAAGCCCACATCCCCCACCCCCTGCCCACACACACACACACACACACACACACACACACACACACACACACGACTAGGAAAATTATAAAAGGAAATATAGCTACAAGCAGCAATTACGGGGCCAAGCACGACAGAGGCAAAGAAGAAGCTAAGCAAGCATCAGAGCATGACCAACAGTTTGGTTTGGTCTATGAACACGAAAATCATAACTTATTGCTTGCATGGACTGAAGATGATCTGAGTCAAATTTGGTGAAAATCGGACGAATGGTCCGAAAAGCAAAAATATATTTTCTATATCTCGTGGCACTAGCACTAGGTGGCGCTGTTCTGAACCTTTGCAGGTACTTTCGAGTCATGATGGCTATGACGTATACCGATTTTGGTCTGAATACGCTAAAGTGTTAGAGATATAGCCTCACGTCCATTTCGGCGTGCTCATCGTCGAATTCGCTTGCGCATTATTCGAGAACGGTTTGACTAATCGACTTGAATTCGGGATGGTCTGAAGATGATATGATTTGATTTTTGTGAAAAAGTTAGAAAAAGTAGATTTATCAGGAAATTCAAAATGGCAGAAACATTTTCATGACAGAAAATGATATTCAGTTTGACATGAGCTAAGGAATCAGAGGAAAAAAGAATTTTGTTTCAAAAGTTGTTAGCATAAACGAGTGCAACTTTGAGCTGTTGTTGGCACTAGAGGGTTTGAGATCGCAATTCCAAATTTGCTATGGTAACATTTCAGCTTGTGGCAAATTTCATAACTTTCCTTTTGTACAGTTCTATGGGCTGCCAGAGACTCCTGCGGAAGAAGAATAAGACGACTAACAATTACAATAGGTGCCTTTGCATCTGCTGTGCTTGGCCCCTAATAATCCACCCTGAACAATTTACATATCAGTATTCATAATCAATCTTCAAATCAAATCTTCATTGGTACATAAGATTTATTTTATGATTAAATTCTGGATTAATTTTCTTCAGTTACTTGAGACGGCGGAAATGGTTTCTCCTATTAAACACCATTGTAATTGGCTAACAGTGTCGCCCTGTGACGTCAGCGCAGCACACAGTGGCAAGCTGGTCACAGGAATAATGAAAATACAGCACCAACCATTGACAGATATTTCAATATAAACACATTTCATGTGTTTCAGGGTGGAGTTTTCCTTTAATATCAAGGGACATAATTTATGTCATTTGTTGTCATTTAAAGCAAAATTCATTCTTACATTCTTGTGTTCTTCCTGTCAGTGTCACCAGAGAGAGAACCTGTAAGCTATGTGGAAAGCAGAGAACACGCACACACAAGTTCACACTCAGACCTGGCAAACACACAAGTGTCTCAGTGGAGGGCAGGTGAGTTGAGATGATTTATATTTTGATCACAAATTCACGAACTTGCCACTTCGGGCTGGTGAAATTCTCCAAGGGTCTGCTTGTCCTTGGTTGCCTGGGCTTGTGACTTGTCCTCAGCTGTGAGGTATATGTGAAATGGTCATGAGATATGTGTGTATCTGGTGATTAGGTGTTGGCTCAGCTGTCACAGCATCTGCACCAGCACGAAGGAGAAGGGGAAGAGGGCGAGGCCGGACAAGAAAAACCAGGGATACGTCAGAAATCCTACCTCAGCCTGTACCTAACAAAGTGACCTGCGGTAAGACCACTTTACCTTTCTCGCTCTCTTTCTCGCTATCTCTTTCAATTCCATCTTTCTTTTAAACCATTCTGTTTGTGCCCTTACTCATCTCTTCGTCATTCTCCACAGTTCAGATTTAATCAGGATTTCATCATGACTCATTTCTGTCCCGTATGTGTAAACAAAACTAAACAACAATTACCAATGTCCCTATTCTCCTTTCAGACTTGCTTCTGATCTACACTCTTCTTTATTGTTTTTGTGCGACCTGTTGTTAGCCCCCGATCTCTCAAAAAATTAGCAAAATAAAACTGCTCCTTCATTTCTATGACAGGATTTATATATTATATATACTATATGAATTTCATATTTGTTACCAAGTCTAACATATTTTCCCCTCCATGGTGTTCTTATATTCATTCACCACTTTAAACTGACTGCTGCTCATCTTTTAATTTTGCTTTAGATCAAACTGCCTTCACATAATCAGAGAAACACACTCCTTTACCTACATGTATTAAAGTGATTAGGCTGTAGATAATCTGCTCTTTTAGGATTTGCGTCGGAGTCTATACAAAACCCATTCAGCATACTCTGATCATTCTGATCCTTCACCGTTTTGGTTTGAATTATTTGTTTGCATTAATTCTTCATCTAATTGCAGTGAAAGTACAGAGTTTTGTGCAAAATACACTTAGCAAGCAAGCTCCTTGTCTCCTGACATCCTCTGTCTTTAAGAGGCGCACCAGGCTGTCAGCGATGGGGGCAGCCATTTTGTGCCGTTATGATGCAGGATGATTCAGTGTTTGAATCAGACACACTGCATTGCTCATTACAGCGAGACCGCTGACTCAGCCAGTGTTCAGATTAGCACATTTAAGTGCCTGTCAATTTATTAATAACAACCTACTGTGTAAGTGATGTGTAAATCTTTAACAAACCAAAAAAAAAAAAAAAAGTTGGGACACTGTTTATTAAAATTATTAAAACTGGAGAGTCTGGGTGTATATTGTTGCAACAATGTCAAGTGAATGTATATTAGCAAAAGAAAAAAAACAGTGACATGAGAAGGAATATGGCTAAAGCTACAAATATACATCATAGCTGCATCTCTTCTTGTAGAAAGAATTTTGTGTTTGACTAAAAACTGTAGTACTTTTCCTAGTGTCTATTATTCTACTGGGGGCAAAAAAACAGCAATAAACTCAACTACTGTCAAAATGTGCTAATGAAATGCAGTTCTTCATTATCAAGCTTTTTTTTTGCATATAATCTCAGTTAAGGCCATTTTAGTTCCAGGTTTTAACACTACAAAAAGATGAAAATTTCTGTTCATCTGTTTTCTAGGACACGTACAATGAGGTCCAAAAGTCTGAGACCGCATTGAAAATCTGGGATTTTTCCATTTAAAATTGGAACTAAACAAAATTTTAGAATTTTGAAATATTTAAAACAACATTTAATATTCAGGATTCTGTACTGTTTTTAGGTCCATATTTAAATTAGGGCTGCAACAACTAATCAAAAAAATCGATAATTAAAATAATCGACAACGAATTTCATTATTGATTAGCTGGGTCTGTGACGTCACTTCACAATGGTGAAAAACGCATTTCTATAAATAAAACACATCTTAAAAACAGCGGAGGTCACAGAGTGAACTGCTGCGGGAAACGTGCACGATCCAGGTTGTCCAAAACATGAGAACGTTTTATATTCAAACAAACTCGTAAGTGTATTAACGTGGCTTGTCATGTCAGATGCTGCGACAGATGCGTGTGCTGTTTAATGTGTTCCAGACATGTTTCCTTCAGTGCAGAAATGACATTTTTACGTTTATATACTTATCTGTAAATGTTAGAAATTCACACCAGTATTTCCTTTTTACATAAAGGCTCATCCAGACAGCAAGCGAGTCTCCGTTAAACTTCACTGAATGAGTGCGAGTCCGCGCATGAATGGAAGCACAGTAACTCTGACTAAAATATTCATTTTGGTCAAATATGTTGTTTGATGCTATATTTAGAAACAACAGTAATTGTGTTGTTTTTTTTTGTTTTTTTTTTTAGAGCAATAACTGTAATGGGGTTATAACGTAATTGTATATAAATGTGAGACATGTCATACATTTACAGAATAAAGTAACGTTACTGTGTTTAGATGAGTGAACGTGTGTGTTACTGCAGAACATTCAACCTCTTACCAGTTAACACTTAGTTTGTGCTTTTGTTTTCTTTTTTAGCATTTTTAATATAGTGATTTAACTTCTGCTTTAAAAATTGTGGAAAATCAGTTGTTTTTTTGTTTTCAAAATATAACGTTAATAGTTTTTTAAAAATCCTTTGTGTATAGCACAGCCCACATAGATACATTTAATACCTTTCTCATAGCCTTCAATTTGCACAATGTTTGAAGGACAACATTGGGCAGAATGTGAAATAATGTTTTGTCGAAAAAATACAGAAAATAAAATTTGGCCTTTTAATCCAACTAATCGAATCGAACTAATCGAACCAATTGAAGAAATAATCGACAGATTAACCGTTTATCAAAATAATTGTTAGTTGCAGCCCTAATTTAAATGAAAGCATGTTAGTGATATAGATCATGTTAACTGCTTGTTACAAAAGGTCAGATTGTCCTCATGCTTAATCTCTTCTACGGAAGCATGTGTTCAGACGACACTGATGGATTTGATCTAAAATGGATCATAAGGTTTTGCACAAACTTGTGGAGTCCATGCCAGCTCGAGTGCAAAACGAGATGTACCAAATGCTAAGAAACTCTGAAATGCATGTAAATATTTCAAAGATTCAAGTTTTCACTCAAGTTGTTGTCAATAATATAATTTGTAATGAAAATTGTTCTATTAAATTAGAAAAAAAGAATGCAAAATAGAAGCACTTTCACCAGTGCTCCCAGACTTTTGAACCCGACTGTGTGTTCAGTCTGTTTATGCATTCAGAATGGTTTTTATTTTTTATTTTTTTATAAAATGCTGACAAATGACTAAACAGATTTTTTAGGCCTGGCTCAATTGACACTGGACTAAATATAATGTGGCCCGCTGCCTAAAGTGAGTTTGACACCCGTGCTCTAAAGCCTTGAGATGCATCACATCTAAAACACACCACATCCCCCTAAAGGCAACTTACCAAGTAATCAGTTTTGTTTGCGTAAATGAACATGAATGTGTCAGAATGGTTGGTGAATCGTATTTTCTCTTCAAACAGCCTGAAAGGGCAATAAATGGGTAAAGGAGTGGGCAAGAAAGAGTGCCTCAACATCATTACAAATTGCTGCTATGTTTAATGCTGCTCTGCCATACCAGGTAAACAAACCACTGCATTAGTAACTGGGAAATGAAAAGAAATATGGGCTGTGCGATGATAAAGGTCCACTAAGTTTAAAAACCAAATCAATATTTCTAATATTAGCGTTGTAATAAAAAGTGAGGGGCAAAGCGCACCTCAAATTTTGCACATTTGTGGCAACATTTAGGGCAGCTCCTGTCTGAAAAGATCCGGTGATTGGTTATGCAGCCAACGTTATGGCTAGCAGGTGGTGAGAACTGGTGCATTCCCCAAGTTAGACATGGGAAAACACAAGCAAAACAACTTTAAATGTGAAACAAATTGGAAATAATTACTGAATTAACCTACTGAAATGGTAAAAGATTTATAAAATTCTGATTATATAAATCTTTTACCATTTCAGTAGGTTAATTCAGTAATTATTTCCAATTTGTTTCACATTTAAAGTTGTTTTGTTTGTGTTTTCCCATGTCTAACTTGGGGAATCAACAACATTGCAATCAACATCATCATTTGATTGAGAGCTAATATGTCCAGAAAGGTTTTGGGCTGAACCGTGTGTTTTGCATTGCACTCCTTGAAAGTTATTTAAGAGAAACCTATGAACCGGAAGAATTGTATCGGTACCAACCACAACTACATGGTGCTTAGAAAAGTATTATACTTGTTTATTATATACTGTATGATAATAATTATGTGGCTTGTGAACTCAACAGTACTACAGGCTGAAAATCAAGAATCAAGGAGTCAAGGATCAGATCAACCATTAGGCATTTTTGTGCTCTCAGGAAATACATTAAATGCTTGATTTTACACACCCAGTGTATGTGACGCATATGCAGTGTTTACAGAATAAAGTTGTAGGGTGACTTAATTTCAACTGCCAATATTTACTTAGGGAAAAATCCACATTCACACTACATAGGTACAAAAGTTGAATGTCTGGGCAGCTCATTCAATTTATTGTAATTACCAACACATAGTTAATGTGTTTGAGTTGCCAGGCTTTGTCCTTTTCTAGTGCTCTTCTGGCAGGAGGTTTTCAGTTGCGTCTAGATGTAAACAGAGCACTTGTCTTAAAACCCCAAATATCAGGTGATTAAAATACAGTTTAGACTAATACGACCATTATTCATTCATTCATTCATTCATTCATCCATCTTCAGCAACTGCAACACAAGGCCTAATACAATGATCAACAAATCAAATTCATTTGCAATTAGAAGAATTCAAATAAACTTCTAATACTAGCCAAGTATAACGTAAGGCTGATTAATATTCCTAGGCATAGATATCACATTTACTTGCAATCACAGAAAATTTGTCTTAATTTAACAATTTGGATCTTACCCACATTAATTGGTTACAAGGCAATGATTTTTTACAAAAATTGTCTGCCAGCATACGAAATTCTGTCCAAAAAAAGGCACACTGTCTTCGATGCCATGTCCTTCAACTTCCTGTATGTGCAAGAAACAAAAAAAAGCTGTTGCCTTTCCAAGGCTTGGCAGATTAATTATTTCATAAAGTCATATTTATGTATTTAATATTGCCCTCAAATGTTTTGTTTTGTTTCAATATGAAATACAGGGTGTCCCAAAAGTCTGCATACACAGGAGACTATGTTTGCGAGCACCACGTCGGATGTTCGTGGACGTCCACTTCTCGGTTGGTCCGCAACACTTCCAGTCTTTTTGAATTTGTTAATAATTTGGCAATGGTGTCGTGTGTGTGATGTGCTTGCCATGTTTCCTGTTAAAGTCCATCACAACCTTGCAACAGCTTCCCGATCCACCATGGGAATGATTTCAATACGTTCTTTTGTCAAAGGCATTCTTAAAAGATATCTGGGGGGAAAATAAACTTAAATTTGGAAGACATTTTGCTAAAAAGTGTTAATGTCCCCTGTGTTTGGAGACTTTTGGGACACCCTGTATTGTGGTTATAATAAATTGTCATCCAGCAGTGCTGGACTTAATACTGTTCAGTATGCAAAAAATAAACAAATTGCAGTCATAAGTATTGGGTTAAAATTGTTCATATCTGAGACATGCCTCTGTTTTGGCCAAACCTTGCCCCATGTGTGCAAATAGCACTTAACCGTCAGAAGAGAGTAATAGGGCTGTAAGAGGTAGTTTGTTGTTGGTGAGGCAGGAACCGATGGTCTCATAATTGAAGTGGGAATATATTACTTAGTGGACCTTTAACTTGTTGTTTCATTCTACTCCACTTATATCTAAATTATTGCTTTCCTTCCCATGTGAAATATTTGACTAACTAGTAGTTGTCATTTCCAGTGTTTGTTTTAGTCTCGCTTCAGTTTCCCAGACATCTTCATTCTGCATGATCACATTATCTCTTCTCTTTATTCATTCTATCTCTTGCTCTTTCAACATAACATAATGCTGGGACATTATATGAAATGCACTTGCTCTGAATGAAAGCAAACGCTTTAAGGCTCTCTAGAGTATAACTCTCTACTCTATATCTGTACTTGGCGAATCTCGCTGATGCGCTGTCAGTACTTGTGCAGCCAAATGAATGAGATTATATTGCCCTCATTCACCTTCCCTCATTACTGCTCAAGCTTCTAAATATCAGGAACCCAAACGAGCATGCATAGTATTTCAGCTCATTGTAAATGATGGAAATACATTGCAGTCAATGGTTAGGAGCATTAACCCAGTGTTGTCTGCCACAAGCTCTTTTTAACCTGCTTTTTCAGTGTACATGTGGCATTTTTTTTTTTTTTTTGAATGATAACCCTTTTTGTTTATTCTTAGCTTTATGGAATGACGTTTTCAGTTCATGAATTGTTTTATTTAATTGGTTTGTTCTCACTGAAAATAGAAACAAAGATCTAGTATCCCAAAGGAATAAATTGAACATTCACCAAAGTCCAGTGCTGTGAAAAAGTATTTGCCCCATCCTAATTTCTTCTGTTTTTGTGTATATCTCATACTAAATAGTTTTTAGATCTTCCAATGAAATACAACATAAGACAAAGGCAACCTGAGTAAACACACAATACAGTTTTTATTTATTTATTTATTTATTAAAGCAAAAATAAAGTTATCCAACACCTATCATTCATGTGAAAAACTAATTGCCCCCTCAAACGTAAAATCTAGTTGTGCCACCTTTAGCAGCAATAACTGCAACTAAACGCTTCCAATAACTGGATATCAGTCTTTCACAGCACTGTGGTGGAATTTCTTTGCAGAACTGCTGTAATTCAGCCATATTGGAGGGTTTTCAAGCATGAACCACCTGTTTAAGGTCCTGCCACAACATCAATTGGTTCAAGTCAGGACATTGACTAGGTCACTCCAAAACTTTTAATTTAGCTTCTTTTTTTTGAGCCATTCAGAGGTGGATTTACTCCTATGCTTTGGATCATTGTCTTTGCTGCGTAATCCAGTTGCACGTTTGAGTATCAACTTACGGACTGAAGACCGGACATTCTCCTTTAGGATTTTCTGGTAGAGAGCAGAATTCATGTTTCCCTCAATTATTGCAAGTTGCCCAGGCCCTGAAGCAGCAAAGCATCCCCACACCTTCACACTTCTACCACCATGCTTGACCATAGATATGACCTTTTTTTTGTGGAATTCTCTGTTTGGTTTACTCCAGATGTAACAGGACACCTGTCTTCCAAACAGTTCCACTTTCGACTCCTCAATCCACAGAACATTCTCCCAAAAGGTTTGAGGATCATCAAGGTGTGTTTTGGCAAAATTCACATGAGCCTTAATGTTCTTCTGGGTTAGCAGTGGTTTTAACCTCACCAAACCTCCATGGATGCCATTTTTGCCAAGTGTCTTTCTGATAGTGGAGTCATGAACAGTGACCTTTATTGATGCAAGAGAGGCTTGTAGTTCCTCAGATGTTGTTCTCGGCTCTTTTGTGACTTCCTGGTTTTTGTTGTTGCTGTGCTCTTCGAGGAATTTTGGAAGGTTGGACACTTGGAAGGTTCACTACTGTGCCGAGTTTTTCCATTTGGAGATAATGGCTCTCACTGTGGTTCTTTGGAGTCCCAGAGCCTTTGAAATAACTTTGTAACCTTCCCAGACTGATGTATTTCAATCACCTTCTTCCTCATCATTTTTGGAATTTCTTTCAATTTTGGCATATTGTGTTACTGCATAAGACCTTTTAACCAACTTCATGCTGTTGAAAAAGTGCTATTTAAGTGTTGATTTGATTGAACAGGGTTTGCAGTAATCAGGCCTGGTTGCGTCTAGTCCAGCTGAACCCCATTATGAATGCAGTTTCAGTGATTTGGGGAATTAGTAACTACGGGGGCAAATACATTTTCACACAGGCCCAATTTTTGCTTCAATAAATAACATAATTTAAAAATTGTATTTTGTGTTTACTCGGGTTGCCTTTGTTTTATTGTAGATTTTTTTCATTTCTGAAACAATTTAGTATGAGATATACACAAAAACAGAAGAAATCAGGATGGGGCAAATACTTTTTCACAGTACTGTACCTTGAGATGAAACAAAAAGTTTATTATTTCCTATTTAACACAGTCCTTTTGTCTTATTATCACATAAAAAAAGACCTTATTTTGGAACGGAAGAAGTTACTCTTTCAATATTCCAACGTGTTGGTTATACTCTTAAAAGAATCTTGCCATTTAAGATACAGTCCTGATTTACCCTGAATGACCTTTGACCTTTTGCTCCTGAACGTGCTGAAAGATGCTCTTTGCTCTATTGACCCCACATTTGATTCCAGCAGGTTGACTCAGGAATGGGTAGGAAAAGCAGGAGAATGGATAGAGAAAGAGAGAGTGCACGCCACACTAAAGGGCGTGCGCTGTCCTCTCTGTGCGATCATACGCTCAAGCCAAGTGCATTCTCACTCGCGCTCTCCTTCATGAGGCCTGGTCCATGTCTAAGGTAAAAAATTTACCTTCCTCACTCGGTTAAGAGGAGGGGTGAAAGTGCTGACTATTACCATTATAAACAGTCCACTTCCTCAAGCCATGATTCCCCAAAAGACCTGTTTTTATTTGTGTACTATTAGTAGACTTTGGGGGAAACAACTAGTACAGAATTCTGGAGAAAGTTGTTGGCCACAGAACTGACTCAAGAAAGGCAGAACATTTCAGAACCTTGTGTTTTCATCACTGCTAAGTGGGAAAGAAACCTTCATATAAAGGGAAAATTGTTCTAAAACAATATATTTTTCACAGATCTTTCACGGCTATCAGGGTTCTCCTGAATGCGTGTCATTTGAACTGATCAAAACTGAGGAAGTCAATAACAATAACAAACCTGAATCTGCCTTGAGTAGTAGCTCAACCTTGAGAAATGTCAATTTTTTTCATTTTGTGAGCAGTTCTGAGGAAAATGACCCAACAGAGCTCTTGCTGAAAATCAAATTTAAAAAAAAATGTAGACGTAAATATCATTGGGTGGGACTGCAAATTAAATTTATTTCTACCCATATAGAATTGAAGCTTATGAAATTGCCTGATTTGACCGCAACAGAGGAACAGCCTTTGGAAAACGTTCATCCCAAACTCTGCTTGTCTCTTTCTCTCTCCTTTGTGTCCACAGTTGAAAAACAGACTGACTCAAGTGTCAGGGACAAAACAAGTTGGCCATCCTCACATACTATGAGAGGGAGAGAGCGAACATAAAGAACGAGATAAAATAGCGAGTGGTTGGTCAGCAGCCTCCTGCTCTTGTTCTCTCTCCCTCCGTCTTGGTTTGTTGTTCATCACAAAAGAGGGATGGATATAGTGTGGAAGCTCTTCGCATGGAGCAGCTCCTCGTAAAATTGTGCCTAAAGGTTGTGTTTTGCTGGAAAAATGAAATGACCTGTTTTTATTTAGAAATTAGAAAACCTAACTTTACCATCATGGATTAATGTAATTTTGCACAAATGACCTCCTGACTGATTCTCTGTAAACAGTAAACACGTAATCCAACATTAGAGAAAAACTGTTGGTTCATGTATTTTGTACTGAATCTTCAGCCTAACCAAAGTGGCGGAAGTGAAGGTGGAAGCTCGATGGAGATGTTCCTTTTTTTTTTTTTTTTTTTTTTTTTTTTTTTAAACAATGCGAAAAGCAGTATGTCCTCGCCGCATGACAGCATGCAAGGTGCTTTACAATGGAACAGAATGGAAAGTGCTATGCAAATGTACGCTGTCATTGGACCTCTTCTGGAGAATTTGTTTTTCCAAAAAAAAAAAAAAAGAAAGAAAAGCTTTTAACCAATTTATGTTTCCAGTTTGTTGTGTGCAAACCAACATTTAACAATGAACATTGAAATTATTATATGTGGGGAATATTTTGACCAAGATAGATCCAGGGGGTAAAAATCTCAATTAGATTGATGTTTTACTAGTTACCTGTTTTTACACTATGCTTTTATTATTCTCTTGGAGTTCTATAAATTAAGAACTAAGAAATTGCCTTTCCTTGTGGTCTTATCTTAGTTAGAATTCTCACTGGTTGATTTCCTTTATAGTATTTTCTCATGTCTTATTTGATGTCTACAAGAAGTGCTTGTTGCAGACAGTAGTTACAAATGAACAGTGATATGCAGGGAGGTTTAGTATGCTAATGTTTACAAATCACATTCAGCCTTCTTGTAGTGATAATATATAACTTTGATATAATTTTTTCTCTATATTTTTTATAATTATATAAAGTCTTATTATTCCTTTATACATAATAAACTAGCTGTATTAGAATCATATTGAAGCAAATGCTGTTGGACAAGTATCTCAGTCTCTAATATTTACAATAACTATGAATTGCTCAGTTAAAGATGTATTTTCTTGGGATTTCTCATAACAGTCTCCTGAATTTGTATTAAAAAAAAAAATAAAAAAAACACCTCATGATTACACTCCATGTATCCACTGAGTTCCTAAGATACTCTTTCGCTTTTAAGTCACCAAACATAAAAAGCGAGTACAGTTGGTTGAGGGTGGGAAGGTTGGATTTGTGTTGCAGCAATGTTCTGAAGATCGATGGGCCCACACCTCTTCTGACATGAAATGACATGAAAGGAAATGACATCACAACGAAGCGCTGGTTCAGTATGTATCTTTCAATCGTATCTTGCCATCTCTGTGCCCTGTGCTGTTGCATGACATCAGTTCCTCCTCCTGTTCTCAAAATGACCACAAGGTAGCGCCATCCTTTACTAGTCTGTGTTACTTCTGACTGCTTGGCCTCTGAAACATTTTAGTTCAAATCGAAAGACCAGTTCTGCTCAATGAGAGTCCACCTTGAAATAAGTGAAATTTTTAGTACTGGGGAACTGTGTTTTAGTTTATTCATTACACTGAATTAACTGAAACCTAGCCATCTCTTGGTGGACTTGTTAATGCTGAAGTTCCCAAAATGAATTGTGATTCCAAAACGGGTGCAAGGTTAAAACGGGACAGTCGAAAAATGAACACAATGCAGAGGACCATTAAGAAACAGTGCTGTATTCCCCAAAGTGCAGGAAATCATTTGGCATTGTGGGTTAAGTGTGCCATCAGTGAAAGATACCTGAAACCCACCATTTTGAGTTCTGCTTGCTCAATTAAATATGCCTGTCCATCTCTAAAGTGTAACAACAGTGAATGGTCTTCTGCGAGATCCGTTGTTCACTCAGAATTTGCTCAGCTGAAAAGTGTTAACCCTTTCTTGACTGACTGCTCCTAGAACTGAAATCATTATTCTCCTTTTATTTATTTATTTATTTATTTTTTATACTTAATCTCTGAATGTATTTCTAAACATTCAGCTGTAGCCTCATCTGGACCAGATGAATGTTTTAATAATTTCAGTTCAGTTTTTTAGTCATCACTGTTGAGTTCAGAAGTAGCTCCATGTTGCTTACAGCCACAATGCTCCTGAGCAGAATAGTTTCACTTTAAGGCCATTAAGTACTCAGTCAAGAAATACTATCCTCTTGCATTCTGTAAAGCTTAATGTGAAAGAGCATCTGAGACCTCTCAAGAGCTCAAGTTATTGTTTTGTTCATATGCTGAGTCTGTTTGGGAATTGACAAAAGTTTCTTGCTTATTTCTCTACCTTTTTATCCCTCTCTTCTCTTGCCTATCCATCAACTCTGTTTTCACTACAACCTTTCCTTTTTTATACTCATTCATTAATACCCTCTTCCCATCCTGCTTGCCTGGCCTTTCTGATTTAAAAAAAAAATACTGTCCTCTTACTGTCACCCACTTCTCTATTCCCTCCCATCTCTATTCACCATCCCCCCCTTCCTCTTTTCTTTTCCTCCATTCTCCTCCTTTCCTTCTTTCCTCATGGCAGACATCCGGCTGCGTGTTCGGGCCGAGTACTCCGAGCACGAGTCAGCCCTGCGTGCCAGGGTCTCCTCGGATAAGCAACAGCCTCTGGAGCGCCAGTTTGAACTGTTCAGCCGCGCCAGCCTTCTGCTGCGCGCTCGTGACCTCGGCTCCATTGTCTGCGACATCAAGTTTTCTGAGCTGCAGAACCTGGACGCGTTCTGGGCTGACTACCTGAGCGGTGCGCTGCTGGAGGCACTCAAGGGCGTGTTCATCACAGACTCCCTGAAGAGAGCGGCTGGCCAAGAGGGCGTACGGCTGTTGGTCAGCGTCGACCAGGACGACTATGAAGAGGGTAGGAAGCTACTGCTCAGCAACCAGACTCTCAGCACAGCAAGTGGCCCAATGCACAGGTAAGAAAGTGTCCTCGCTGTCAGACAGTGGTCAAGGGCTGATTAGTGAGAAGGACACTGGTTCCAATTGTTCGAATTCTTGTTCCAGGTGCTTTACTGAAACAGCCTTTAACTCTAACTTAGGAGTCAGTGTGTGGTTATTTTAAGTAACTTAAAAAGGCAGCTCCTGGCCTTGAATGAGATTAGGATTTAGTGTATGAAACTCCCTATCTACAGTGATTTCTATTTCTCTTCATAGAGACTTTTTTTTGTTTGTTTTTTATGTTAAAACCTGTTAATGATAATGACTGACCCCTTTTTAATGGAACGTAAAGATAATTTGTGCCACTAGGGGGCAGTAGATGGCATCAGCTTTTCTCATTTGAGACCTTTTTGGCCAGCTAACTAATTTTATGCAGAAAGGGGTTTTTTTTTCTTTCTTTTTTTTCCCCCTTTTTTTTAAAAAGTTACCATTAATAGTTTGATCACTGTATGTAATGCTGATTATTTACGTTTTTATTGTCTTAATTAACACAGTGCCATGTTTGTCAGGCTTCTCTAATGTGCACTAATTTTGTTCCTTTTAATTATGTGTACTAAATTTGTTCCTTTGTTTCCAGGCCCTGAGAAATATAAAAGCTTCCAAAAAGAAGAGAGACGAAAGAAGAAAAGTGCTCTTGAGTTAATTTAATCACGACAGTTCAGGATGGGCTGTATATGGTTTGAGGGTAAATAAAGAGAGATTTGTATTCGAGTATGGCTGAAAGAAACACAAACACTTTACCAAACAGGTACAAAGTTTGCTGTAGATGTATGTTTGTAAGCTAATCGATGGCACACACATTCAGACCACTCATAAGTTGTGGGCAGCTTCCTGTGCTGCTGGTAATCTGTGCATTACAATGTCTTTGGTTATGCCACAGATTGAAATAAAGGAGACCCAGCTAAAACTGTTTTTTTATTTTATGTTAAGGGTAGGTGGGTAACAAGAATTTGCCATGATTTTGCTCTAATTGTGTTGATTAGGCATCTACATTGAAGAAGAGGAAACTGAGCTTAATTAAACACTTTGTAACCAAAGGTATTGTTCTGAAAGTACCAAGATTGGTCTCCAAAAATGGTCACTATTTGTCACCTTAATGACAAAAATATCCCTACACTGGTAAGGTGTCTGTTTTCTACAAGTTGGTTTATGTTGTGTGTATGCTCACTATAGCAGGACACTGAAGAAACATAACGGTGGTATTAGCTTACCTGGTAATTATGGGTATTTATGGACCAGATGTAACGTAACATCTGCGCAATAAACACCAGCATTCCAAGATCCAGGTCCAGAATGTCTCAGAGATGCTTGGAGACAAGTAACGAGTCATTTCTAGTGAAAGTGATTCTTAAAAGAACACTTTCACTCGAACAGATGATTCAGACAAGCTGCAGTCTTCTTGACCTTAAGTCACAATCACACTGAGCCTTTATAGGATTTTTTTTTATTAAGAATATATAGGTTAATACATATGTTATCTTTGTATCATTTAAAGAAAATGTAAACAAAAAGAAGCAGTCATAGGTAGTGATTCGTCTATACTCGTGTGTCTGGTGAGAGTCAAAATTGTTTTTTTGTGTGCTACTTTCTCCTTCTGTTTTTGTTTAATGTTTTAATTCAATGAATGCATGTATAGACATTTCTATTTAAATTTGAATTTAATTCTGAATAAAATACTACCACAAGTGCTTTTTTCCATTGTATTACTTTTTTTGTCAGATTGTATCAATTGTGTGCTCAGTGCTTTCAGAAAACCTTAACAAAAATTAAGTTAATTAATTAATTAATAACATTATTGAAATCTGGTCTCACAAGAGCAAGTGTCTCAGTGGAGTTTTGTGAGGTCCAGGACCAGCCACCAGCAGATGCCCTCAGTGTTCCTGTAGATCAGACTTTATAGCCTTCTGCTGTTCTCACAAGTGTAGAATTAAAACCAGATCCTGTGCCAGTCACGTTTCAATGCACTTCCTTTATTTCCGTGCACTCGCTTATTGAACCAGAGTGTCCCACTGTTACAGCCAAAAAATATCCTTCAAATCCAAGTAGTCTTTGCCTGGTAAATAATTTTTAAAAAAGTCCTGCGACCCTAACCCTTGCTTAGTTCAGTATAGTATTGCTACCATTCAGAGTTTCTCTGGCCACTCTGCTAGTGTAATCACCATATAATAAAACCTTAACGAGGTATTTTAATCAACGACATTTAAAATCTAATTATAAACCATGACCAAAGCTAAAGGTTTATCAGCCAAAAAAGTTAATCAAGTGCAATTAATCAGCCACTGTGGCAGCAGTGCAATGCATAAAATCATGCAGATACGGGCCAGCAGCTCACATCAGCCATGTTCACATCAACCGTCAGAATGGGGATAAAACAGAATGGGATTGAACGGAGAATGGCCAGACTGGTTTGAGCTTACAGAAAGTTAGATAACCAGTCTGTACAATTGTGAGCAGAAAAGCATCTCAGAATGCATAACACATTGAACTTTGAGGCGCATGTGCTACAACTGCAGAAGACCATGTTGGGTACCACTTCTGTCAGCCAAGAACAGAAAGCTGAGGCTGCAATGGGCACAGACTCACCAAAACTGGACAGATGAAGACTGGAAAAACATAGCCTGGTCTGATGAATCTGGATTTCTGCTGAGGCACACAGATGGTAGGGTCAGAATTTGGCACTAACAGCATGAATCCATGGACCCAACCTGCCTTGTGTCAACAGTCCAGGCTGGTGGAGGTGGAGTAATGGTGTGGGGAATGTTTTCTTGGCACACTTTGGGCCTGTTAATACAAATCATCGCTTGAATGCCACAACCTATTTGAGTATTGTTGCTGACCATCCCTTCATGGCCACAATTTACCATCTTCTAATGGCAACTTCCAGCATGATAATGCACCATGTGACAAAGCAAAAGTTGTCTCAATCTGGTTTCATGAACGTGACAATGAATTCAATGTTCTTCAGTGGCCTTCCCAGTCACCGGATCTGAATCCAATCTTTGCGATGTGGTAGAATGGGAGATTCACAGGTGAAAGTGCACCTAAAAAAATCTGAAGGATGCAGTCATGTCAACATGGACCAGAATCACAAAGGGATGTTTGCAACATCTTCCATCAATCCATGCCAAGAAGAATTGAGTCTGTTTTGATAGCAAAGGGAGGCCCTACCCAGTATTAGTATAGTGTTCCTAATAAAGTGCTCAGTGAGTGTATATGGATATTTACTGAAATGGGTTCACCAATTAAGGAACGATATACTGAAACCATATGTAATTTGCAAAAAATGGTGTTGAGTAACTGCAATAAAGGTAGGGGAAAAAAACATTTTACTCGATCTCTCTTATCAGGTACCGCCACTTTGTATGTGCACAATTACTGACTGAATCTCATGTGTTTTGTCAGCTCTTCTCTACTCTGTCCATCAATGCCAAGGGACCACCACACCACAAGACCACTGCTGAGTAGCTATTATTTGGGTGGTGGGTATTTCTCAGCACAGAAGTGACACTAACAGGGTGTTCTTACACACATTTAGTTTGTTCCACCTTGCAGGTGTACAGTTAGTGGGTTTATCTTAACATTTCCCCTGCAAAATGTATGTTGTCCTTCATCAGTGTTTGGTTTCTGACCACAGGACTGCAGGTGGCTGAACTGTCCTCAACCCAGCCATGATATCAAGATATTTAAAATTCTCATGATACGTTTATACCACACAATAACTACCATCCAAACCTAGACAGTGGTGTTCCTATCAAAGTGCCTGCTAATTGGGTATGAAAAATAGATGGGTTAGTTGTATACAGACTAAGTAACCTATAGGGTAGGTGTAGCTACCATAAAATGGCCTATGTGTTTAGTCAGGCTTACCTTTAATGAAAAAAAGTGTTGACTGAGTGCACTCTGAGATAAAACACTGGATTATTTTTACACATCAGTTGCTGGGTTTGGGTTGTTGGGTCAACATGACTTAAACCGGGTTGATAATGGACGACCCAAGCATTCTGAATGGGAACGAGCTCGTTGCATTGAGATTCATTTTCTGGAATTTTCACTGCATCTGTTAAAACATAAAAGGTTAAGGAAATCAGCTGGAACTGCAAAAAAATGTCAATTTTTGTTCATGTTTAACCTAATTTAATTGAATTAGTATATTAGTAGTTGTCACAGTGGCTTAGTGGTTAACATGTTTGGCTTGGGCCTGTGGGGTTGATTCCTGCTTCTGCCCTGTGTGCGCCATCCAGGGTGTCCCTGGGATAGGCTCCAGGCTCGCAACCTGGTGTAGGATAAGTGGGATGGATGGATAATATATCAGTATATTTCTGTATTAACTAGACATTATGTTTTTGATAAGCAGTGTTAGCTTGCTAACAAAAAATATGTTAGGTAACATTTTTGATGGGGAAAATATGGCTGAACTCATGGCTGAAGCTTCTTGTAATAAATAAGACAAACTGTGAGATATGTTTCAAAGATTAGATTACATTCCAGCATAATTAGATGTAGAGTTAACATTAAGTTGCCTAATTCTTGGCTGCTACATAACTACCGTTTTCGGTGTAACATTATCTTGGATTATTGGTAGTACTGGTGTCTACAGCCCAATATCATCCTCAGGGTCAACATCCTGAAACAACCTTGCTGGGATAAAACAAGCAATGCTGGTTTAGTCAGTATTGGACTTAGTGCTGGGTATCCAATTTGGTTATTTTCAACTATAGTGTTGTCTGTAATATATTTTTTGGGGATAAACCTGTGTTTTGTTTGCAATTGTTTGATATCCATGAGAGCAGAGTATTTTTGTGATTTTTTTTAACAAAAGATCAAACGGTTAAACATTACAGACAATTTTCACAGCCTTCTTTGCTCATATTTACCAAGAGTGCCAATATTAGTGGAGGGCACTGTATATGTACAACCCCTAGCAAAAATTATGGAATCGCCACACTTAGAGGATGCTCATCCAGATTTTTACTTCATAGCAAATAAACAAATCACAGATATGACACAAAACATTTTTTGTTTAATAGCTGACATTCTGGCTTTGTGAAACATACCTCAAACAAATGAAATTAAATTGTTTTAATTAATGGGACATTTTTTTCCAGGTCAAGCAGAGAAAATTATGGAATCACTCAATGTTGAAGAAAAAATTATGGAATCATCAACAACAACAAAAAAAAAAATCACAATTAGTTATTTGTTGCTCCTCCTTGGGCTTTTATGACGGCCTGAATTCTTTGAGGCATGGACTTCACTAATGAAAAGCAATATTCTCCATCAAGCTGGTTCCAACTTTCTTGAATATCGGTTGACAGATCAGCTTTGCAGGATGGAGCCTTGTCATGGACCAATTTTATAAATGTCCACCATAATTTTTCCAAAAATTGAGATCCGGACTGTTCGCTGGCCATGTCATTAAGTTGATATGCCTTTCCTGAAGAAAAGCTTTAACACTCTTTGTTCTGTGGCAAGATGCATTATCTTCCTGAAAAATGACTTCATCATGACCAAACCTATTTTCCGTTGATGGAATGAGAAAAGTGTCCAAAATTTCAACGTACACCTGTGCATTGACTGTTCAGGTCCCCTCTGGTCATTTACCTGACATACAACCCCATATCATAAATGAGTGGAGAGAGAGAGAGAGAGAGAGAGAGAGAGAGAGAGAGAGAGAGAGAGAGAGAGAGAGAGAGAGAGAGAGAGAGAGAGAGAGAGAGAGAGAGAGAGAGAGAGAGAGAGAGAGAGAGAGAGAGAGAGAGAGAGAGAGAGAGAGAGAGAGAGAGAGAGAGAGCATGCCTAAGTTATGTGGAACTTATCAATGACCTTAGAGCCCTCGGGCGGCATTGCCTGAGAAATCGTCATGCTTCTGTGATAAATATAACCACATGGGCTCGGGAGTACATCCAGAAATGCAACCCGAAACTTTATTAGACAAGGAGGAAGCCACACATCAACTCTATGCAGAAATGCCGGCAAGTTCTCTGGGCCCGAGCTCATCTCAGATGGACTGAAAGGCAGTGGAAACGTGTGTTGTGGTCAGATGAGTCCAGGTTTCAGCTTGTTTTTGGGAAAAACAGACATCGAGTTCTCCGTGCCAAAGATGAAAAAGACCAACCAGACGGTTATAAGCAACAGGTGCAAAAGCCAGCATCTGTGATGGTATGGGGGTGCATCAGTGCCCACGGCATGGGTGACCTGCATATGTGTGAAGGTACCATTGACGCGGAGGCGTATATTGGGATTTTAGAGAGACATGCTGCCATCAAAGCAATGTCTTTTCCCAGGATGTCCATGGTTATTTCAGCAGGACAATGTCAGGCCTCATTCTGCACGTGCTACAACAGAGTGGCTTTGTAGACCCAGAGTGCGTGTGCTTGACTGGCCTGCCAGCAGTCCATATCTGTCTCCTATGGCGCATCATGAAGAGGAGACTCAGACAATGGCGACCAAGGACTGTTGAGCAGCTGAAGTCTTGTAACAAGAAAAAATGGGCAAAAATTCCACTTGCAAAACTGCAACAATTAGTATCCACAGTTCCCAAACCATTAAAAAGTGTAATTAAAAGGAAGGGTGATGTAACACAGTGGTAAACATGCCTCTGCCCCAACTTTTTTTGAGTGTGTTGAAGGAATCAAATTCTAAATTTGTTTAATTTTACAAAATACAATTAAGTTGGTCAGTGAAAACATTGAATATCTTTTCTTTGTACTTTTGTCAGTTAATTAAAGTTTCAAGAGGCTTGACAAATCACAGATTTTTGTTTTTATTGCATTTTAGAAAAAATCCCAACTTTTATGGAAATGGGGTTGTATAACCTTCCCATTTTGTTTGTATTTGCACCACAATTTAGATACAGCTGACTGGGAACAACCAACATCTTTTTCCACACTCTGTATTGGATTTCCTTCTTGAAGGAGTTTTATAATTCTTTCCATTGTTTCAGTTAACAGCTCTCTTGTTGGGGCCATGTTTCCTTTCAAAAAGTCCAAGGTTAAGATCTGTAAGCACTCTCTTTTAACTGCAGACTAATTTGCATTTTTAGACTTGTACTGGTATCTGTTTTAGAAATTCAAATTACAAGGTGATTCCATAATTTTTCCCTCAACATTGAGTGATTCCTTAATTTTTTCCTCTATTTGATCTGGAAAAAATATGCCATTAATTAAAATAATGTCATTTAACTTGTTTGAGGTATGTTTCACAAAGCCAGAATGTTCAGCTATTAAACAAAAATTGTTTTGTGTCATATCTGTAATTTGTTTATTTGCTACGAAGTTTAAAAAAAAAAAAAAAAAAAAGTCGGGTGAACATCCTCTAAGTGTGGTGATTCCATGTGGAAATTAGTCTTCTATTTAAAAAATAGTGGTCTCTTTTTGAAGCAGGGTGAAAGAAGATCCCTGGCTGGACGCTTTGCTGGATGTAAAGCTATTGTTTAAGCGGAGAGCGGGTGTGTCTGCGCTGTCCGTGGTGCTGAAGCTGGTGGTCAGTGCTGCCTGCGACCAAACGCCATGCTGCTGAAATGACGCCCATCTCACTCCTCAATCTCACTCCAGTCCTGCTGTTTCAGGCTTTCCCTGCTCAATTCAATTCAATTCAATTCAACTTGATTGTTATTATACCAATACAGCATATCGAAAAGCTTTCTCACTGTTCCCTCCGGTGCAACATACTGCACATTGTACACACACAGTAGAAGAGTATGGGACAGGACCCTGCAGGGGCAATGCTAAAGTGCAAAGACAATACACGCTGCAATACTGGAGGCAAGGCCGGACAAATAGTGCAAAGACAGTGTATATTAATTATATAGTGTGTGCTACGGGTACACTTTAGAAATAAAGGCAATGTACCACTTTGTCACTGGGGATATATATATATATATATATATATATATATATATATATATATATATATATTATAACCTAGAAAGGTTAGTGTACCTCTGTTAGCTTTACTTTAAAGGCAATTACTGTCCAATTAACAGTTTATAGTGATAACAGTCAATTCGTTGCTGTTATAGCAGACAGGATAACTGTACATTGCAGTCTCGATTGACAAACACATTGCATAATCTCAACTGACTGCCACTGACTTAATCACAACACTATACTGCAACACTTTCATTTCTTAATACTAAAACAATGGTATGAGCGGGAATCAGCAGGTAGGTTGTAGCCTACATGTGTGTTGTGGTTTCAGCTCCATCGCATGTCACATAGTCACCGTGTGAAGATGCATTTAAAACGATATGTCTTGTTAACATTTTTTATTTTTTTTTGCCATCACTCCGAAACATTAACATCAGCATAAATCCAAGGCCTTCTTTCTTATTTTGCTGAATCTGTTCTGGTGTATGCAGCATTATTAATTGTTTGCGTGAGATTCATAACAGGCCACCATGTTTGTACCACATCTGACCTTGTGAAGTCACACGTAAATGTTGTGTCTTTTTTTTCTGCCTTTCTCCAGCTCCTATACACTCTGTCTCGCACGCGCTCATTCTCCTATCGCCCAGTCAAGAGCAATGAACACGTCGCCATGGAAACCGCCAACAGTCACGGACAGATGTGTGTGTGTGTGGGGGGGGGGGGTGATGGTCTTGATGTTGGGAGTGATGAGAGGTGCAAGTCTGACCCACACTCCCCATTGCCTCTGACCCCCATCACCTTTCACCTCGGATTCAAATTCTCCCTCCTCAACCCGAGTCCCCCTTCTGTCCCCACACCGGCCCCCGACACGCACCTCTCTGCCCCCTCCGCCCCCATCTCTCCATATCTGCCCCGTTCCTTCTCCATCCGTCTCTAGCTCGTATACAGCCAGACTGCGCATATATGGAGGACACTGCGACCGTGCGTCGATGGAAAAGCTGGTAATGTCTTTGGGGGAAATGCTAAAAAAAAAAGAAAAAAAGAAAAAAAAAAAGCTTTAATCTTTATATAGACAACTTTCTTCTTGCTTTGGTAGCGTTTTCTTCATTCTTATTTCTTTCTTCCTTCTTTTTGCTCTGCTTTTGCATGTTGTCTAAATTAAGAGGAGGTTTAAAATGATTGTGTACAACTTTGTGTCCTGCTCAAAAGGCAGGAGGGTAAAGAGAGAGAGAGAGAGAGAGAGAGAGAGAGAGAGAGAGAGCTAAAGGCCTGGACTTTAGTTTCTTATTGATTAGTCGGGAAACTAATTCCATGGACAAGCCGCGTCTCTCTCTCTCGCGCGCGCTCTGTACCCCCTCCCTTTGCACGTAGCTTTGCATGTGACCGAGAATCAGTGACTGTGTGTGTGTGTGTGTGTGTGTGTGTGTGTGTGTGTGTGTGTGTGTGCATACGCGCGCGCTCTGTGGAATATTCCGCATCGCGGGAAAATTTGAATAGACTGAATGTGCGCTGAGCGCGTGAGCACAGGTTTTGCGCTGCTAGTTGGCCTCTGCGCCGCCGCAGATTTCCCAATAATCTCGGTGTCTTTGTTGTTGCTTTGTCTTTGTTGTGGCTTTGAGTTGTTGTTTTTCCTTCTTTCATTTTATATCAGGTTATGCATTGGTCAAACGCGATTGCTTTTGGTGGGGGAAAGGGCGTGGCGAGCTTTTCTTCCAGTCCGATCTTTTGATGGAAATAGTATAGCCTAAACATGAACAGTGTGCTTTGTGCGTTCGGTATCTGAGTATTGATGAGTCTGTAGCTCCGTACAGTACAAGCACGCGCCGGCATTTTACCCTTACAGCATTTTAGCTGCTGACACAAAACTATAAAATCTTATTTTATATTTGGTGGTGGAACAACACGCTTGCTTTGTTGCTCAGGGTTATTAGTTCGGCTTTTGTTGTGCTCATTTAGATAGTGAGTTTATTGCTGAAGAACACCACGTCTGTCCTCCTTTTCACTCGTCTTCGCTTTTTGTCTCTGTGGGAACCGGAGCGTGTTTAGTCCCTCGTACGTGTCTCTTTAATCAATAGGGTCGATACGTGTTTGGCGGCGGTATCTGCGATAACGACACGGAGTGCAGGCTCTGCCGAAGGGAAATCGATCAACAAACCGAGTTAATTATGGGAAAAAATCAATCAAGAGGAGGAGATTTGCTGGGATTTAAACAGAGAGAGAGAGAGAGAGAGAGAGAGAGAGAGAGAGAGAGAGAGAGAGAGCAGGGATGCAACGCAGACAGGCGAGGAGAGATGCAGCTCCTCCAGCCTCGGCTTTTCTTTCTCCCTCAGTGTTCACTGAAGCTCACAGGCTGTAATATGACACACAGGACACACAGGACACACAGGACACACAGGACACACAGGACACACAGGACACACAGGACACACGACTCTGTACGAATGGCTTCAACACTGTGTGCATGAATTAAACAGCTGGGATTTTGCTGCTTGTTTTTATTGGGTTGTTATTGCATCTACACAGCTACCACGGCAAAATGTCCGACATTAACACATCATGAACACACACATTGTTCATTAACGTACAGCTGGACTGTATAACACACCAGTAACACCCCTTCAGCTGAGGTGTGTTACTGGTGTGTTAACCAAAAGCGTTAACCTGAATGGACCTTTATTAAAAATGGCTTACTAAGGAAACCAAAAGCTCCAAAGGAAAAAAAATATTTTTATTAGAATAAACGTGTGTGTCATTCACAAAGACAGGAATAAATGACAGTTTTGACTTTATGTTGGTCCTCATGAGAAAAGGAAAGGTGGTTCATTAAAAAAAAATAAAAAAATAAAAAAAATAAAAAAATAAAAAAATAAAAGAGCTAAAATGTTTCCTTTTCCTTTGAGGTTAAGCTTTTTAGGTATAGCATGTGTCAATGGAAGGTCCTCACAAGCATACTAGGTGTGTGTGTGTGTGTGTGTGTGTGTGTGTGTGTGTGTGTGGGTGTGTGTGTGTGTGTGTGTGTGTGTGTTTCTCAATCATTATTAAGGCAATCTGTAGAGTTTTAGGGCCCGCAAATATTTGCGGGACCTAATCGCGTTTAGTTTTCTTTATGTGCCCTCACGTTTCATCGCTGCTCCACGTCACCTGCCCCTTATACTTACCGAACCAACTACTCACACACACACACACACACACACACACACACACACACACACACACACACACCTGCAGAAATCGAAAACCGTGATCCTGTGAAGATGTGAAGAAAAAAAAAAATGCCTCTGAGACAGACCGAGTTAGTTAATGAGTTACTTAACTGTGCAGAGAGAGTTTCAGAAAGAAAACCAGAAAAGGAAGTTATTATTATTATTATTATTATTATTATTATTATTATTATTATTATTATTATTATTATTATTAGAAAAAGAAGAAGAAAAACAACAACAACAAAGAAGAAGATCAACAACAATATACAGTAGAATAAAATAAGTTTAAGGGTAAATAATTATGTTTCAGCTACATGTACAAATCCATAACGGTCTGAATTTGAACATAATTTCTTATTTAAAAAATACGCACAGTCTTATCTAATCTTATCTTGGGCAGGTGTCATCATAAAATCAAGCATGATAAATACAAAAGACAAATAAACATGTTAAATAAAACACATACGTATTATTTACATTAGAAATGGCAGTGTGCTAGACCATGAGGAAAGGGCGCTTGTTAATGAGGACTAAAGTCGCAGTGCAGGTGAAGCTCAGACTCGGGCTGCGTCCCAAACCAACTATAGCTTACTAATACTGTCACAATAGTAGGCTACGTGAGGTCTAGTAGGGTAATTCTGGCAGCCTATTATATAGTGCTTAGATATTAATTTAGCACGTGATTAGTGCTAGTCTCACCTTTACACGCAGAAAGACAGGAAGTGACGCGGCTGTGAAGCTTCAGCCAGGGTTTGGATATAAAATGAGTACTGAATAATAAGATGATTATTTCCACCCCGACAAATAAAACCTTTAAAAATATTTCTTCTAAAAAGTACCGCTTATTTAATTTCCTTTTCTCTTTTCCTTTTTTTTTCATTCACGTTATAGTTATACGTTTCCTTTTGAGCAATAATCCATCCTAAATAAGCCAGCTCCTGTATATTTGCTATAATAACACCACATCTGAATATTACATTTACTGTAACATACAGATTTGCATATATGCAAAATGCACATTAGTCCGAGTTTCTGAAAACAGCCTGTTATATCGGGGATAGTAATAAATGCCTGAATGTAATCGATTTCGAGCTTCGTCATCGGGTGAATAAAATCAAATCCGAAAATGAATATTAAATATTGACGCATGTGAAATTAATGAATAATGAATATTAAACAAACTGTTGCGTAACACTATGCGGGCCTTTAACGTTTATATTAGAGGAAATGCCTTCCTATTAGCACACAGCTATAATTTAAGGGTATGCCTAAATTAGGCGTGCTTAAGATTGGACACTGGTATGCCTAATAAAATATTAATTTACATTTACAACATATTAACACGTAGCGTTGGCACGTGCAGCATGTTATTCTATCACACTACTGTAATTTATCCAAGAGGAACACTGGAGTCAGAAGTGTAGAAATGTAAATGGAGATTATTTACAGCGAGGGGGGAAAAAATATCAGAATAGTGCATATTGTGTGAGAAATGAATCGATCATTAGAATAATCAGTGAAAGCATTTAATGCATTTAACACATTATGGACAGTAAGATTAGAATATTAACTCATTTTGCATATTGCATATTTGGTTCCTGTCAATAATGCAAGGAATGTGAGCACATGTGTATATTAAGATTCACTTTCACCTCACTATTTAAATATTGAAATTCATATTCATAAGGATTAAAATGCACTACAAGTCAACGATGGAGTCCTGATGGTTCCTTTACTTCTATAATCCCTGCTGTGAGCGTTCTTATGTTAAGTGTGGTTTAATGATGGTTATCATTTTTATTTATTTATTTTTTATTAGGACTGATTTGAACTGAAGCGCGCAGATCTGTTTTATTTGCTGTTTTAATGTGTATCTGTGTGTATCAGGGTGTGTTTGCACGTCTCTTCATCTCATCGGATAAATAAACACTTCGGTTAGTATACCGACTCAAACCCAGGCATATGACTCATAAGCAAATTTCACCACACGACTTTTTCCTCTACGCAAAACAAGAACAACAAACGAACAGGAGAATAAGAAGAATAAGAAGCGCTATTATTTTCCCAACCGTACAAGCACATGTTCATAAAGCGCTCATTAACACGCCTGTGTGTGTGTGTGTGTGTGTGTGTGTGTGTGTGTGTGTGTGTGTGTGTGTGTGTGTCCAGGCCACCGCACTGTCGCACTTATGTCTATAAGTAATATACACTGTACCCGGATTTATTTGACTGTAATTTACACATTTATGTCTATTTGCCAACAACATATAAAAAATAAATAAATAAATAAATAGCCGTATGAGATTTTTTTTAACCAAATATGTTTGTCCAAAAATATTCCATGTCTTGTGGTTCTTGCTTTAACGTATTATATGGGAAATGCCTTCACCTGACTTTTTATTTTTTATTTCTAATTTTTTTAACATATCTGATTCAGTTCATTGAATCTGAGGTGTGTATGGCTAAAGTGTTACAGTTCCCTAAAATGCAAAATGTAAAAGAAAATGAAGAATTAATGTACAGTACTCTATACCTACATGACATTTATCAAACCCACTTTATGTAGATTACTTTTAGAGCAATATATATATATATATATATATATATATATATATATATATATATATATATATATATATATATATATATATATATATATATATATATATATATATATATATGCATATGTATTTTTATTTTGTTTAAACTCAATGTTGCTTTTACACTTGGAATAGAGTAGCACCGGGGTGGCGGCTGCTTCTTAAGGAAACGTGTGAAAATATGAGTCTCTGCAGCACACTGACACTGTGTATGCTTTTCTATTACTTTTATCTCAGGTGGTCTTTAACCTCTTGGTCCACTACCGGTCTACTTGTACTATTTTGGCATGGAAGGCTATTTAGTGCACTAGTATGTGCTTTCACATGTTGTCTAGATTCCCAGGTTCAAAAAGTAATTTGTAACAGCTGTATTAGCTGTAACAGCTATTTATACATACATCTTTGAAGAAAAAAAAATCTTTAAAACTTAAAAACATTTACTCCCCTCTAGGTGTTTGGTAAAATCCTTATTTCTAATGAATATAATTTGATCTTTTCCTATTTAAAAAGTATCCTATTTAATCAATGTGTATGCAAAATGTCTATGTAATGCAATTAATATGTGTGTGTGTTTTGTTTATGAGTGAGTTTTTTCTATAATATCAAATACAAAATATAAAAAATATATCCAATTAATGTATGTGAATAAACAACAACAACAACAACAACAACAACAACAATAATAATAATAATAATAATAATAATAATAATAATAATAATAATAATAATAACACTAGTATTATTATTATATATAATGCTAACTAGTTTTAATCGAGCCCTCCCTCCCTTGAATCTTCTCCTTTAGGTTCATTTAGATATTGACGTGAATGGATCTGTCCTATGTCACGTATTTGAAACATACATGATTCTTGTTGACCTCTGCGGCCTTATTGACAGGTTACTTAGAGAATGTTCATAAATGGATTCAATCAGATTAAATTTAAAGCAGTGATAAGTAACATCCAGCTTCCATGCTTGTCACCAATGATGCCTAGGTTTATCATTTTACACAGTCCTTTTTCGAGCAAGCAGTGAAACGTGAAGGCAATTTATTTACAACACTATCGTATTTCTATTTCCTCCTTTATTGATTACTGAGTCTGTTGGATAGAAATTCAGCCACTTATAGATCGATGGTGTGAGGTGGAAATGTCTCAACGGCAATTGTCAGTTGTGTCGTTTGCTGCAGCCCGGTGACGAATGGATCAAAATAAGCACCATAAGGCCCACTCTTGTCTGTTGTGTGCGTCTGTTTGCTCTGTGCGTATGTATCTTTAGGACCTGATCAAGCGTCAGGGTCAAAGTTCAAATTCAGCCAGAGGTCAAATTCAGAGAGCCAGACGACCTTGTTCGATTGCCTGACCTCAGGGGTCAAAGAGTGATGGTGGAGAAGGCGGTGGGGTCAGGGGGAAAAGACAGAGAGTACCGATGTCGTCATCAAATTTAAATCTGTCATGTTCATTCAATTGTGCATCGTGGATTCATGGCACACATGCTTCTCTCTCTTTATCTCTTTATCTACCTGTATACCTTTTAATGTTACACATACACACTCTATGTAGGCCATATTTCCTTACTCCTCACTAAGCACAGCGTCCAGCAGAACCAGGCTGTGAGTGCTCTGCTCTCTTTATGCTTTGTGTGCGAGTGAGCCAGAACTGCATGTCCAACGGCTAACAGAGGATCAGGGCTTTTGTCCACTTCTCCATCCTAATTGAAGTCTGAGTGCACTAGGTGCGAGTGTGTAGGTAGTGCACTTCTGCACGTGACCTGTGTGAGGCAGTGGAGAGTCAGTTGTGTGATTACTCATCCTAGCTGATAACCAGGTGAATAGGATGGAGAAGTGAAAGGAAGGAAAGGAGGGAGGGAATTCAAGAGGAGAAAAAAAGAACAGGAAAAATGTTTTTTTTTTTGTGCACCGTGAAAGGTTTCTGTCTCCAGTTCCTCTTGTGTATCTCACACGAGCACAATCATCTAATCTGCTCTCTCTTCTATGCAACTTAATCATGACTGTCTTTCTCATTCCTCCTCTGTTTTTCTTTATTCACTTTCTCCACATTTTTTTCCTCCTCCCATTCGTTCTTGGAAATTCCTCTTACATGGTTTTGAGAATGATAAGAATAATGCTGCACCAAAACTGCAATGTACATATGTACATTCAACACATTTTGTCTCACATAGTCTGTTATAGTCATCGTTTCCTTTCTTTTGATTGTATTTATTTGACCATTTTCACCTTTTTTTTAGTATCTCTCCTACAGTAAAACAGTCCTATCAGTCTTTAGAGTGCTAGCACCCATTTCCTGTTAAAATCCACCACATTTTTAGTGCCTCAGTTTAACTCAGTGTTAAATACTCTATGTCATAATCTATGTCTGAAACCACACAGCTGGCACATATAATCACAGAGAAAATGGGGATCCTTTCTATCTTATGTTCCCATTGAGAATAAAACCATTTGCATCATCAGGCTCCCCCAGCCAAGCTGGAACAGCTGCTAAGCAGTGCTTTTCCTGGGCGAGCCCTTAGGGCAGAAAAAAAAAATTCCCCTCCGTTTTATGTCCCAATTGAAAAATGACTTTTTTTCCCCTTCCTCATGTACCAGTCCTATAGATGTATCAGTGTGTTGCCTATAAGAAGATCAGGGGCACTGACTGCACTTTGGTCCAAGGAACTTCTATTCACTTTTATCAGGACTCCAGTGGCAGGAACCATTTAGTGGTTTAATGGAAGTATAATGGAGGTGCTTAGTGACTGTTTTGCTTGTAGGAAGAGATCCTAAATGGTGGCTATTGGTCTTTTTTTTTTTTTTAGTTATTTGGGTACCCTGTAGGCAGTTTTTGTTTAATTGTCATGAACAATATTCATAGAATAATTCAGTCTCTGTGCGTACTGAGAGAAAAAAAACACTCAGATACAGATTCTTAATACTATGTGAGAACATTAATATGTTAATAGCTGTCAAAACACTCCACTTAGACAAGAAACATTTGCCAGGCTTTAAATGTTACATTTTACTATATAATGAACAATTTATGCTTATTTAAATAAACTATAGATATAGTATAAGTGTATTCATTTGAGCTTATTGCTGCGTTCACTTTAACTGCATTTTGATTTCTTTTAGAATCAATATCCAAGCTTTTCCTGTAGCTTGTTAAGCTTTAAATATATTTGCCCCGTAGACCGCATGACAAACAGAGTATCTTCATAATAAAGCATAATCAAGAAAAACATCTGAAGTAAATAAAACGGAAAGTACAAATCAAGCTTTTCTATACTTTTCTAATAATAAAGATTTTCCTGTCTGTAGATATTCATCACTGACCCTCTGACACTAGTTTAATTTTTTTTTTTTTTACTTTTAAATTATTTATGTTTCCTTTTACTTTTAGCATCACTTTTATGTTGATGTGAAATGTTGATTTCATCTCACTCTTTATTTATTTCATTTTAATTTAATACAATGAAATTACAGTGCTGCGTTGATTGATATATATATATATATATATATATATATATATATATATATATATATATATATATATATATATATATATATATATATATATATATATATGCATACTCAAAGGCTTACAATTCATCCAAGAATTTGTACACTGTGCTGCTAAATCTTGTGCGATCAAAAACTGCATTTGAACTTAAAATTAATCTTCGCTCCCAAGGCTAATATATCAGCGTCAGTTGGGAACAAAAGTCGGTGTTGAAGGAGGGAAGCAAATGCTGCTCTGAGAACACTGTAGAAGACTGCACATTACGTCTTACAAAAAAACAATTCAGGTATACAGTAATGTAAATATGAAAACTAAAATATGCACATTGTTCCTTTTTTCTAGAATGTAATTTGAGTTTGTTGTCAGGTTTTTGATTTCTTTCTCACCATCATACACAGGGAGATTCAGCGTGTGTCTGCTTTCATAGAAAATGAATACAAGTGCACTTACACATCCTTTAATCAACTCATATGTAGGACTGCATTATCAACATAGTGAGCAATATGTTGCCTTCTGATTATGTTGCTGTTGGAATTGTATATGTTGAACATATCATAGCCGATATCATGATCTAAGCTTACAGATTTTATATGGATGTTATTTGAGGTATTAGTACATTTTTCTGTTTATAAAAAGTCTACTCAGGTTTTTTAATTATGACTTTTGAAGCAATGCTTTTTTTTTTTTTGATGTTGTAATCTTCCAAGATTGTGGAACCATTTATTATTTTATTTTCAAGTTTATTTTTTAAAGCATTTTTCATCATCGAGTCTAGGAAAACATGCTTTTAACCATTAAAAAAGGGATGTGTCAAAACATCTCAGGCAACAATTTCAAAATATTCTACAAGGTTTCTTTTCAGAAAATGGCTGAATTTTGCTCTCAAATGATTGACAAGGTCGGGGTTTTAGCACAGAATTAACAAATACACAAAATGTGGTTAACTAGCATCCATTCTAATAGCATGAAGACATTCATTTCAATTATTTTTTTTTACTTGATAAATTGATATTGTCACAAAGCAGATTTAGATCTTAAAAAGGAACTTAGCTTACATCCCTACTACATTATATTCCAATAATCAATCAATCAATCTATCTATCTATCTATCTATCTATCTATCTATCTATCTATCTATCTATCTATCTATCTATCTATCTATCTATCTATCTATCTATCTACCTATCCATTTCTAATACTATCAATCTATAATTCAATCTATAATTTGGGTAGGATTGTACTTTCAAATAGACCAGTCAGTATCACAATATCACTCTAAACAAACAAACAAACAAACAAACAAACAAATAAGAATAAAGAACTTACCTTTCTTCTTCCCACGATCTCCATGAATTCGGATGATGCAACTTCCTGTTGTGGAATATTGCAGAGGTTCACAGAGGTGAATGTGTTTGAGTAACAGTGTTGAGTTAATACATTTTTCATAACCTATAATGTGTAACTCATAGAAAACAATGTCTCAAGAATTTGATGTTAAATGGATTCACACATTAATGCAAAAATCGTTTTTGCAGATTTTTGTAATATTTTAATGATTATAGCATATTACAGGGTAATGTAATACGCTATAATATGTATCCATTATCGGTATCAGTGCTGGGCTGATAACTGCAAAAAAAAATTATATAAATAAATTTCAACTGATCCGGTAACAAATGGAAAACATTGAAATTAGATTTGGAATAGATTTTTTTAAACTGGAAATGTTTACATATAAAGAGACTTTATTGTTTTGTTAGGATGGAATTTTATTATATTTATTATACTTGCAATGAAAGTGATCTTTCTGTGTGAAAGCTAAAGTCTTTGTTAGCTATGCATTTTTTAAGTGCTTCAGTTAAAAAAATCATTTTAAAGCTTAGCCTTTTGAATGAAAAAATATCAGATGTGTATCGATATCGGCTGATACTCAAGGTTTAGTATCGGTATCGGAAGTGTAGATGTGATATCATGCCATCGCTAGTTATAGTGTACCGAGACGGGGGGGGGGGGGGGTCGGAATGATGCTTTCTAAGTGTTGTAGATAGACTTTAGATAGATGTTCATTTTTTAAAAAGATATTTATCTGAAATAAGGTCATAGATTGTGATATTTAAAATGTCAATTTCTTTTACATTACATACATATTTGTAAATGTAATACAAATGAGACACACATAGTATAATAATAATGCTATAAGTATTAAGATTATACAGTCACACCTCTACCTTTGATCACACTGTGTGACTTTTGGTTATCAGCCCACAGAATGAAAGTGGCTCTTTTCAGGGTCTGGTCTGAAAGGAAAAGCAGCCTTATACGGAACCAATGCATCCACCATGCTTTGTTATGAGCAAACCTCCAGTCTAAGAGGAAGGCCTGGCTGAGGCTTTGTGGATCCTGGCAGCTGTGGATGATCCAAATGCAAAATCATGTTGGCTATGCCTCTGTGTCTCATTCCTGCCCCGGCGTTCAGACAGCATGAGCTTAACGCTAAGGCCATCATTTCCGTTCATGCAGCAGTTTCTCTCCTCTGTTTAATGTGTGGAGAAGCGCTTTCAGATTATTGTCTAATACCTATAACATTGCTTCGTTTTCAAGACAGCGCTGTGGTCTTGATAGAGAGATGCTGACAAGACGGCTTAGAGCATGCGTTCTGGATATTGTCCACAGGGAATGAAGAAGAATTTCTTAGACATTTTGCAGTTTTATTTCTCTTGTTTTTTTTTTTTGTTTTTTTTTGTTTTTTTTTTGACTGTTCACCCTCAGCCTATTTTAAGAACTTCATTTTTTACACATGGGGTCAAGTAGGAAAAAAAGAAACTTTGTGAAAAAGCGAGCGAGCAGCACAGCTCAGGAAAACAAAAAGCTTTCATGGGAGAGGGATGAAAGCGAAGGGGATGCAGACGCAGAATCACCTGTGAAGCCTCGGCCTCACTCAGGCTTTTTTTTTTTTTTTTTTCTCTTCCAATTTTCCTCCTCTCTTCTCTCTTCCTCTCTCCAGGCAACCAGGCAGTGAGGCTGCTTACTGTGATCACTCATTATCCTCAATCGAGCATTGAGACAGTCAATACATTTCCACATTTGCTTTTGAGACAGTCATTTAGAAGGACTTATTTAGAAAAAAAGATTTTAAAGAGAGCGAATTTCTTTTCTTTAGAAAACATCAAGAGGAATTTGCTAACAAAAATGTGGCTGGTATGAAAATGTTAATAAATAGGAAAATATTTCTCAATTAAAAGCTCCCAAAGTCAGGCAACAAATGCTTTTAATAACCCTTTTCAAGCCCATAATTAAACATTTAATACAGAAATTCAGTGTGTGCTCGCTGCATTCTCATCCTTCCTAATGTTTTTTTTTTTTTTTAATGTTTTTAGTATATTTAATTATTATTTAATAATAATTAAATAATGTAAGGACTATAACCATAATGAACTGACCTTGATTGGAGAATATACAGATTGTCAGTCAGAACATAAATCTGTTAAATTATGCTTATTAAACAGTATTTTCATCTTTTATTTTTCAAATATTTCATTCTCATCTTTATTCTCTACATATTTATTTTCATGCAAGCTACACTGGAGACAGAATAGCAGCAGGACACAGCTGAGAAGTGTTAATACTGCTCAAGGGCCCAGCAGCAGCTCTCTGTCTGTTGTGGGATTTGAACTCATAACCTTCCAGTCATTAGTACAGAACCTTAAGCATTAAATCACCACCTCTGTTCACTTAGAGCACTTCATTTATTGATTATAAAGAAGGAGAGGCTAAATGAGTCTTCACTTTTCACTTACAAGTGTGTTTAGAGAGTGTGTGTAAGTGTGAGTGTAAGTGTAAATGTAAGTGACCCTGCCTTTCCCACTGATCGGTTAAGAACTGCAGTGTAGACGTATCGGGGCATGTGATTAGTTGTATGTTGAGTAATTCAGGCGCAGTGACGGAGCTATTGACTCAGCTATTGACTCGGCTATTGACTTGCCTTCACCCGGGTGGAGGAAGAAAGAGAAATGTATCGATTGATTGACCCCAAATTAGCCCCTGCATTCCAACCCACTCAGTCAGTTGGGATATCTCCATTGGAATCCGGCTGTCAGCACAGTTTATCTTTTTCATCTGTTCATCAAGCAGTGAACAATGTAGTCATGGTAATGTTAGCTTCACCACTGGGGAAAAGCTAACATTGTAATTGGTTAACGATAGAAAATCTTTCTCCCATCAATACTCATGTTACAATGTCTTCTTTTTCACAATGGCTTCTGCATTTCTATAAGGATTTGTCCTTGACAATGTCAAGATGCTGAATTGCTTGGTGCTGAGAACATGAGTGTATACAGTTTGGTCCAAAAGTCTGACACCACACTGAAAATCTGGGAGTCTATTTCATTTATTTATATATTTATTTTGTCAAGTGAAAAATGGAAAAATACACAGAAATTTTTTCCATTTGGCAAATTTCAAACAAAAAAAATTTAATGTATACATATGGAAATGTCTGAACATTTAATATTGAACATTCTGCATTATTTCTAAGTCACTATTTAAATGTAAGCAAATTTGTCATAATGCGTGTGTTAACTCGCTTTTCTTGAGTTGTATCCATTCCACTGAAGCAGGTATTCAGACGACACTCGTCCATGTCCATGGAGTCGGTGCCTGCTCGAGCGCACGCTGTCATTAAAGCAAAAGGCAGACATACCAAATACTAAAAAACTCTGAAATTCATCTAAATATTTCAGAGATTCTAAGTTGGTGCTGATAATCGAATTTTTAATGAAATATTTTGTATCAAATTAGTAAAGAATGCAAAGAAGTGTTTTCACTAGTGCTCTCAGACTATTGGACCCTACTCTAATTTTTAATCTCCAAATATTGACTTCATGATGGCTGAGAGGTGGGTGATTACCAAAAAAAAAAAAAAAAAAAAGAAAAAAAAAGAGGAAGACTGTCATATTTGAAATGATTAGTTTGAAAATTCAGACATTCCCCAGATTCTAATCTAATACTAATCATGCTGAAAAGAGAAGCTGTGCTCACTAACATTTCAAAACAGTATAATTTATATAATATCAGTAATATTTGCTTGATTTATATCCACATTCTTTATTTTATTCTTTAGATAAAACTTCATTCTGTTTTACATCATGCACCTTTTAATTTCCTGCCTTTCTTATTTGTTCATTCATCACTCTCTCTCTCGTTCTCTTTCTCTCTCTCCGTAAGCTGGAGGCAGATCGTTGTTCAACATTTATTTCTTCAGCTCTTTACTGTTGGACTGCAGGAATTGGCAGCTCGATTAGAGCTCATTGATTTTGTAGTCCTAAGTACACTGATTTTCGGAATTCCCATTGATCCAGGCTTTAAATCTCTCTCTCCTTCTTTCTCTCTCTCTCCCTGTTTCTCTCTCAGTTCACCCTTCATGCCGCTGACCACATGCTACCAATACGGCGTTTAAAAGAGTTTAAAAGGCAATTCTCAGAGAAACAGAGATGCACAGAGCAATAATGAATTGAGCTTTGTCTCTGTGGTGGTGTGCACGATGGGTTAGAAACCCAGAGAACTGGCAAGTACAATGCACAGGAAAAGAAGAGGAGTGACAAGGAGAAAGCGAGCTTTTTAAAAAATGTTTCCTTCTTTTGCTGACTGCTTTGTACAAAGCCGAGGGTTAGTCTTGAAAGGAAAGACAGATACCTTACCAGACAAACAGTGTGTGTATGTCTGCGTAAAAGATCTTTTCGAACTCTTGAGTATCAGCTTGAGTTTCAGTCGGAACAAAAGGCACTATATAAATCTACTGATTAAATAACTGATTAATGATTGGTGTCTTACTTGATCATTTTGATGGAGAGCTGTGTGTGTTCTCATGTTTTTTTGAGAAAATGAGTATCTCTTTGTTCCCTCCACTGTGTTTTCATGACTGTCTGACATAAGCCAAATATTATTCCTTTTCAGTTCAGGGGTCAAATGCTGACTCGTGAACTAAAGAGCCGTCGCCTTTGCTCAGAATTCATTCTGCAGCACATCTTATATAACAGACGTGGAGTCGTATACCGTAATCTTACTGCACTACATCATTCTACTTTTGTTCTTCATTTACGATGTTAAGTCACGATCTCTTCGTCGACTTATCGTTTTTATTCTCGCTCTCTGTCACTCCAGCGTTCCGTCTCTCACCTGTTCTGTCATTTTATTTTATTTTTTCTGCCCTGTCCTTTTGGCGCTCTGGGGCCGCTCTCCTATTGTGGTCAGATCCCACTTTGCCTGTGCTGACCAATGAGCTGGCACTGCCTGCTGTGTCCCAAAGAGCAAGAAGGGCGGAGGGAGGGAGAGGAAATCGATAGGAGAAGTGATGAGGAGGGGAGGTGTAGATTACTGTCTGGAGGCCTTGGGGCGGGGGGGCAGGGAACGGGGTTTGGGATGTGTGTGTGTGTGTGTGTGTGTGTGTGTGTGTGTGTGTGTGTGTGTGTGTGTGTGTGTGTGTGTGTGTGTGGTGGTGGTGGTGGGGGCGTTAGGTTTGTTGCTTAGGCCTTGGAGATGATGTTGCAGCTTTCTTTTCTTAACTTCCCTGTAAGGGCGCAGTAGCTAATGCATGCCTCAATGATACGTCCAATCACAATAACACATGGGTTGAAAAACAGACCTTTGCAGATCGGGTATGTGTGAAAAAGAGCAGTTTATACGCTGCTGGATCTCAATGCACTGATCATGGTAGTTGTATTGAGATTAAAGCTCCTTGCCTTTCTGTCTAAAGAGGGGAAATGCAGAAAGCACGGAAGGAACAGAGATGTGTAGAAAGTATGTATGTGTGTGTGTGTGTGTGTGTGTGTGTGTGTGTGTGTGTGTGTGTGTGTGTGTGTGTGTGTGTGTGTGTGAAAGTCAAAAAGAGATGAGAAGACAGAAGAGGGTGAAAATGTTGGAGGAACCCTAGAGAGTGTAATAGCACACACACACACACACACACACACACACACACACACACACACACACACACACACACACACACTCAGTGATTATGATAAGGACAACGAATATCTCTAATAAATATCATTATTATTGTCCCGATCTCCCACAATAAAGAGAAGCAGTGAGGGATGACACGGGGACTGGCCGGGATATTGGCAATATATCAGCATTGATTATTGGGAGCACTGACAGAGAGAGAGGAATAGAGCAGCAGCGGGAGTTAATAAAAACTAATAAAAGAGACGAGTGAGGGAAGAACAAAGGCTTTAGATGGATCTGCTTCCCTTGCTCCAAACTACAGGCAAAGACAGCAGCAGCAGGAGTGATGAAGTGCGCGTGTGTGTGCGCGTGCACTTGGTTTTACTGTCTTTACACAGCCCAAATGTCCCAGCAATGATAGATTTTTGTCATTGTGAGGACAGTTTGCTGGCTCATATGAGGAAAAATGCCTTTTAAATTCAGCTTTCAGTCGAAAAGCTAGAAGACACAAAAGATTTCTTTTTCGGTTACTCATGGCAACACTTGGCTTGTTGCTCGGGTTTACATCATAAAGCATATTATTCAATACCTACAGTGAAGCTAATAAGAAACCCTTACAGAAACATCACGTGAATTTTACATCTGCTTTTTTAGACACTTTTTACACAATTCATTTAAATTCACGTGTTCATTTTTCACATGGATTAGTTTTTCAGTTTTTCTCACATGTGTGGTTCAGTGGGTAGAGTTGCCTCCTTACAGCTCCAGGGTCCCCAGTTCGATCCTGAGCTCGCGTGTGGAGTTTTGCAGTCTGTACAGGATTTCGCTGAGTTTTTCTGTGATTGCGGCGGCCAAAAATGCTTGATTTTGCTGCGTTCTTTCTAAATTTGCGACGCAACTTGAAGTGGTGAAATTGCAATTGCATGAAATTGTCTTTCGCGGTGATGTTTGTTGGTAAATGAGACCTTTTAGCTGTACTCATCATATTTGATGCACATGAAACGAAGAGGGCTTTGGCTGTATGCGCACTGTGATGATGTCACGCAATGTGTCTTTGCCCAAATCTGCAGAAAACCAGCGGTAATTTTGAAAAATTGCACGCTCCTCCAAATATTGCGGTGTTTCCTTGATTTTGCATTAATTTCTGCTATCGCAAAATTGCAAAATCCTGGAGGGACTGTTTGTGTGCATCTTCATGCCAGTAGGAGGATTGGCTAAGCTAAATTGCCCCTGAATTGCTATGGACTGTTGTCCGTTCCAGGTTATGTCCCCACCTTGCTCCCAGTGTTCCTGGGATTGACTCCAGAACCACCATGACCCTTACCAAGAGAAACTGCTCACCGATGATGAACGTATGATGAATTTCTCAGCTGAATAAGTCTTTCACGTTATCACATATTGTTCACGTGTGTTACTTGACTGCACATGTGCATTTTCAGCATTTAAAATGCAGATATTTTCACTTTCCATATGGGAAGGTACATAGTTACTGTATGAGATCATTGGGATCTTAGAGTGTAAGACATGTAAAGCTATGTTTATAATTATAAGCTAATGCAGTATATGAGAAAACACACTGTGTGTGTGTGTGTGTGTGTGTGTGTGTGTGTGTGTGTGTGTGTGTGTGTGTGTGTGTGTGTATGGGTGCATATGAACACGCACATACGGTACACCACTCTGTCCATATGTTTTTAGCATTCCTGATTTTCATTCTTATCCAGCCAATCCTTCACATACATAAGTTACCACGTACTTACTGTGGTGAGTGATGTAGGACTGCACTTATAAACAATCATAAATGTTCAAACACTCGTACACACCCAGAACCCCATAAACATAATTCATATGTATCATTTGGGTGGTTGGAATGAAACATTTGAGTGGTGTGAGTGGGTCTATTTGTGTGTGTGTGTGTGTGTGTGTGTGTGTGTGTGTGTGTGTGTGTGTGTGTATGCATGAAGGTAACACACAGGGGAATGGTCACACTCGGTGCCTGCATATAGACGCTATTCATGCTATTCACTCATACATATGTAAACCTGCTTCTGTGCATTCATGTATAGAAGTGAAAGCTGTGGACACTCCCCTAGCGCACATAATCTGCTCATATTTAACTAGAGTCCGTCAAGTTGGGTCTTTTGGATCAGGAAGGACGTATTTCCAAATCCAGCAGGAAGTATTAAGAACCAAATGACGCCTTAAAGCTTTGTTAGGAATTGCTACTTTGTGCTCATTTGGGAGCACAAATCTTCTGAGAGCAGTGAGTCATGGGGCAAGAAAGACTGCCAAGTGTGCGAGATGAGAATAGATGTGTGTGTGTGTGTGTGTGTGTGTGTGTGTGTGTGTGTGTGTGTGTGGAATGGAAATACTAAAATAACGAAACAAAAATACGAAAAAAAAAAAGCTTTAAACAAAATACAGAACACAGAGTATATTATTTTATGCATGTTTGTTACACAGGTCAGTAATATTTACTACAGTTATATAAGCCTTTGTGTGTGTAATACATATATATGACACATATGTATGAAGGTGTGTGAGAGAAGACTTCCATCAGTGTGTTAGAACACATGAGATAGACAGCGGCTTCAATTTGACATACCGTGTCTAGTATATGTGTGTGTGCGTGTGTGTGTGGTTGTGTGTGTGTGTGTGTGTGTGTGTGTGTGCTAGGAGAGAGAAATAGAGAAAGATGTGATGTCAATTCGAATGTGCCACAGTAGTAGTAAGGCGCTTCACTGCTATTGATTGGGCCACCTTGTTATTGATGAATTTAATTTCATCCCCTCTTTTGTCAAAATGTCACCGCCATTTAACAATGACACACACGGACACACGCCGACATGCCTTCTCACAATACACCACTCCATTCTTCTCGCACACATTATGGCCTGCTGCTTCATTCATTCATACATTTCATATAAATCACAGATCCAACACCAGCTGCTGCGCTATATGTCTGTGTCTGAATAATGTGCTTTTCTTGCTATGGTAATTTACAATTCCCTGAACTTGCACATTTCTGCAGCTGTCAAAATATGACGGTCATTAATAACTGAAGACCACACCATCAATCACGACAGGCGTCACATGTTAATGATGTAATGTTCTGTATATTAAAGTAGCCTCAAAATTATAAGAAAAAAATAGTACTCTAATAAATATGTTGATTTATATTTTAGCAGCTCCCTCCAGCACTGTCAGTAGAAGAAAGTTGGTTGTTTTTTTTTTTGTTTTTTGTTTTTTTTGGAATGAATAATTTGTTGAGAACATCCTTTGGTGTGTTTGATCTGTTTCTCAGCTCCAGATCATATGCTCTCCTATCTCCTGTCTTGCAACAAACAACCCTGTGTGGGTGTAGGCTTTTTTGTGTATTACACCCAGGATATCGGAAGAAAGGGTGATGAGGAGGAAGAGAACACGTTGGAAGAGGTGTTAGCTCCACATCCTGCCAACACTGTCTTATTTTCCTCTCCTTCAATCTCACACTCTCGCTCTCTCTATTCCTTTTCTCCTATCCTTCTCCTCCTTCTCCCCTTCGCACAGGCGCGCAACCACACTCAGACTCTACCAGAAATAATTGCTTTTGTCTGAGAGGAGTGCACGAGGGAGGGAGGGATGGAGTGAGGGAGGGAAGGCCCGCACAGCCTGCTACCTCTGCGCATGAAGGGGGACATGTGAGGGACAACCGGTCACTTTTTCCTTTCGTTTTTTTCCCCCCTCTGCTCCTGTGTAGCACAAAAGTATAGTGCAAAATTCTGAGCCTTGTGCATATGCACTCTGTGGACCCCTAAAGAACTAGTCATTGACCATCATCTTCTTTTCCCCTTGTTTTATTTCCTTTTTAAATACCGTACCTGCATGGACTTGCTAGGTTTAAAGCTTCCGTAAGCTTATTTTCATATTCAGCTTTTTAATGTTAACTGTAGCTTGCATAATAAACAGATTATGTAGTTTGTGACTTAGGTCACAAGTTTGCAATACAGTGCATTGTTAATCGAGGGTAGCAACAATCCAGTGCGCGCAAGCCACTTTATATTTTGCCACCTGACATGAGAGTCATGGAGAAAATACACCCTTGTGACATTTCTACTTGCAACTTTTGAAATATAAATAAATATATAAAAGCACCACAGAAAGGTTCCACTTTGCCATTCTTACCTTTTTCACCACTAATGGTTTACCTTGCCAGGTAGATGCCACTGTCAGTCATCTGAAATGGCCACACAGTTCTGATCAGGCAGAAAATAGGAGTTTTCCTGGCGTTTAACTGTAATTAAACTGTAGGAACCCATAAAGGTTCTGTGTGAAACGCTATAATAGGGCTTTCAGAGAGGGTTGCAAGTAGAACCACTTAGGGGTGAGAAACTTTAAACTGCAATCTAAAGAATCCTTGAGGAACCCTTTTTTTTAAAAAAAAAAAAAAAAAAAAAAAGACTGTATGTGCAGGACCGAAATGTTTGTACCTTTGAGAAGACAGAGATGAAGCTCCAATTTTGAATGGACAGAAAGTTCAGTCTACCAAACTATTTCTTTCTCTCGGAGTATCGATTTATTTATGACTCCATACTTTTCACTGTGGAACATGTGGAAGGGACTTCCAAACACATCTTTGAAAGTGTGTTTTTTTTTGTCCATATGCCAATTAGTTAGAAGGAGGTTGATCTAGTCTTGCTGCCCAGCTGTCATAATCTGATGGAAATTGTTACACAAATGGATTAAAATCCATCTACAGTATAGACAACATAAGTTCTTAGGAGACACACAATTACTAGCTGAATGCTATTACAGTAATAATGAGGAACTTTATTTCACATATTCAACATTTTCAAACTTTAAACAATTTGATCATGGATAATCTATTCAGTCAGCAGCTTCATCAATAACATTGCGGTTTTCTAGCTATCTATTCCCAAATAAATGGTGAAACTGGGTGATATATATCTTATGCTTTGAATCAACTTTTTGTATAGTTTATATGTGTGGTTGGGGGGGCGGGGGGGGGGGGGGATGACACAGTGGTCTAGTGGATAGCACATATCCCTAGCACCTTCCGGGTTGGGGGCTTGAATCTTGCGCAGAGTTTGCATGCTCTCCCTGTGCTTTGGGGGTTTCCTTCATGTTGTAGGCTGATTGGCATTTCCAAATTGCCTGTTGTGTGTGTGTGTGTGTGATTGTGCCCTGTGATGGGTTGGTACCCCATCCAGGGTGTCCCCCGCTCTGTGCCCTGTGATCCCTGGGATAGGCTCCAGGCTCCCCGCGACCCTGTGTAGGATAAGCGGTACAGAAAATGGTTGGATTGATGGAAGTGAAGGAGGTGGCAGGAGGAGGAAAGTAAAGTAGGCTCCAACTTTACTGCGCTCACCTCACTTCCAAAACCAAAAGTATGTCCTTGTATGACTCTGTAATGACAATGGAACAGAAAGTTGAAGGTGAAACACATTACAGGGTTTTCACTGAGTTTCTCAGCACTCAGATGGTAATGAGATACTTTACTAAAGGGCACCTTATTCTTTCCCAAGATAACACTTAATAATGCCTTACCACAGGTCTATTACATGCACCTGTTGGGACAATCCACAATTACCATCCATTCTGAAACTCCACAGAGGGTTTTAGCTAATCATTAAAGTAAACAGTGAAAGGCTTCACTCTTTTTAGCCCCGGCGGGCCTGTGCGGGCGCGCAGCCTGGTGCAATCGATTTCCCCCCCATCGACTACAGTGTTTAGCCTATAGATTTTTCTATTTAAAAAATCTATATTGACAATAATCTTGCGTGTAAGTGCGCGGCGCTGCGTAATGTCGCGATTGACGGCACGCGACGAATCGGCGTTCGGAAGCGGAAACACCCTCCTCCTCCTCCTCCCCCCCACCCCCCCACACACACTGAGCGCGCGCTGATTCTGCTACACCTCACGTGGGAATTTCACGACCCTAATCTGCTGCGCACATCCGGTCAGCTAGGAGCTATTTATCCATTAATACAAACGCATTTATATGAATATTTTCAGTTGGCTCCAAATATAAGAATTAACGTGGCTTTGATTAGTTAGGGGTGGGGGGGGGGGATATCAGGCCCAGTAGAGGTGTCTTTTTTTACATACCTAACCCTGACCCTAACCCATAACCCTTTATAGTAGCCTCTGATTACATATACGGGTATATGCGTTTTGAAATGTAGCCCATGTCACTGCAGTGACAATTGTCTTATTGAAGGTACGAGGAAGCCACAAAATCAATGTCAAGCAGCTGGACTACTATGGGAGAGAGAGAGAGAGCGCGCGCGCGAGAGAGAGAGGGAGAGTAGGGGGGGTAGAGGGAGGGGGTGGGGGTGGAGGATGAGGTGGTGATGTGTGTGAGTTGTAGCGGCTTGGCTCTCGTTTCCACGTCGCGGCAGCGCGGAGGCAGAGCGCGCGCGCATTCGGGAGGGAGTCTGGTCGCGTGAGCCATTGGGGTTCCCGCATAACGGGAACAGACAACAAAACACGCAGGCGGACGGACCGGGAAATAGGCAAGTGATCTTCAAAAAAAAACAAACAAACAAACAAACCCCAAAACACAAATCCAGCGACGAAACAAGTTTTTTTTTGGGTAAACATTTCCAAGTCTTCGTGATTTATTTATTTATTTATTCGCTTTATTTATTTATTTTTTTATCGATTGATTGCGTTTTAATTAGCGGAGTGTGACAGAGCGGTGGTGGGAGGGGCGAAGCGCCGGCGAGCACATTATGTTGCCTTATTATTGACGTTTATATATAAATAGATTAGACTTAAAAAAAAATAAAAAAAAACACTTAATGTGCCGAATTTCGAATAGATCAGGCTGTGAATGTGACTTTGAATGTGGAAGCGATTGTGATAGCTGTTGGAGAAAAGGAGATCCATAGCTAAAGACCAAATAAATGAACCAAAAGAACAAATAGCAGAATAAAACACTGTAAGCACTGTTTTATTTGTTATTTTTTGCTAGTGTCGGAACGTGCGCGCTTTTCTCGTAATAGAAATGAATGCTGAGATCTCCGGTTATTGTCTGTTTTATAGCTGAAGTAAAGGGTCTAGTGAGGGAGGGAAAGAAGCGAACCTGCGCGTGATATTCACTGTCGAATTATACATAAATAGCCGGATTCAAAAGAAATTAGTTTTGCAGTGAGATTTGCAAAAACATTACGCTATAAAACCGCAGCTGGGGTTCAGCAGGTGTAGCATTGTAGCATACCAGTGAATGTTATAGCATAAGGTGAAGAGATCAGTGTGAGTGTATAGCCTATAGTCTGTCCGCCTGTGTGTGGGTTTGTGTCTGAGCAGCTTATGCTATTATCTCTAGGCCTCTCTTATTACCCGGTTCAAAAAAGTGAATGTATACAGAATAAAAAACATGAAAACGTGATCGGTCAGCATGCCAGTGAACACCACGCCGAGTTACTATCGCTGATAAAAACTTGGTGTACAATGCCAAAGAGATCCCGAACACAGCCAAAGCCGAGCACGACCGAGCACGAGGTGAAGACCTGCACATCCGATCTCAGCTGCGAAGAAGAGACCGGCGACTAGAAACAGACTGTGCTGTAATAACGCCAAAGCAAAAATAATAACAATAATAACAATACCAGCACCTAGGGGAAGAAAAAAAAAGTCCAAAACAAAAGCCTGAAGACGAAGGAGGATCATGTTTGTCCCCTTGCCGCTGCCGTTCGTCTTGCCGAGAACTGCCTCCGAGCTCCGTGCCTGGCGCCTCAAGTCTCCGCCGGCTGCGCGCGCGCTCTCCGGTAAGATTCTCTCCTCTCTCTCTCTCTCATACACACACACACATACACATACACACACACACACACACACACACACGCAGCGCGCATCCGGGCTGTGCCCTCGCCAAATCATGTCCTCTGCTGTCCCAGATCTTGGAGATCAATCGTCTTTTCCTGTTGTGTCCACCGTGCAAAAACAGATTGTTCACTTCCTCATGCGCGCGCCTTTATGTCGTATCCTAGGAATAGTGGGGTTTTGGAGTCGTGGTTGAATGTAGAGCATAGCTATTTTACAACAACAACAAAAAAAGAAGAAGAAGAAGAAGAAGAATCATGCGCAAAAAAAAAGAAAGAAATACAGAAGAATAAAAAAAAACAGAACTTCTTCATTTCTCACGAAGCGTATACACTAGAGCTGATTAAATAAGACCCCGATATGACAGCCAGTCCTTGCGATTAATGTTTTGTTCTCTGCCTTTCCCTTTTTCTCGTATTTATCCGTGTCCTTTGCTCGCTCCGCTCTGCCTCCGGCTCCGTCTCTCCCGGACTAAAGTCTGGCGCGCGCCGGCCCGGGAATATTCATGCCGCGATATCGATCCTGCGGAGATCGATTCCGGGGCCGGCGGATCGCGGCGCACAGAGAGGATAGAGAGAGGCAGACCGAGCAGAGCAGGAGGAGACAGGAGACCGAATGAGAGACACGCACGCTTTTTATTTCTACATGCTTTCTTTTTTTTCTTTTGCAAGAATTCAAGCTGGATGTGTTTTAGTGGAGCTTTTCAGTAACACGGGAATTGAATCTGGTGTTTTATTGGAAGAAAATGGAGATTATGTTGGTGTTGCTGTGGATTTATGCGTGGAAGGTTCGGGTGATGTTTCTGGTCTGTATAGCCAGCCAGTCGGCTGCAGGACAGGATGACAGTTTGGAGGGAACGTGGAAAAACAGGAGGGATGTACAGGGGTGTCGGTCTCTGCCTCCCTTTAACATCCGGAACGCTTTCTGTGCACAGCAACAAGAAAAAAAAAAGAAAGAAAAAAAAATCGCCAATGAACATGTGTATGTGTTAATTATCACTAGGCAGTTTGGTGTGTGAGAAAGCAGCGGGACAGCAGACAGGATGACTGACACTCAGGCCTGTGCATTTCTGGACATAGCTACTTATTTATACTGTGATTCAGTTTGCTCTCTATTTGTTTCACAGAATAACAGGTTCACTGCAGGGTCTGTACTGTAAACAAGAAATGTTATTCTGGGAACTACACTGTTGTCTTTCCTTATGCCATTTACTATTATTTGTGATTGCAACGTCTCGCACTTAACAGTAAGCTTAAATGATAATAATGCTGCACCTCTGGTAATTACGGTAAATTGTGATGTACCACTTTAGACACTAGTGTGTTTAACACGGTAGTTTGGGACGTGGTCTAAATTAGGCAAATTACTGGGAGAGAAAGCTAACTTTTTTAGGGGAGCTTTAAAAATGTAGATACAATTTTTTTCATTATATTTTCTCGGAAACTAATTCTTATCCATTCCCCTATTACTTATTCAGCACCCTGTTTACATGTCTGTGAGGAAAAAGGAGGGCTGGAAATGGCGAATGTCAGATTTTAAAAAAAACCAAAAGAAAGAAAGTCTGAAGGTGTGAAACAACGAGAGAAAGTAGGTGATGACATGTGGAATGAAAAGTGTTGGCCTGGGAGAAAAACCAGACGAGTTTGGATTTGGAGGCGAAAAGGAAACGCTTGAACGTAGGGAGCGCGCACGTCTTGGACGCCGAGCGCGCGCCTCCCACTTTACTAGTGCGCATGCGCAGGCGCAAGGCTGTACCGTATTCACTCTACAGCGCACTATTTAGCGAGTTTTTTCCTGTTTACATTAAATAACAACTGGAGAATGTATATTTCTAAAACGCACTCTAATAGATTGGTGTTCAAACATGCTATCATTGCTGGTGTAGAGTGCTCATACACTATGATGTGTGTACTGACAAACAATTTCAAACAGTTAGCCTATAATTAGTTCTAATTATATTACACTATTGTTCTAAAATTACAGATTTGACTGCCTTAAAAGTTTTTTTTTTTTTTCTACCACTTATCATTTTTGGATTTAACTGAATGAAGCCTAACTGCACCCACAAGTCAATTTGACCAGAGGTGGTATGAGTATAGACAGGCCACTGCTTGAGATATGAAGGAAATAGAGTACAATTCTCAGTAAAAAAGAGTCATTAGCCTTGTTAGTAAAAATTTGATTCATACACTGATGCATGCTCAGATATAGGACTCTTTATTTCAATTCAATTCAATTTTATTTTTATAGCGACAATTTAAAAATGGACATCGTCACAAAGCAGCTTTACAGAAATATATAAATTCAAGATATAGATTTTACATTTATAAATCTATCCCTAATAAGCAAGCTAGAGGCGACGGTGGCAAGGAAAAACTCCCTGAGACGATACGAGGAAGAAACCTTGAGAAGAACCAGACTCAAAAGTGAACCCATCCTCATCTGGGTGACAGTAAATAATGCAATTATAAATAATTCCCTTCTATAAGTGTATACTACATGGTCAAATAGTGCAGGAAATTCATAACCAGGAGACTTAAGTACGGAACCGTTCATGGCAACTGCAGTCCTAAAGCTATCGTAGGAAAACTGTTCATATCAGTTGCAGTTCAAAGCCATCTTCATGGTTTTTAAGTAGTGCCATCCTCAGTAATCTCTTGATTGATTACTTCAGTGGTTATGGAGAAACATGCATATGCACCAGCCGGTGCAACCTGGGGGAAAAAGTGTGTTATTGTAGCCAGACTACACATTATTCACACCATTTCTGTCCATTTTTTATTTCAAAAGTGATCCATGTGTTTTAAAAAAAAAAATCATGTTGATCCATTTCTGGTATTTCTCCTCCCATTCAAGCAGATAGGAGCCTTGTCTTGTATGACTGGATATAACTGTCCAGGGGCATTTGCAAGATGGCTGCTGAGTGGACAGACTTTACTAGAAGGAAGTGGATTTGACAGTCATATAACTGTAGTATGAGTGTAGTATTCCTACTACAGTAGGGAATACTGATGCAGTATGGGGTAACAGACACACTGAATACTGCTTGCTGGCACCAAGTCACATGGGTAGGCGTAATTGTGCCAAGCAGTGTACGTGTGTGTGTGTGTGTGTGTGTGTGTGTGTGTGTGTGTGTGTGTGTGTGTGTGTGTGTGTGTGTGTGTATCTGCAGCTAGGGAATTCCAGGTTTAAGATGATTGTCAATGACAAAATATCAGCTTGGGCTTGTTAGTAGCATAATGCAAAATCAATAGACACAACAAAGATGTCAATACGACATGCTTTATTACTCTGAGCGCTCTCTCTCTCTCTCTCTCTCTCTCTCTCTCTCTGTGCAATACATACAGATGATTCTCCATAAATACAGCATACCTTATTAATGAATGCATTAATGAATTAATGAACTGCACATACCAACTCTTTCCTGCTCTGTTTTGTCAGTTCATAGTGTTTTAGTGTCAACACAATAAAATATACAAAACCCAAAAAATAAATAAATAAATAAATTAATTAATTAATTATGCGTTTCCTATCCATTGCGTTAAATTAAATCCATTTGGACTTGCATTTCAAATATGACAAGTATTCATAAATCAATACTGCATTTCAATAGAGAAGCAACTTTTTGATAATCAGATTTGATCATAGATAGAGTGCTGAATTACATTAAGTCTTAGTTTTTCTTACAGTTCAGTGACACTCAGAGAGAGAGAGAGAGAGAGAGAGAGAGAGAGAGAGAGGGGAACAGGAGAAAGATGGCCTCCACTAATGGCGTTTTAATAGTGATGAAGTCTCATGGTTCATTAGCAGCAGTGAGAGATATTGAGTTTCGCCCAGTGAGGAATGACCTTCGCCTGTGTTCATAAACGCGCGCACACACACACACACACACACACACACACACACACACACACACACACACACACACACACACAGTATCTTCACTGATCTCAGGTGTTGAATTCAAAGAACTGAACCTAGAACAGCATTATGAATCTTGGGAATGTTCTCTTAGAGTCAATCCATAAACTGTGCTCCAGTCCCAACTGCAAAGCCAGTTTTAGGTTCTGCGATTACAGTGGTATTTTAAGATTATTACTTGTCACACTGTACATTATATAACATATATGACTATGCGATGTCAGGTTATACAGTGAAGATCCTCTAGTCATAGACCTGCGATTAAAGGAAAATTTTATGTCATCGTTCAATGTGATCTGGGTTTGTTCAGAAAATGGCGTCAAATAAACAGAAACATTCTTCAAAGTGAGCTTGAGGTAGCAAGGATTTCTTTTCTGTCCATTAGTAAGTTTTGTTTATGTTTTGTTATTGCCACTACTGTATTTGTAGCTGTCCTGTGAGCTTTGCATGATCGTATGCTGTTCTGCTATTAGTGGCTTTCAGATGTGTACAGTATTTTAGCAGTGCATATACTCTGAATTTATTAGTTTTTTAAAATTATGACAGTGCCAGGACTTACAGTACTTGATGATCACAACAGCCCTAAATTGGCTGCATCGCATGATGCACTCTAAAACAGCTGATTTCTACTCATGACCAAAAAATTTCTGCTACAGCAAATATGGGCCGAATCTCATATAGTGTAAAGCTGGCTTGAGGTTTACAAAGTAGTATTCCAACCTTTATTTGTTGGTGTTTATTTCTTTTTAGTTCTAAAGGTTAAGAGTAAGGCATAAAGGAAATGAAGTTTCCAGCAGGCTCTAAGTCAACAAGAGTGAGATTCCCCAAAAGTACCATAGTACTGAAATGTATGAGAAGATGGTAGAGAGGGAGGCATTTTAAACACTCTTTCTAAACATAAAGATGATGGCTACAATGCTTTTGGGAAGCTGAGCTCAGATGTATGAGAGTTAGCAGCAAGAGAAACGCATGCGGGTGATGCTGCTTAACTGGAGCATGTTTGCATGCTTGTGTACCAGTGTAATTCCAGTCTTATCCATCACACCCACACTGGATTCATGCTTCTGGGACAGACGGATAGATGGATTAAATGGACGGTTAGACGGACGGAAGATGAAGCGGTTGCTTGGACTGATGGATGGTTGGTAGAAATCGAGGTATATAGATTGGTGAATAGATTGTTGAATTTAAAACAACTGAAAGATGACAGACTGTTGGTTAAATTGATATATTGAATGAGGGATTCGGATATTAGGGTTGTGCCTGGAAGACGGATATACGAATGAGAGGCAGGAATGTTATTTTGTTGATGGAGAGATGGGAATATTGGAGCCGAGGGATGAATTGACAGAAATATATGATACTGTTTTGATTGATCAGGATCCTTCCTTGCTTTGGTAGATGAACACTAACATACGTCTCATTTGTTCTCTCTGTTTGTGAGAAGGAAAGCGTGTGTGTGCGTGCGCATGTGTGTGTGTGTGCACGTGCGTGTATTTAGATAAAAGGGCATGTGTAATAAAACCTAGATATTTGATTGGGTTCCTCCTTCACGGCAGCTGAGTAGAGACGTAAATCAGCAGTCCTTCGTTCCATTTCATTTAAACTGTTAGGATTTATGATAAGCAGGGTTCACCTCTGAAATCCAGTCATTGTGTGTTTGTGTGTGTTTGTGTGTGTGTGTGTGTGTGTGTTTGGTTCTTCTTAGTGTTTGGTGCTCTGTTCAGTGTTCGCTTGCTTTGCATTTGAGGTTGCTGATAAACAATACTTTAAAGCGTATTCTGAACTGCCATTTCAGCCATTTCATAACAATTCTTCTAACCATTCTTTATTTACTAGAGAAAGCTGTGTATGTGTATGTGTGTGTATGTGTGTAGAGGGGGGTAATGGGCCTGCTTGACCTCTCCCCTACATTAAACTGCCTCGTCCTGTCCGTTTGCTACTCCTCCACGTCTGTCCTCCCTCCTCTTTTCATGTTCTTTTGTTCCACTCTTTTTTTAATCCCTCTGATCAGAGGCTCTTGCTGTTCTTGCACCTCCCGCCCCATTTCTATGCATCCGAACGTTTAGACGTTTAGGTTGGACCTCTGCGCTGTAAACCTCTGATATGGCTGTGTGTCTAGTGTCTAATATAAAGGCGCAAACGAAGTTGAGGCAATATTGAAGCTGAGGAACGGCTATAAATTTGGTGCGCTGTGCCATAAAATAGTTTTTATAGAAGCATTTTTAGAAAGGTCTCCCATCGCCTTATTCCTTGTAATTGGCCACATGCTGCCTTGAGTGACAGGAATAATCATCAATCAAATTAAGGTGGAGGAAGAGGAAGGAGGGGCTGCCATATGAACGAGAGAGAGAGAGAGAGAGGCTGATTAGGGAGACTCCTGTCATTTTCTGATATTCGAGTTCTTTTAATAGGCTGTTTGCTTGCAATGTTTGTGTTGTGAATTGCAATATAAATTCAGTACGTGATACAATTTAGATTTGCACCATTTGTATCACATTCTGGCTGATTAAGTGTGCTAAAGCTTGAAATAAATGCCATAATTTGTATAGTGTCATGCTGGCCTTCCCAAGTGTTGTCTGGTTCTTCTGTAGACCCGACTCTTTTGGCATATAATAACAAGGAAAGGAAATTCATGACAATACTAGGGATGTTAAACAACGTTAGCTTTGCCATCTTACTCTCAGTGAAGGAGCGCTTTGTGCTGTACGTTAGAGAGAGATGCAGCCAGGCGACCGTTATATCAGACGGCTGATGCTGGGCGTCACGGTAAATTGGGACTCGGAGAGATATCACTGGACATCAAGCCGGAGAAACGACAGCTCATGGCAGAATATGACATTAATGATTATAGTAGGCGTTGTAGGAGATTTTGTGTTTCTCCATGTCAAATTTCAAAGTACCCTTTAACAGAAAAAGATGATTTTTAAATACTCATTTTTGATTTGGAATAATGTTTTTTTTAACAAGGTGAGAAAACTATCGAAAACTGTTTTGGGGAGTGACTTAAACGGCTGTTTACATTAACCATGCAAAAGTTTAGGAATGAAACCTGTGTGCTGAGTTAGCTGTCTAGCTAGCTACCTTAGCTAATGTAAGTGGTGAACAAAATCATGAATGTCATGGTATAGTTTAGGTACTATTAAATGAATTGCTGAGAACAGTTACTCTACAAGTTAAGGCTCTGATACTGAATTCCCACCTGTGTGGACAAATGTCTAGCAGTTGAGGAACTATTTAGCGAGCTAAATTTAATTTTAGTCAAAATATGCAGGAAGCAGGAAGATATGAGGGAGCTTCCACATTCATGTATATACAGAAATCCTGGCAAAGGTTTTAGGCACATGTAAAGAAATGCTGTAGAGCAAAGATGCCTTCAAAATAATGAAATTAAATGTTTCTGCATTAAAAAAAAAATACAGTAAAGAGCAGTAAACAGTAGTAAATGAAACAAAGTCAATATTTGGTGTGACAAAAAAATAAAAATAAAAATAGTAGTCTACGGTACAATTTGTGCAGTTTTATAAGGAAATGAGCTGGTAAGTTTTATTGAGCATCTTGCAGAATCAGACACAGTTCTTCTGGAGACTTTGACTTTCGCACTTGCTTCTTATTTCTGCAGCAAAACCCAGCAGCCTTCATTGTGTTTTTTGTCTGAAAAGTGTCTCTTACATAATATGCTGCTTTCTTTAATGACATACAAACATTTTTCTGTAACATTTAATTTTGTGCACTCTCTCTCTCTCTCTCTCTCTCTCTCTCTCTCTCTCTCTCTCTCTCTCTCTCTCTCTCTCTCTCTCGCTCTCCGTGTGTGTGTGTGTATATATAAAATATATAAACATAAAGGTATAGTGAAGTGCTTAAGCCATTATTATTTTTGTTGTATTAAAGCATGTTATTGTTGTACGTAGGTTCTTTGTAATGGTTTTAAATCATGTTCCGGTACTTTAAAATGTTTCCTTAAAACACTGCAAGCTCTTTTATAGCATCGAAGACCACTCAGCATGTTTTTATAGAATTAGATTATTATTGTCACTGTACACGCCATCGTATTTAATAGGCATCTCTTATGAGCCTCTCCATCTAAAATCTGTGTGTGTGTGTGTGTGTGTGTGTGTGTGTGTGTGTGTGTGTGTGTGTGTGTGTGTGTGTGTGTGTGTGTGTTCATTGGCCATTAATGAGCTCTGCTTGTGTTCCTCTCTGCTGGCCTGTCATAGCCCTGACACTGCTTATAGCAAAATCAATACAGAGAGAGAAGAGGAAGAGGGAGGGAGTGAAGTAGGAAGGAAGGCAAAGGTTGAAGGAGGGCGGATGCAAGAGGAGCGGCGCCTTTGAGCGGAAGATGATAAATAAAGTCGTTATCTTCCTTCTGAATGAAATGTATATACGCAGTGGCAAGATGTGGTGCGGATTATTGGTTGATGGTGTACTGTTAAGGGCACGACTGGCTACAGTGCACCAGCAGTTTATCACATGCCTGAGTGTGTGTGTGTGTGTGTGCCAAATACACTTAGAGCAAATGTGAGCCGAAACACAGTCAGATGGACTGTGTGTGAACGTGTGTGAAGGCGATATATAGTCTATGCTGAGTGAGAGAGTGAAGTGTGAGTGAGTGACAGTGGATAGTGTATGTATGCGTGTGCGATTCATAAAGAGGCAGCGGTGGTTTAAATGGATAAGCCCCATTATATTTGTATTATAATCCCAGCTTTGAGAGAGTTTAAGTTGAATAAGAGAGAAGGGATCAGTCTGGCTGGAAATCCCTCTCTCAGACACACACACACACACACACACACACACACACACACACACACACACACACACACACACACATAACCCATGCAATCACAAATTCATGTGCACATTCTCCGAGTTTATCTTATATACACACACACACACACACGCAGTCTCTCTCTCGCAAGTCGTCTCGCGATCACTTCCCTCTGGAGAGAGGGAGGAAAAGGGGAATAAGGCGATAGAGGGAAAGTGAGAAAGGTTGGGGGGATCCAGTGGAGGCAGAGAGAGGGACAGATAGCAGCATTAAAATTCATGGCTTTTTTACTCGCCGAGCCAAAAATCAATAGTGTTTACTATGAATGAGTGGAAAGACGGACAACAGCCGGGGCCAGAGGGGGAGGAGGCAGGGAGAGAGAAGGAGGGAGACTTCATTACTGCGGGCTGTGACACCAGGGGCCAAGGTTAAAGATGGGGTGGAGAGAGCGCTAGCAAAAAAAGGGGGGGGGGTCTAGCATTTACACACAATATCACAGTGCCACTAGTGATTCGACGTCCTTCAATAGATACACACATGCACACACACATGACCTAGCTGTGGTAAAGTTCTCTGAAAACCTGTGCACACATTTACACATTTCCCAAACACACCCCCACATCACTGTTGTTGTCACACAGTCATTTAGTATGAGCTAAAGATTCAATTCAAGCATTTAGAAGGTTTTCATTTTAGTGAATCTGCCATTGGTTTGGGTTCACACTTGCCAAAATCTGGGCTTCAGCTATAAAGATGGTTTCTTTATGCTCTTTATAGGACATCAGGACATCTGGCAACAAGGGACTTAAGATACCAACTCTAATGACCTTTAGAAGCATTCGCTCTCTCTCTCTCTCCCTCTTTATATTATCTTCCTCTTTTTAGAGCAGCTTGTCTTTTCCCATGCAGACGTATACAGCGCTGGAACTTTTTGATATTCAGAAAAGCTCATGAATGATGGAGCAGGAGATGCTTGTCTCACAGCCAGGTGGATCTGTGGGATTTAGATGAAACTGTGAACTTTGGCATCAGCATTCATTTGCATTCAGATCCATATCATTAGAAAGCAATATGTTTAATGATTTTGTAGTCATGAATTAAATAAATTCATTTTGCTAGAACGAAATTAGCCTCTGTGTTATGAGATGGTGCACATTTTTTCAATGATTAATGTTTCGAGCTTTCCAAAGGACCCCTTTGTTTCTATGAAAAATTCACATTATGAGGATCAGACGAATACGTATCACAGTTTTCATAACATTTCATAGGATCTGCTCGTAGTCACTTTTCAGAGAGGATGATATTAAGTGTAATGTAATAAGTATTACATTATTTCTTCTTGGAAGTTTCTGGAATAATTATTTATTTATTTTTTACTTAATTTAGCCTTAGTAGCTGATATCACACTTAGCATTTAGTAGATTATTACAATATCTTCTTTATGTTCTCAGTTTTGTTTCGTTTTTTAAATATCATCTCTGTTATATTTTATTGTTATGGCATTATTTAAGAATTACATTAACAGTATACTTATGTGCTTTTGTAGTGGCAGAAGGAGAATCATTAGTAAAATAGAGACAAATAGTTAATGCAGACTGTTTCATTATTCCTTACAGAACCCTGTTTTGATTGTGTGTGTGTGTGTGTGTGTGTGTGTGTGTGTGTGTGTGTGTGTGTGTGTGTGTGTGTGTGTGTGTGTGTGTGTGTGTGCATGCTCTGTTCATCTAGCATACACTTGCACACAGTTCCTCATACCTCTTTAATAATGTAATATTACCTTTCATCTTGTTGCAATGCCATGCTATCCAATATTTATGACCGGTATTTGTTATTGTTATTAGATGTGACGTGTTTGATCATTGCAGAAAGTGTGTTTGATTTATGATTTTGCTTACTTTATTTCCCATGCTCCCTTTCTTCATCTCCTTTTTACACTCTCCTTCTCTTTTCTTTCTGGGCATTCGCTCAATCTCTCTTATTCTTTTTTTCTCCCCCAGCTCGCTCTCTCTCTCTCTCTCTCTCTCTCTCCCTCTCTCTCTCTCTCTCTCTCTCTCTCTCTCTCTCTCTCAGTCGTCTGTTCCCTTAGCGACGGTTTCCAAGGCGCCTGTTCCCAAGGGCTAGGGGAGGGAACCTGTGAGGTCACACATCCATAACTACACACCTGAAAATCTCCTTTTCCCTTTTCCAACCTTCTTTTCCTGGTCTCCTGTTTGGTGTCCTGCCATCCTCTCTTTCTCTGTTTCTCTCCACCCCCCCCCTCTCTCTCGCTCTCTCTCGCTCTCTCTCTCTCTCTCTCTCTCTCTCTCTCTCTCTCTCTCTCTCTCTCAGTAGCTCCATACATTTCAGTTTGAGTTGATTAGGTCATCTCTTTGTCCTTACTCTGCCATAGTCATTACTACTTGCCTTCATATATTCAAACCATTACAGAGCCTTATCACAAACCCAAGGTTTTTTTTTTTTTTTTTTTTAAGAAAAAGAGGATATTGTCTTCCAGCAACTGGATGTGAATATCCACTAATGAAAACAATTCCCAATGACCAGATTATGGACCAAAATCATTGTTAAATCAGGCTAGTTGAAATCTGTGAAAAGTGAACACCCATTAAGAAACTGCACCAGAATATTTGCACCTTTCTCCAACTATCTTTGAGCAAATCTCTATTGACTCCATCTGTGTTTTTCTTTTCTGATAGACACACATTAAGGTATTCATTGTAGTTCATTAACCTGATTTCTGAATCTGACATTTTCAGATCTGCAGGACAGACACTGTGATTGGTTGTATGTAAAATAATTGCCTAAATTAAGGACAACAAATGATTAGGTCGCACTCGTCCTTGCAGTCAGTGACATATGTCGGCCTTCCGGAAGGCCTGGAGTACCAGGTTTTTTTTCTGCACAATGAAAAACAACATGTGATTGATTGATACAACTGCCATTTCTAATTATGTTGTTGGTTAATTGGATGCATTAGACCTTCTGTTTAGCTCCAGAAGTCCAATACAATAGGTGGGCGGATTTAGTGATTTGGGGCCCAAAATATTGGAATGGGGCCCATTTCAGAGATATTTAAATTTTCAACATACCTTATTTAGCATTAATAATAAAAAATATATATAATTTGCATTTTAAGGGGGCTCTTGGCTTCTGGGGGCCGCAAGGTAGTTGCTTTTCTTTGCCTAGTGCTAAGTCCGCCCCGACAGTTGGTGAGCTTTTCTTGCACCAAAACTTCAATTAAAATTTTTTTTTCAAATATTACAATTCCTGCATCAAATGAAATAGAACCTGTTTATTCTGTTAAATCAAAATGACCTCAAACTTTTCAGTTATATAATTTAGTAAGGTTTTTTACTTCCAACAAATCCTCAGACCTTTGCTTAAGACCAAGGAGCATCTGGCTGTAGAACCAGTTGCCATGCACAGTATATATTATTTCCACGTTTCATTATCTTACCGTATATCCCTCCATCCCTGGAGAAAACAAAAGACTACAATGGAGCGATAGACACTGTTTCAAAAAATCTGCTCACACAGCCTAGAGACAGGCACACGGTCCATCCTGAGCGGCTGTGGATTTTGATGTGCTCTGTGTGCCAATGTACCTGTGAAAGCTGTAGATAAGGGCATGGAGTGAGTGAAAACTCCAGCAGTGAGGATAGTGGGCTGAAGATGAAACCAGAAAGAGCTGACCTTCCTCCTTCCCATGTGTGAAAAAGTATTTACACCAGGCTTTTGTCACAGCACCATGCACACCTGCTGGAATATCACAATCAGTCACTAGGCAGAGACGCACTGCAGACTAGCAGCTACAAAAGCCGTAATTAGAAATAGAATTAAGTTAAGAGCCATGGTGCTGCTGGCACTTAGGCTTGTGGAATTCTTTCTGCGTTTATGGCTTATGTGTGACGTAGCGTTATAGTTAACTCATTGCAAAAGTAGTATGAATGTATATAAAAAGGTTATGGGTTAGAGTTAGCATTCATACCATCTCGTCCTAATTAACTGGTATGAGATAGAACACAAAAACATCTACGTCACCTTTGACTGTTCAGATTGATATGAATTTCTTATGAGATCAAGCTTTGACTTCCTGTCAAAAAAGGTAAAGATGTTCAGATATCAAACAGTTGAAGCATCAAAGCTTTATTTCATGAGAAAATAGAAAATGAATAAGATTAAACGTCAACATTTTTTAATGTAAGGGGGAAGCTTATAGCAGGATCAGTGTCATGCATCGTATTGATTATTTTCAATACAGTGCTATAGAGTGAGTGTTTTATATGTAAAACAGTTCTTTGGTGCAGTGTAATGTGTACTGGCTCTCCTGTGCTGTCCTTGGAGTATCCATGTAGATCTGATTCATATTTAAAAGGTAATTTATCAGTTTGGATGCTTCTGGATGTGTGTGTGTGTGTGTGTGTGTGTGTGTGTGTGTGTGTGTGTGGGTGTGTGTGTGTGTGTGTGTGAGAGAGAGAGAGAGAGAGAGAGAGAGAGAGAGAGAGTGCTTTCATTTGACCCAGGCTGGTATCTTTAATCCTCATTGTCATAATCAGTTACATAATGTAATATTTTCCAAGCAATTGCTGTCACATTTTTAACATGATGTTTTAACATCTGGATTATCTTGATATATGGCAATGTTGCGGTCTCAGCAAGCTTACCCTTGCCCCCTTACACTGAGGATCTAATCAGATGATTTTCTGACGAACACATTGTGCTGTGCACAAGTGTTGCTATGTATGATGGTTACTGAATTGCTGTATAGAGTAATAAAGCTATCTATCTATCTATCTATCTATCTATCTGTCTATCTATCTATCTATCTATCTATCTATCTATCTATCTATCTATCTATCTATCATCTGAGGTCAGCCAATTTAAAAAGAGTTATGATTTCACTGTTTCTGCCATGAGGGTCATGGTTACCAGGCAACGGGCATCATTGTCCGTATATATGCACTATACTCCTGGCTGGAGCGGAGTGTGTGTGTGTGTGTGTGTGTGTGTGTGTGTGTGTGTGTGTGTATGTATGAGTGTGTGTGTGTGGGTGTGTGTGTGGGTGTGTGTGTGTGTGTAGGAGGGTCAAGTTCATCTGAAAGGAGATTAATGGTTGAGGGACAAACAGATTTTTGGGCTGAGTCGACATAGGCCTTAAGTCGTTACTCCTCTTTGAAGCTTTTGTCTCGCCGATTCGGCAGAGGAGTAGAGAATGTCTTTGTAGCGCGTGTGCAAATACCACAAATAAGAATTTCAGCACATTTTCCGTGTACTGAAAAAAGAAGCCCAGTTTAGTCTAAATTCATTTACTATGGAAGTCTAAGGGCAGCCAATAAAGGTTTATGTGAAACAGTTACAGTACTATGCAAAAATTTTAGGCACCTTGTTTTGTTTAGTACAAACTTTGTTATAGATTTTTTTATTTTATGACTTCTACATTATCAAGTCAACAGAAACAAGTACAAAAAAAACATTTTAGATTCCCAAACATTAGTTTTCTAGCACAAAATTGAATGTTACAGAAAAATGTTTGTATGTCATTAAAGAAAGCAGCGCATTACGTAAGAGACACTTTTCAGACAAAAAACACAATGAAGGCTGCTGGGTTTTGCTGCAAAAATAAGTGAAGTGAAAGTTAAAGTGACATGTGAAGGCCAGTGTATGGTAACCCATACTTGGAATTTGTCCTCTGCATTTAACCCATCCAAGTTAGTGCACACACATTAGGAGTTAAGAAGCGAGTGTGAAAGTCAAAGTCTCCAGAAGAACTGTGGCTGGTTCTGCAAGATGCTCAATAAAACTTACCAGCTAATTTCCTTATAACACTGCACTAATTTAAATTTTTTTTTTTTTTTGTCACACCGCATATTGACTTTGTTTTATTTACTACTGTTACTATTATTCTTTACTGTATTTTTTTTTTAATGTAGAAACATTTAATTTCATTATTTTGAAGGCATCTTTGCTCTACAGTATTTCTTTGCATGTGTGTAAAACTTTTGCACAGTACTGTATTTTGTAGAACCCCATCACGTACTCTCGTTTCCTCTTACACACACGCATTTTCATGAATCCGCCTCTGCCTGTATTATTCATCTGTTCACATATAGGAAGAACACACAGAGGGACAATTTGTGTTTATGTATTACTAGCATAATCTGAACACTCAAGGATTATACAATCATTTGGGGAAGTCTATCCATCCATCCATCTTCTATATCGCTTATCCTACACAGGGTCGTGGAGGAGTCTGGAGTCTATCCCAGGGAACTCGGTGCACAAGGCAGGGGACAGTTTGGACAGGGTGCCAACCCATCACAGGGCACAATCGCACACACATTTCACATAATTTAGAGATGCCAGTCAGCCTACAGCACATATTTTTGGACTGGGGGAGGAAACTGGAGTACCTGGAGGAAACTCCAAAGCACGGGGAGAACATGCAAACTCCATGCACACAGGGCAGAGGCAGGATTCAAACCCCCAGCCCTGGAGGGGCGAGGCAAATGTGCTGACCACGAAGCCACTGCGCACTTATTACTGTTTTGCGCCGGTGTTTGAACGTTGAATAAAACTCAGTGAGCACAGTTTTGGTAAAACCTTCTCTCATGCTTGTCCCATTCTAAGACATGTATTGTTAACGTATAACAAGGCTAATTTCATGTTATATTCAATTCACATATTTTACACACACACACACACACACACACACACACACACACACACACACACACACACACACACTGACAGAATACAACAACTGCTCTCAAACAAGTTACTACAAGTTAGAGTAAAAAAGAAATGTGAAGAATCGCCCACACTCTTCTAATGAGATGGATAGAGAGCAGGGTGAAAGCACTGGAGGAAGATAATCATCAGGACATCAGAAATCATCAGGGCCTTCCCATCACTTATGTCTCTTTCCGGCTCTGTGATCTTTCTGTCTCTTTCTCCTCACTCTTTCCGTTGACCAACTCTTTCTTTCCACACAAACTCTCTCTTTCTCTCTCTCTCTCTCTATTGATCCACTCATAGTTTGCTCAGTTCTTCACTTTGCTGCCTCACTTTAATCAATACAGATAATTGTCTGCTCCCCGGTTGTTGCCAGCTTCTCTCTCTCTCTCTCTCTCTCTCTCTCTCTCTCTCTCTCTCTCTCTCTCTCTCTCTCTCTCTGTCACTGACTCACTCTCTCTCTGTTTTTTCATCAATGAACTCATGCCCCCACCTCCACCCCAGTCTGGGATTCCCTCAGTTTTAATGACAGAAGATAACCTGCTCTCTCTCTCTCTCCTTCTCTCCATCGATTGGCGTGGGAGCGGATCGACTCACATGTGTAAACATTGTGCACGTTCGTGTTGCGGTTTAGGCTCTTCGACCGCTCCCACGCTCCGCGGTCGCTGCAGAGACGCATGCCGAGGCATTGCAGCTCATGAAAATGCAAACTGAGGCCTTGGACTAGACATTCACCACAGTCATTCTATTTATGGAGAATATGCGGGTTCAGGGTGAAGCAGATTATCTTCATACTCTTGCAATGATATGTATAATAGATTTGTATAATGACATTTATGCTGCATTCCACTCTAGAAATAAGAAGTCAGTACTTGGAATTAGGTCACTGTAGACCTCTGTGCTTTCAAAAAGTAGGGGACAATGCTGCAAGAATCTAGCAAGCTAACTGTGATGAGCAATGTATATTTACCTCACAGTATAGACTATGTTATAGATTTGCAAAGAGAATATGTTTGTATGTTGATTGATCTAAAGCAAATACTAGTAGACATACAGTACTGTGCAAAGGTTTTAGGCACATGCAAAGAAATGCTGTAGAGCAAAGATGCCTTCAAAATAATGAAATGAAATGTTTCTACATTTAAAAAAAAAAATACAGTTAAGAGCAGTAAACGCTAGTACATCAAACAAAGTCAATATATGGTGTGACAAAAAATAAAAATAAAAAAATAAATAAAAATAGTAGTCTCCTGTACAATTTGTGCAGTTTTATAAGGAAATGAGCTGGTAAGTTTTATTGAGCATCTTGCAGAACCAGACACAGTTCTTCTGGAGACTTTGACTTTCGCACTCGCTTCTTATTTTTGCAGCAAAACCCAACAGCCTTCATTGTGTTTTTTGTCTGAAAAGTGTCTCTTACATAATATGCTGCTTTAATGACATACAAACACTTTTCTGTAACATTTCATTTTGTGCTAGAAAACTAATGTTTGGGAATCTAAAATGTAATTGTACTGACTTGATAATGTAGAAGTGTAATGTAGAAAAAATCTATAACAAAGTTTGTACTAAAAAAAATAGGGTGCCTAAAACTTTTGCACAGTTCTGTATATACAGTATAACTCATTTAAAAGTGAAGAAGTGCTACTTTTGCCATGCTGATATGATGTCATGTACTGAATTTGGAGTTTCAGACTTTCTGAGTAGGAAACCCTAGGTGTGTTCTTTGGTTGTTCTTAGTCAGAGATCGGACAAGTTTTAGTCAAATGCAGCATTCATATAACACACTCATACTATATACTGAAATTTCAGACACAATATGGCCAAATATTTTTGTTTATTTTAGCTACGTCAACAAAAATAGTTCCCAAAGAAGCCACAGCTGGATAAAGCATTGTTGCGTATTGCCATGCATCGCATAGACTGACTGACAGCCTATAGTTTAGTAACAGTTCAATGTAATGAACTATTGCTAGAACTGGAAATTTTTTTGCAGCGAAACACAGCGGATTGTTACGAACCATGAAATGTTCCAGTGCTGTTATAGTAAATATCAGCACTCTTGGGGCACTCCACTTCACAAATTAGTGGACCAGAATTAAATGTTGTATAATATATGTATAAAATATACTGTATACAGTATATACATACTATATATTAGACATACATCCAATGTCAGGGGGGACGGTGGCTTAGTGGTTAGCATGTTTGCCTCACACCTCCAGGGTTGGGGGCTGGAATCCTGCCTCCACCCTGAGTGCGCGGAGTTTGCATGTTCTCCCCATGCTTCGGGGGTTTCCTCCGGGTATTCTGGTTTCTTCCACAGTCCAAAGACATGCGTTGATTGGCATTTTCGAATTGTCCGTAGTATGAGAATGGGTGTGTGATTGTGCAATGGGTATCCCCCGCCTTTTCTCCCTGGGATAGGCTCCAGGCTCCCCCGTGACCCTGTGTAGGATAAGCGATACAGGATGGATGAACATCCAGTGGTGGATTCACAAGGTATGTGTGTCTAATAAAGCAGCCTGTAAGCCAATGCCATGCCAATGCTGTACCGTAAATGATCTGCCACCCAAATACTATTTACTATGCTTTACATAGCAACATGGGCTACAGTCACTAATTTGAACACCTACAAACCGCTCCATCTATATCTAGGTGTATATGAGGAAATAAATACAAGGCAAGGCAGGGGTACCTAATAAAGTGGCAACTGAGTGTACAGTATGTGCAAATAAGGACACCTACAACTTCATACATTTACTTTATACGCTACACGTGTTTGAATTGTACCTACAAGTATACAAACAGCTACAGTAGTGGTTGATTGGGGGCTTCAGGCAATAGTGCATCTGTTCTGCTGCTCGAGCTTAAAAATCAGTGATTGCGTTAAGGCTCAGATGGAATTAGGTAAGAAGGGCCTCACTCCAGGGTGTGACAGCAAGGGAGAGTGTCCCACTGGGACACACACACACACACACACACACACACACACACACACACACACACACACACACACAAACACACACGCACAAAGCAGTGGTGGGCAGAATGCTCAGTACATTATGAGTTATTCTTGTGTGTGTGTGTGTGTGTGTGTGTGTGTGTGTGTGTGTGTGTGTGTGTGTGTGTGTGTGCATGCTCTACACTTGTGTCTATGTTTCATATTACATGTTACCATTAAAAACGGCAGACTAACACATTTGTCAAGTCAGGTCTGCACATCTTCCATTCCCTCGACAGAACGTCGGACAATTTTGTGTGCTCTTAAAATGGCAGCTGATATGGAACCATGAGAGGAAGGATGAGACGAGAGTGAGAGATGGAGAAAGAGATATGTAGTAGATTTATTCGTAAAGCCTTCTTTGTTACGGATATTTTTGCTTTAGAGGGGTTTTTTTAAAATATAAGCTTCTGCCTCTGTCTTTTTTCCCCCGCACTCTCTCCTTTTCTCTGAGGGGGAAGAATCTGAATTTCAGAAAGAAAGAAAGAAAGAAAGAAAGAAAGCAGGAGAGAGAAGGTGAGAGCAAGAGGGTGTTGTGGTACTTTTAGGGAGCGGTCGTTGAGAAAGTGCTTGTGATGGGCGTCCTTGCGCTCCCCCCCTGCCCGGGGCCCCGATCGATACCAACTCAGAGCAATAAAGCTTTCCCCTGTCATCTCCACAGAATACAAAGCAGTGGAGAGAGAGAGAGGGAGAGAGGGAGAGAGGGAGAGGTGAAAAGCTGTTCCGCTAGCCAGAGCGATTTCCTAACCCCCCCCCAATCCCCCCACATACCCACTCCATCCAACACAGTGGTGCTCCCCTACCCCCTCCAATCTTTACCCCTCTCTCCTCTCCTCTCTCTCCTTTCTTTCTTTGTCTCACCCCCTTTTCTTCTCTCTCCCTCTTCCTCTTCTACCCGTGCCAGTGCAGTGTGTATTCTGCATGTGGGGTTCGATATCTCCCTGTGCCCAGGAGAATGGAAATGAGTAATGGAGCAAGAAAGTCTTATTTTAGTCATTATCGCAAACACAGAGCTCAGGACGCTTGTGAGGAAAGAAAAGGGGAACGGACACATGACTCAGAAGATGGAGAGATCGCGTATAGGATAGGAGGAGAAGTAAGATGGCTTATAGGAAAAGGGACAGAGAGGGAATGGGGTGATAAAATAAGAGGAGGGGGAGCATGAGGGAGAGAGGGATTATGGAGGGGGAAGATGGATAGTGGGAAAGGGGGAAGAGGAATATTGATGTGGAGGAGGAAGAGGAGGAGGAGGAGAGTGACGGCTGGAGAGGGGGAGAATGAAAGAGTGAACGAGAGGTCACAGGACAAATGAGCCTTCCTGAAGAGGAAGGCCAATCAGTGTAATTGTGATCTATATTCAACACAGCACTTCACGTGTTTGTGTGTGTGTGTGTGTGTGTGTGTGTGTGTGTGTGTGT
>CM042544.1:14496755-14614255 GCA_023630585.1 Cranoglanis bouderius
TCCAAGCATGTTAACAGAAAGCTGAGTGGAAGGAAAAATTGTGGAAGAAAAAGATGCACAACCAACCGAGAGAACCGCAGCCTTATGAGGATTGTCAAGCAAAATCGATTCAATGATTTGAGTGAACTTCACAAGGAATGGACTGAGGCTGGGGTCAAGGCATCAAGAGCCACCACACACAGACGTGTCAAGGAATTTGGCTACAGTTGTCGTATTCCTCTTGTTAAGCCACTCCTGAACCACAGACAACGTCAGAGGCGTCTTACCTGGGCTAAGGAGAAGAAGAACTGGACTGTTGCCCAGTGGTCCAAAGTCCTCTTTTCAGATGGGAGCAAGTTTTGTATTTCATTTGGAAACCAAGGTCCTAGAGTCTGGAGGAAGGGTGGAGAAGCTCATAGCCCAAGTTGCTTGAAGTCCAGTGTTCAGTTTCCACAGTCTGTGATGATTTGGGGTGCAATGTCATCTGCTGGTGTTGGTCCATTGTGTTTTTTGAAAACCAAAGTCACTGCACCCGTTTACCAAGAAATTTTGGAGCACTTCATGCTTCCTTCAGCTGACCAGCATTTTGAAGATGCTGATTTCATTTTCCAGCAGGATTTGGCACCTGCCCACACTGCCAAAAGCACCAAAAGTTGGTTAAATGACCATGGTGTTGGTGTGCTTGACTGGCCAGCAAACTCACCAGACCTGAACCCCATAGAGAATCTATGGGGTATTGTCAAGAGGAAAATAAGAAACAAGAGACCAAAAAATGCAGATGAGCTGAAGGCCACTGTCAAAGAAACCTGGGCTTCCATACCACCTCAGCAGTGCCACAAACTGATCACGTCCATGCCACGCCGAATTGAGGCAGCAATTAAAGCAAAAGGAGCCCCTACCAAGTATTGAGTACATGTACAGTAAATGAACATACTTTCCAGAAGGCCAACAGTTCACTAAAAATGTTTTTTTTTTTTATTGGTCTTATGAAGTATTCTAATTTGTTGAGATAGTGAATTGGTGGGTTTTTGTTAAATGTGAGCCAAAATCATCACAATTAAAAGAACCAAAGACTTAAACTACTTCAGTCTGTGGCATTGAATTTATTTAATACACGAGTTTCACAATTTGAGTTGAATTACTGAAATAAACGAACTTTTCCACGACATTCTAATTTATTGAGATGCACCTGTATATATATACATACACACACACACACACACACACACACACACACACACACACACACACACACAGTGGGGGAAAAAAGTATTTGATCCCCTGCTGATTTTGTACGTTTGCCCACTGACAAAGAAATGATCAGTCTATAATTTTAATGGTAGGTGTATTTTAACAGTGAGAGACAGAATAACAACAAAAAAATCCAGAAAAACTCATTTCAAAAAACTTATAAATTGATTTGCATTTTAATGAGGGAAATAAGTATTTGATCCCCTATCAATCAGCAAGATTTCTGGCTCCCAGGTGTCTTTTACACGGGTAATGAGCTGAGATTATGAGCACTCTCTTAAAGGGAGTGCTCCTAATCTCAGCTTGTTACCTGTAAAAAGACACCTGTCCACAGAAGCAATCAATCAATCAGATTCCACACTCTCCACCATGGCCCAGACCAAAGAGCTGTCCAAGGATGTCAGGGACAAGATTGTAGACCTACACAAGGCTGGAATGGGCTACAAGACCATCGCCAAGCAGCTTGGTGAGAAGGTGACAACAGCTGGTGCGATTATTCACAAATGGAAGAAACTGTCAGTCTCCCTCGGTCTGGGGCTCCATGCAAGATCTCACCTCGTGGAGTTTCAATGATCATGAGAACGGTGAGGAATCAGCCCAGAACTACACGGGAGGATCTTGTTAATGATCTCAAGGCAGCTGGGACTATAGTCACCAAGAAAACAATTGGTAACACACTACGCCGTGAAGGACTGAAATCCTGCAGCGCCCACAAGGACCCCCTGCTCAAGAAAGCACATGTACAGGCCCGTCTGAAGTTTGCCTGAATGATTCAGAGGAGAACTGGGTGAAAGTGTTGTGGTCAGGTGTGGTCAGATGCTCTTTGGCATCAACTCAACTCACCGTGCTTGGAGGAGGAGGAATGCTGCTTATGACCCCAAGTCATAACACCATCCCCACCGTCAAACATGGAGGTGGGAACATTATGCTTTGGGGGTGTTTTTCTGCTAAGGGGACAGGACAACTGCACCGCATCAAAGGGACGATGGACGGGGCCATGTACCGTCAAATCTTTGGTGAGAACCTCCTTCCCTCATCCAGGGCATTGGAAATGACCTTAATGACTTGGAGAGGATCTGCAAAGAGGAGTGGGACAAAATCCCTCCTGAGATGTGTGCAAACCTGGTGGCCAACTACAAGAAACGTCTGACCTCTGTGATTGCCAACAAGGGTTTTGCCACCAAGTACTAAGTCGAAGGGGTCAAATACTTATTTCCCTCATTAAAATGCAAATCAATTTATATATTTCTGGATTATTTTTTTTTTGTTATTCTGTCTCTCACTATATATATATATATATATATATATATATATATATATATATATATATATATATATATATATATATATATATAGAGAGAGAGAGAGAGAGATAGATAGATAGATAGATAGATACATAGATAGATAGTGTTAACTTTACAATGAACTAATTATAAACAAATAAAATTATAAAATTATAAATAAATCAAGTATTTAAATGATTCATTATTAGGAATAATAATCAGTTCCCATCAGTCTCGGTGATACTGGACATGATTGAATTCAGCCAGGCCTGGCCTCATGAACTGGTTAAGTGTGAGGTTTTCCCCAAAAAACAAAACAAAACACACACACACACTGGTGAGTGTGAGAGTATTCCCTAAATTAATATCCAGCATCCCACAATCCCATAATTTAATTTGAATTCAGTTTGAGTTTTGGGAGCCCGCATGCATTAATAACACTTTATAAAATACTAAATCAGGATCGGGAGGTTATGGGATGATGCAGGGCTGTAGTCAAGACCTTGACCCATCATAGACCCATCATTGTCAAGTTCAAGAAGAGGACTAGCAGCGATCAAGACAAGACCAAGTCATAACGGGGTCAAGGCCAAGTCCAAATGAAAGCAAGACAAGTCAGGATTGAGACCTAAAATCATCACATCCTTTTTGAAGCCAAGCCTTTACTTTAGTTTCATATATGGCAGACTCTTTACCCAGAATCTTTATTACAGAATCTTTCTGAACAACAGATTTAGGTATATACTAATTGGGTTACCATTACTATTAGTTTTATTGGCTACATGCAAGCCATTGATATTTGATGTGGCTCTAGTCACAAAAAGGGGTTCACATTCTGAATGGGTATGCCTCCCAATATTTTTAATTACATTAAAAAATAATAATAATAATATTTTTTTTAAATCAGCTTTGTTATATCTGCAGTGTAATTACATAATTATCCTCTGCTTATCTATCTTTCTATTTTTCCATCTGTCTAATTTATCTATCTAGCAATCATCCACAAGCATTTATGATCAAATGATTGTTTCATTAAAACAAATTACACAGGGCATAATAACAGTCCAAATAAATGCACACTGTAACTGATTAAAACTTATACCCATCGTAACACAAGGCTGTTTTTCTCGAACTTATATTGATAGTTACGGCTAAACTGCAATGAATTAGCTAGCTAGTAACAACATATGTGGAGTGTCATTAGCTAGATTACACCATATTATCCTACCTCCTGAGTACGTTTAATTTTTCTTTACTGTCCCTCTCTGATCAGCAATGCAAAATAGTCCGCTGGGCAGCGCTTCTCTTCACCTTCAAAGCTACCTGTGTTCTCCCAGTCAAATGGCAGTAATTAAGCATTGTGTTGTGAGGCAATAGTTGGGCGATACCAGCTTGGGAGGGGGCTTTTAGTATTTTTATCTGATGTATTATGACAAACTCACAATCAATTCGGAACACCAGTAATGTTACAAAATAAATTAATTCTACATGTTTCAGTTGATCATGGTATAAATATTGTGGGGTTTTTGTTGTGATTGCTATTTCTGATTATTGGGGCTTTACCTCCCCCCATCTCCCCCGGAAACTACGCCCCTGCACCCTGCCATTGGTATACAAGATTTTTTAGCAGCTGTTCTTAAATAATTAGTTGAACATGAACCAAAGTTGCAGGTTCTCTCAACTAGTTGGCTGTATTTGTGAAGAAAGAATTACTTCTAGTAAAACTTTGCACACGAACATTATTTTTACAAGACTATATTCAGTGAGACCAATGCCCAAAACTGAGACAAATCCAAGTCAATACAGATACCATCTCAAGACTGTACTTGAGTCCTACATCCCTAGGATGATGGGTTTTAATTTTGGGTGATAAAACTCACTGATGTAGAAGGCCTGGATGTTGATAAAAGTCCACGCCTTTGTCAGACTGATGGGATTGATGAAAAAGACTAATATTATGAAGGCACTTTTAATACCACATGAAAAATCATTTATGATTACTCCACAATGAAATAACAGCAGCTCATGATTAGTTAACTATAATGTCAAGGCTTATAGATGTCATATACAGTGGGTATAGAAAAAAATCACCCCCCTTTAAAATAATCACATTTTGTTGCTTTTCAGCCTGAAATGAAGACGGACACAGTTTTTGTTTTATCCAGCTGTATTTACTCAGTGCAACTTATAACATCCAAGTGAAAGATATAACACCAACATGTCAGAAAAAAAAGAAAGAAAAAAAAAAAACACAATCACTGAGTTGGGAAAAGGATCACCCCCTCCTAAAAATGACTTGTAAACTCAATCAGGTGTAGCTAATCACCTTCTCAATGGCACACAAAGCCATTTGACTTTCAACTGTGATCAGCTGTGGTCATTTTGATTAGCTCAGCATGAAAAGAGCTTTCCTTTTTCCTTAAACCCCATTGAAAATCTGTGGAATGACTTGAAGACTGCAGTCCACAAACGGTCACCATCAAATTTAACTGAACTTGAGCAGTTCTGCAAAGAAGAGTGGGCAAATATTGCAAAGTCTAGATGTGCAAAGTTAGTAGAGACATATCCCAACAGACTAAAGGCTGTAATGAAAAAATTAAGGCAAATTAAAGCAAGGGGGTGATCCTTTTTCCAACTCAGTGATTCTGTTTTATAATTTTTTACATTTTTTTTCTGACATGTTGGTGTTATATCTTTCACTTGGATGTTATAAGTTGCACTGAGTAAATACAGCTGGATAAAACAAAAACTGTGTCCGTCTTCATTTCAGGCTGAAAAGCAACAAAATGTGATTATTTTAAAAGGGGGTGATTCTTTTCTATACCCACTGTAAACACAGGTTAAAGTGAGTTCACCCTTTTCTTATATCAACAGCAAATAGAGGCATGTGAACTCCTCCAGTGTTAAGATTTGATGGAAATTATAAATCATTACATAGCACACCTGTGAAAATAGTTGTGATGATTCATGTTTCCTTATAGAGAAACGCTCTCATTTCCAAAATATATGTATTCAGTAAAGCTAGTTGTAAAGTGCTGCGTATATATAGTTTTGATAATTAAGGGAAAATGTTTTTATTTTTAAACAATTTACCCTTGCTAGGAAAGAAAGAGAAGGTATTTTCATATTACTGTGAGACAAGCTATTCTGAAACCTTAAGGGCGTGGCCACTCAGCTGGATTTATCCAGTTTCATATATTATTTAGTTCAATTTATTAAAGCCTTAACGCAGGAACAGCTTTATCGAAGCTTTGCTTTAATTACATTTCTAGGTTATCCCTGTTAAGGATCGAACTGTACTGTTCCCACATCGTTGACCCCATGAAAGAATATAAAATCCTATTTCAACTCCTGATTATGAAGTATCATTATCATAAAGTGTTAAAGATTTATGTTAATCTTGTTTATTTATTGAGCATAAACTAAACTAAACGAGGAGTTATCAATAGGAAAAGTTTTATAGCAGAATTTGTAAGGACACATACAGTGGATTATCATGGATACTTTTTTTTTTTTTTTGTGACGAAAACCTAAACAGTAAGCTGATATCTATGATGTTAAGGTGATATGTTAATGAAGCTAAAAGCAATGCTCTTAGCCAGGATTACCTGCACACATCTTAACTTTATGTATGTTACTACTATATTAAATAAAATACCTAAATAGTCAAGGATATTTCTTTAAAATAGGCTCTCTGCTTAAGAGTGTCTTGCTCTGAGGACTTACTCGCTGTAAAAGCAGATATTTTCCCCACGGGTTATGTCCTCTGAACTTCAAACTCTCGTGACAAGAGGTGTGTCACAGCTCAGAGTGGAAAATCAAAGCTACAAATGGAACACACGTCCTCATTCTTGCTGTTTACACTGAAGTTTTAAGTGTGTGGTGTCATGTCAGATATTCTAAGTGATACAAAGTAGATATCCAGAGTAAGAAAGAGTAAGTCATGTGCGTGAGTGAGAGTAAGTGTTTGTGTGTGTGTGTGTGTGTGTGTGTGTGTGTGTGTGTGTGTGTGTGTGTGTGTGAGGACCGTGTATCACTTCGGCTCGTGAGTGACTCTTTCCAGCAGCCCCAGCAATTTCCAGTGACAAAAGCGCTCCCCCACTTTTGCCTCTATCTCTTCATCTGTTTATCCTTTCATCTTGTTCGTCAGTGTGGCCGTCCCACTCTCGAACCCTTCGGCCCCCTCTTTCTCCTCGTCTAACCCAACGCTGCCCACCGTTTTTTCACTTGTTTACTTCCTCCTTCACTTCTTCGCGCGCCGTTTCTTTTTTCTTTTTTCTTCGCGCTGGCCTACTTGTCGCCTCATAGTTCTGTGACGCTTCCTCTGTCCCGAGTGCCATCTTCAAGAAGAGCCTACATTTAAAGAGTCGCATAAAGCGAACACAGAAATTCACTTTATAAATATTAGATCGTGTCTACAGAAGTGTGCACTTCGACACAGGAAGTGGGCAGCCAGGGGGAGGAGGTGTGGGAGGGCACAGTGGAGAGAGGAGGTGAAGGAGAGAGGGAGGGAGGAGAGATAGAGGGAGGAGTGGGGAGCAATTTCCTCACCCCCTTACATTATCAGCTTGTTATTGGCCGCGCACTGACAGGGGCCGAGAGAGTCTGACAGAGCTGTGTGTGAATGTGTAAAAAGGAAGAGAGAAGGAGAAATCGAGAGAGAGCGAGAGAGAGAGAAAGAGAGAGAGAGGGAGAGAGTTGAAACAAGTGCACACAGAAGTATCAGTATGACAAAGACGGCTCCTATAGCAGCGATGGATTACTCCCATTTGTGGTTGCCAGGTACGTGTCTTTGCTTCCTGTGTGGTTACCAGGTTGGACTTTTATTGGGTCAGTTATATGCTGATTGTGGTGGGGACAGGATGAAGTATTTATTGACCAGCTCTAGGTTTAAGAAGCTGTCCAAGTAATTAGGACAAGACGAGATAGCAGGCAAGTCAGAGAGACAGATCTAAATGTATTAAAATGCAGATAAGCCTAATAATGTGTAATAAGTTGTTTGTATCTTTGCTTACGTTTAGGGTATTAGACCTCTGATATCTGATATAATTAGTTTACGTATAGAGAGGTTTTGATAAACAGCTTACAAATCCTCTTAACAAGGATGATGATTATAATAAGGATGGTTCCTTGTTATAACTGCTGTTAGGGTTCGATTTTTGGTTTACATTTACAATTACGTAGATCTACTAATATTATAGTCTACTAACTTGTTGCTCACAAGTGATACAAGCATGTGTGTTGAATATGAAGTATGAATGGGTATACATGTAAATTGGACACTGCTGATTACTGCAGACTCTACATTTTGTTGCTGTGGGGAAACCCTTCAAGCATCTATGTAGAGGATTACAGCAGTGTTTCCCTATTACAGGGGATTCCAAGTAGGACCTTTGAGGAAGCAAAGAATCCTTAATTATCCAAAGAAGACCCAAAACCCCCTTTTTTGTCTAAGAGTGTGGGAATAGATAGAGATGAGTTAGGACTTTGTATTGTACAAAGTGTTGTAATGTGTGTAATGTGTGTGAGAAAGAAATGTGAACGCTGTTTTATAAGGCGTGATGGCTAGAATTTGTCAAATACACAATTAGTAAAACTACTTTTATAGGGTGAATAAAAAATCTGATAGCGTAAAAAAACGTTAGTAGCAAACATACAGGACTGTAGGTGAGAGAACTGGTTAACACCGTCACTTCTGTGTGTATGTGTGACTTGATTTAACTGACTAATACAGTACATCACGTCTTTTAGAGAAACCAAGCGAGTTCTGTCGTAGTTTTGTGTACGAGTGAGTTTATTGTGAGTGATGACCCGCTTGGTGGTTGTACGCTCTTACAGTATTGGAACGTATGCATGTGAGGGAGTGGGAGTTAGGTGTGTTGGAACGCATTTACGTGAGTGTGAAGGAGTAGGAGTCGAATGTGAGTATGTGTTTGGAGGACGCGGTGTTTCCTCTGTCCCTGTCTCTGTACTTCCTCCTCATCTCCAGCATCTCAAGGATGGACAGTAGACCATACACTGTGATATATGTACTGTATTTCCAAACTACAGTATAGAGCATATTATTCAATAACTACGCAGATGTGCAGAATGATTAAGCAAAGCTGACATTCTAAAAGCAATGAAGGAAAAGTGTTGAAATGTCAATGGTTCCTTAGAGATTAGGAGATTAGTTTCAACTTGCAGATGATATTATAACACTGGCATGCAAATGATTAAAGAGAAAGAATTGAAAGAATATTTAGTTATAACTAAATATTTAGATCTAAAATGTTGACTTAAAGCACCAGTCAAATCATTTTTCTGCTGAAGTATGATGCATCTCTCTCTCTCTCTTTCTCTCTCTCTCTCTCTCTCTCTCTCTCTCTCTCTCTCTCTCTCTCTCTCTCTCTCTCTCTCTCTCTTTCTCTCTCTCTCTCTCTCTCTTTCACACATATATGTGCTGAATGTTGTGGTGACATACAGGTGGTGTATGATGAAGTGATAATATAAGAAATAGATAGGCTTTATATTAACTTAACTGTGTATGAGCAGTGTATAGTTTTTATATTTGTAGGGGGAACCAAATATCCCCATAATTATAGTAATACATGTGAGTTTTGACCTTGTGGAGGCATTGGATTTGTGTCTGGGAGATTTGGACATTTGCATCTTTTGTATCTGTATACTTGCACTAGTGGAAGAATATAAGAGTGTTGATATTAGCGTGTTTAGTGGTGTGCAGTAGATTAATAATAGCCTTTCTGACAGTAAGGGTTTGGTTTAGCACATTGTGCTCCCCCCAGCCTGAGGGGAAATAGAGAGGGAAGTGAGAGACTTCTACACATACCCCATCGTGTATGTACTCCACAATCACTTCATAAGAAACTAGACCACTTTCAACAAACACACAATGTGACTGAATGTTAACCAAGTAACATCGAAATTACTGGCTACTGTAGGCCAGAATATCTTACACTAAAGTCAATGCATATTCATTGCCCTCAATATGTCCCTCTCCACTAATGATTTGCTTGGGGAAATGGCTGCTGCACACATTAATATGGAAAATTAGGGATGCTGGTGAGATCTTATGAGTTAGCATCACAGTCTGCATACACATACATATATATACAAATAATCTGTTTGTGACGTAATCTCAAAATATTGGCCAAATTTCACTCCAAACCCCAATCTTAGTCAGGACTTCTGCCTTAACTCCGAGTGTGGCCTAAGGAGTCTGGGGACAGTGGTGGGGATTTCCTCCAGCTGCACTTCCTCCCTTTCCAAAATGGTTCTTTAATGGAAAAGTGCATTATCTGCAAAAATAAAAATCATTCACAGACATTAAGATGAATGGCATATCAAGGACAAATGCCCATCAGTGGTAATAGTCTTATCTCCATCATGTGTTGATGTTTGATGCTCGTGATGATATAGCAGTATGATTTTGTACAGTAATAAAGAAAGCTATAACGGCACACATCAGTACTTGATTCAAATACATGTAGATAGAGCCGATTTTTGTGACAGAGCTCAAGTATAAACAGCACAAACAGTATTTCTGCATCGCTTTGATAACATGCTCAAGAGTAATCCGCTTCATTACACCATGACTTTTCTGTACCGTTTCACTCTTACACTTAGTTCTATGTTTATCACTCACTGGTGTGCACTCCTAGCATCTTCTAGAGCAGCGGTTTTCAAACTGTTTACAAACATAGACCACTTAAATAAAAAAAATTAAAAATTACAGACCCCTTCAGGACATCTGTCCTTATTTTACAAACTAACTATTCTAAAATTTAAGCATTTTATTTAAATATATACAATAATTTGGTTGTTTATTGGAGCCAGAAAAGTTTTTAAAATGTTATTATTATTATCATTATTAAACTTTCCACCCATAGACCCATTTTCATTAGATTTCAGATGACATTATTTATAGGCATAGTAACTTTGATAAATATGAGTACTGAGTTCTACAAAATTATAGATTCTCTAGAGTTCTAGAGAGCCAAGACTCGAGTATTATTGAAATGAAATTCTTGTACTCTTACTTAATTACATTTCCAACAAAAAACAAACTTAATTCTCATTGTATGTTGTTTTTCTTGTGGTACTTAAGGTGTTCTTGAGTGTTATGAAAGGTGCCAACAAATAAAATGTATTATTATTATTATTATTATTATTATTATTATTATTATTATTATTATTATTATTATTATTATTATTATTACTTCTTACATTTTGAGACCTACTTGTTACAAATCTGGAAGGTCTCTTTTACTCTCATCCAGCCAGTGACTGTACAATATATATCAATCGATAGGAGTTTAGCATCCAATCAAATTCACCTAGAAATTCATCTAGAAAAAAACCTATACAAGGATCATGACAATTCATCACTGGCTATGACCATCTCGTGCTACACATTATAGTTAGCACTATAGCTATCTGTAAGTGTCTGAATATGGATAAGCCACCATGTAGAAATTAAGGATGAGTCCCTCTGGCCCTACCTCAATACACTGGAGTAAGCAAAGGCTTGTGTACAATTAATGCGTCTCATTTGCCTCCAGAGAAAGCGTAAAACTCCATCTAATTTAAAAAAGAATGTTGAGATAAGTTTAGATATTTTGCTAACATTAACTAACTATATTTTACTACGTTTTCTTTGCTAATGCCAAGTTAGACTAGCATCGATGCCAGTAGGTAACATAGATTAGCTAGGCAGCAAGTCAAATTCTAACTAATTATAAATGTAAGTATGATGTCTAAGAACGTTGTCCACCCCTGTAGAGGACCAAGTGTGGAAAAAAAGGGTGAAATGAGAATCAGGAGTGAAATGTGTGGAAGGATAGTGAAAGACAGCTAGCGGGGTAGGGAAGCGTTTAATATGCAGGTGGCTGATATAATTAGTCAGTCGTTGGGGTTATTTGCATGTATTTCACAAAAGGGAAGTGAGTGTGTCTGTATGAGAAACTACGTTTAAGTTGTGCATGTGAGATTGTGTGTCTTATGGGGGGGGGGGTGTTTATTTTCAACTAAGACCATTTTTATTTCCCAGACTGCATCAAATATATATATGTATGCACTTTTTCAAAGTTTACTTCCTCTTGTGGATAGACATAATGTTGCTTTAATTGTATATAACACAGTTATACTGTACTAGTGTAGTATACAGTACTCTTAGAATTGTTCATTCTCTTGCACTGATACTTGTAATAATGGACTCAGGGTATGTTATGTTATGTAAAAGATAAAATCCTTGGGTTTTGTTTTTTTTTTTTTTATCTTTATTTCACCTTATTTTTATATGTATTGTTTGTCCTTCCAAGTATTTTTTTACTTCAAAAAGGAAAAAAAAAAAAGTAAATTAAAAAAACCTTAATCTTATGTGTAAGTTTGTGTTTGGCCTCAGATAAAGAGCCCGTGATGTGACTCCACATGCCCTAAAGTAAACACACTCTCACACTCTCAAAGTTTAGGACAGCTATATGTAAAATTATTTTCCCAAATATAATATTTTCCTTGGTGTCTAAATATACATTGGCAACAGCTAAGTAATTGTACAAGCCAATATTTAGAAAATGACATTTAATTACAAATTACTGCAAGACCAAGGGCTGTTAAATTCTTCCATTGTTTTTGTCCTTTAAAAATAGGCAACACTTTTTTAAACAGTGTTGCACATTAAAATAGTGACACACATAGAAAATGTTCATATTATATAATACTTGTGGTATAATAATAGAAATAAATAATACAAATGATTTATTATCAAGGTATACAGTATGTCCACTGTATAGCAGTAGCGTCTCTATTTGTAATTGTATTGTATGTCCTTTAAGATCAGTGCACAAAATGGAAATCCTGTCTAAATGAAAAGCCATGGCACAGAATCTGATTTCCTTTATGCCTCAGTGTGAACACAAACTTGAGTTGCCCTCTTGAGTTGCTGTGTTTCATAAGTGTGTGTGAAATGCAGTTGTGTTTTCCCATATCTCCCCATACATTGCCCCTTTTCACTGTTATGAGAATTGTGTGTAATTTTGAGTCAGCACAATGATATGAGTTCAGGTTTCTTGAGTGTTGTAACTTAGAAACTGGGGATCCATTCTCTTGCTTTAGTTTGCCTTGAGACACTTAAGGTTTTTCCCACTCTGTTGGTTGTTTTTTTTCTTCTTTCAAATTACTTCCTTTTGCAGTGACGGTGGATGAAAGTTTTTTCTTAGCTTTTAAACTCTCTTTTTCATTGCTACCCTTATCTCAGAACAGCGAGTCATTTTTATCTACTGATACCATTCTTCTTCGACATATTCAAGTTTTTTTTTTTTTTTTTCAAGGTTTAACATCTAATTATACTCTTTGTCTTTCTCCTGTAGATATCAGAATGTCAAAGCCGATAGAGGTCGAAAATCCGGCGGCAGACTCTCCGATGGAGAATACAGGAGGTATGTTAATGCCCGGGTATATGTGTGAGTGAGAAAATCAATCAAGAAGTACGCCAGGTCAGCTGTTTTTTTGATACTTCATGTCTTTTTTTCTCTCTCTACCTGTGTATCTATGATAGATTCAGAGAGGAATGGTTCAGACTCCAATAATCAGGTAGGCCTTTATTAAAAAAACAAACAAAAAAAAAAAAAAAAAACAATTATTTTAAAGTAACTATTTTACTATAGTTTACTATCATTTTGATGATTGCGTTTTTTCCATTTAGCTAAACCTGTTTCTTTCCAATAGATTCCGCCAATGAAAATCAGCCCCTTCTCACTCTCTCCAACACTAAGTGCCAGCAACAAGGTAAATGACTCACTTGAAATGTGTGTGTGTGTGTGTGTGTGTGTGTGTGTGTGTGTGTGTGTGTGTGTGTGTGTGTTTTCCTGCATCTAAGGCTGATTTGCATGTTGATTCACAGACACTGTATGTAGAATCATATGTAAGGGTGTATATGATGTTTGTGTAAATGCTGTAATCTGAAATATAAAACCTAGAGACAAAAAAAAAAAAAAAAAAAAAAGACAGGCAGAAAGGGGACTATGTATCAGGAAATCAAGAAGGAAGAAACCCACGTATTTCAAACCTTAAATCAGTGTATTAATGGCTACTGGACACACTGGAATTCTGGGAAAATTAACTTGGTCAAGACAACTAATCGACACATCCCATAGACAACACTGTGATCAATGAATATGTGGTGTGCTGCACACACTGCTTATGTGCATTATGTAGGCCTAACTAATGGTATTTATTTAGTCTGTTTCCTGTTGGAAAGTGTTTCACTGGGTTTTGAATATTCTCATATACTGTAAGCTTGTAGACAAAACTGTAGCCTAAATACCAAATGACCATAACGCAAATGCTAAGTCAGGTGTAAGATTGCAGTGTTGGTACATGTGGATGTGGCAGATATATTGTTGGTGTATTAATGAGCATTGATTATCCAGTGAACAGTAATGTATTTGTAAAAATGATCAGAATCAATAGATTATCAATCTATAGTAGGTAAAATCCGATCAAATCGGCTCATTTCGTTCCCTTTTACGAGCCGTGTATGCTGGAACCTCTGCACAGTGACATTCTCATAATCCTATACGATTCAATTTCATTTCTATTTTAGTAATAGGATTTCCTGCCTTTTTGTCTGCACTTTTGTGAGTTTCACTCTAGCATTTATATCGAATCATTCCTTGGCTCTATGAGAGCAAAACAGTCTGGATTTAATTAGTTTTCTATTGATTTTGCTAATTATATAAAGCTCCATGCATAATTACACATCATCTGTAACAGTCACACCTGAGTCGTTATTATTTCTAATAATAATAAAATTCAGTCTGTTGTATGTCATTATAATTCGGTTGAAATATCCTATAAATGGTTTGACAGTAAGAGTGCACATGCACAAAACTGGGTTGTAAGAAATGGGACAGGATTTCCTAGGCAAATATGTTTTCAGTCCACAGAATTGCCTAATTTTGGCCCAAAATGTGCAAAAGAAACATGGGTCCAACATAATTAGCAATCTTAGTGAACAATATTCCTTTTTGACTTATGAAAAAATTATAATATAATATAATTATAATTTGACTTATGAAAGAAATCTCAATACCTGAGCATTCACCTGCTACAGTATTTCTGAGTGAAGGACTGTGTGGTTAAGGCTGATTGTAACATCCTAACAAGCCATATGAAATTTGGAACAGCTAAACCTCTATGAAATAGTATGTTTGAACCATTCTAGATGTGTTTGTGCACATCATGCAATAAAACCAGCCTTATACTGTATATGATGCTTTCAAGCTGTGGAGAACTGAAAGTAAGACCCTGATGTGGCCTTGATATAGCTGCATATAGCCTTGATATATTGACTGATTTTGCAAGTTTCCAGCGATAACATAGCACCACTGCAGAGTGCTTCTTGAAGCATGCATAATTGTTAAAGCGTGCTGATGTTTGAAGTCTGAATTTAGAAGAATGTATCTGAGAGAATGCGTTTGAGATGGTGTACATGTACAGAAACAGCTTCCCTTTCTTTTTCAGGCAAAGGTGGAGGAGTGCGGAGAGATGTCTCCAGCTTCAGTCCAGGCCACGCCCACTCAAACACCCCTATCACACACACAGCTGATGCTGACAGGAAGCCAGCTGGCAGGAGTAAGATGCACACACACACACACACACACACACACACACACACACACACACACACACACACACACACACACACACATACACACACACACTGTGCCATCCTTCGCGCTATGGTTGCAATATCTGTTCACTCTAGTTCACGCAGAGCTTTCTACCGCCATCATGCTTCCTCACGCAGATTTGTATGTAAGTGTTGTATGTATGCAGGAAAACCTCATTAGAAGACTAATATAATAATGATATTTATAAAACAATTAATATAATTCTTTACTGATAAAGGTAAAGGCACATTTCAATATTTGCAGAAAGCTTTAGAATCATAACGTATAAAGCATAGAGTATAGTACTAACCTTCCGGACTTTTTAGCATTAGAAGCATGCATTGGCATTTAATGAAATATTACTGTATATGTGATAATATTTTTTAAGCAAAAGGAAGGAAATATGTATGAATAAGAGTTTCAATTTGAGGGATTTCTTTTTCAAAAAGCTAAAAACACTTTTAGTGTGGGACCCAGACATTCAGATCCTACTGTATGCGGCTGTTGGATTTGTGTCTGCTTTTTTTCCTTGCGCTTCTTGCACTTCCAGTTCTTTTTCCTTACCAGATTTCTCCTTTTCTCTTCCCCTGCACTCTCTCTGCACTCTCTCTGCACTCCTCTGCTTCTGACTTCCTTCTTGCCCTTTTACTGTCTCGCTCCAGCTGACTGCTCTCTTGCCCGCTCAGCAGCAGTTGCTCCTCCAGCAAGCGCAGCTCCTGGCCGCAGCCGTGCAGCAGTCGCAGGCAGCTCACGCAGCCAATCAGCAACAAACGCAACAGCAGCAGCAGCAGCAGCAGGCCAATCAGCAGACGGCTCTGCCCCAGCTGCAGGGCCAATCAAAGAGTGCTCAGGAGCAAAGTGCTGCTTCTGTCCTGCCCCCTCCTCACCAGCTTACCCTATCTCAACCAATCCAGCTCACTGCCCAGGTACACACAGTCACAGGCTTTCCTTAACCCTGTTCTTCTCAGGCCCAGTCATCACAAACCCATGCGTCTCCTTCCTCGCATCTAACATGCCACTAAGCGCAATAACAACTACTTCTATATGAATAAATAAACCACTTCGCACGTAGTCTTGAGAACAGCATTCATTAACCCTCACTAACTTTTAGTTAAACTCACCTTCTATCCTTATCTTCTTCAGGACATCCAGCAATTGTTGCAGCTGCAGCAGTTGGTCCTTGTCCCAGGGCATCCTTTGTCCTCGCCTGCACAGTTCCTTTTGCCACAGGCACAGCAAGGGCAGCAAGGTGGGACCCTCCCTCTCTGCACTATATATATATATATGTGATATATATATATGTGTATATATATATAAGTCTCAATGATATATACCAATAATTCCATAAGCACATTTGGAACAGACATTTAAAACAGACTGCATTAATCAAATTTGATTTTCCTTTTTTTGCTCTCTCAGGGCTGCTACCGACACCAAATTTGATTCCACTACCTCAGCAAAACCAGGGGGGTCTCCTCACTGCTCCTCCTGCACTCGGTCTTCAAGCACAGGTAAAGCGGGACTTTTACGGCTGTATACAGACACCAAGCACAAAATTGACACATGTTCAAGGCTGCTAAGGGATGCGCTTGTTGGGTTCATTGTGTCTATATTTCTCTAACAGAGAGAAAAGGTCATGGAGAGCAGTGCCAGTACGATGACCCCTGTGACCTCTCATGCCGAGGAGCCAAGTGACCTGGAAGAGCTCGAACAGTTTGCCCGCACCTTTAAACAGAGAAGAATCAAACTTGGATTCACACAGGTAGAAAAACACACAAACACACAAATTGTTGCATAAAAAAAAAACAATAGATCTGTACGAAATCCAAAGCAATTACTACCATATTTTAATTACGTATAGTGGGTGTTCAGAGTGTCAAATTGTGACCTTGTATGAAATGAGGAAAAGTAAAACTCTTGCTAGATGGTGGAGTAGGAGGGTAGGGGGATAGAAGGATAATGTACTGCAGCTATCTGTACACTAGGTGGCAGTAGACAACTAAAATCTGTTTCTAAAATCTATTTCTAAGCAATCACCTGCCTTGCATGGTTTATACACTTTATAGGAGGCAGTGTAAAAATGATCTTTTTTCAGGATTAATATAAAGTTAAAGATGAAAATTTGTATACATTTTTTAAAACAAACCCTGGAGTTGTTTTTCATTATTTTGTTAGACACAAGTGTGTGCGGTGTAACCTTATGAATGTTCATCTAAGAGCTATCAGAGTTCATATCCTATCACTAGTTGCTACGGTGATGTGAATGCCTTCTTGAATGTCTGTTTTTACCAGAGGACAAAAAAATAAATAAAATTTCCTCCTGTTTTGGGGGTGCCCGTATTCAGCATTGAATTTATTTGTGATGTCACACTCCACAGTAGTAGCTAATGGCTCATATGAAAGTAAACACTCAGGGTTATAAGATTGTGCAGTTTTTCCAAAAGTATTTCTTTTTTTACCTTGCGTATTAGGTTTAAATGTTATAACTTTATTGTGACAGTTGTATACAGTGTTTCATTATCAAAAAAGCTTTAGCTGTACTGTCCATTTTATCTCTGTACCAATGTTATTGTGGAGAGGTGTGAATAATTTGTCCAGCAGGAGGCTCACACCCCTCTCATTTCCCAATGCCCTGCTCACCAGCAGCTAAACACAGAGTCACAATACTCTACACACAGAAACCCAACAGTGTCCTGACTAATCTTATAACAGACTTGTGGCGATGAAATAATTCATTTGTTTATACTGACATGTTGAAAATGTCCAATAAGTCGATTTCCATTCCAGCGGTGGAATGGAACACCAGTGTACTGTGGAAAAAGTGTTAATGGACTGTGTTTGCATAGACTTGTTACACTAAATCTTAACCACAACCAAAATTCAGTCATTTTAATTCAAAAAACACCTGGTTGAAAAAGGAGACAATTGCATTTAGTATTCTATTCGCTTCCAGTGGAAACTGACAAGATGACAGTTATCTGTAATACGTAGGCAAACATTCATATATATATATATATATATATATATATATATATATATATATATATATATATATATATATATATATATATAGAGAGAGAGAGAGAGAGAGAGAGAGAGAGAGAGAGAGAGAGAGCACTGCAGTCGTTGATCTTGTGACTGCTGGGGAATTCCGTAGCCGAGGTCTTTACGTGGAGGAGGCCCTCATGGCTTCTGACTAAATTTTCATAACAACTGCATTTGAACACAACCTAGAACTATGTAGAATGGTCGACTCAGATCTACCTACTTTTACACTCTCAATTGTGTTTTGTAATGACTACATGTATACTCTCTCTCTCTCTCTCTCTCTCTCTCTCTCTCTCTTTCTCTCTCTAATTCTCATTCTCTTTCTCTTTCTCTTTCTCTTTCTGTCTGCAGGGTGACGTGGGACTGGCTATGGGAAAGCTGTATGGTAATGACTTCAGTCAGACCACCATCTCCCGCTTTGAGGCCCTCAATCTCAGCTTTAAAAACATGTGTAAACTCAAACCTCTCCTGGAGAAATGGCTCACGGATGCCGGTAACAGCGCTGTCACACACCTAACACATTCTAAGGAAAGAAACAGAAGAAGTGTAGTTCACATTACTAATTTAAAGTGAATTGAAAGTATTTATTCCATAGCAGTATTAATGTATAAGGTATAACTAACTACTATGAATTATTCAGTAACTACACTGAAACTTAATAATAATAATAAACTTAATAATAATAATAAAGCTACTGTATGTAGGGAGGATTGCAAGCTGGGACTCATTGAAAGTTCCTGGAGTTTAAGAGGTTGTACTAAGTACCTGCTTATTGCAGATGCTTATTGATAATAATATGTATACAACAATGAGAAAAGTCGTATATTGGTTAAAGATGGTTGCTGATCGTCTGATTGCTAATTTGTGCAGAGACCATGTCGATGGACAGTACCTTGCCAAGTCCCAGCTCTCTGTCCTCAACATCTCTGGGCTTTGAGGGCCTGCCTGCCCGCCGCCGCAAGAAACGCACCAGCATCGAGACCAACGTGCGCGTGGCTTTGGAGCGCAGCTTCAGCACGGTGAGACAGTGAACATATGAGTAACATCTGAGCAACATTTAGTTACGCTTTACTGCAGATCAACCCAGCTAGACCTAAACTAACATTATTTACAACAATATTTGCTTGATTGTGTCACATGCTACACAAAGGAGCACACCCAGGTCTCACAATCTCACAGTTGTCACTATCTGATGTTAACAGAAAAGTTATCAAATCTAAGATGCAAGAAGTGGTGGTTATGATGTTATGATAACTGTACCATGTAGCTACCACTGAGCTATATATATATATATATATATATATATATATTCCAGTGTAGCATAAGGGTATGACTGTCATTGCCCTGTCACTAAAAGTGTGAGCTATGTTGGGAATGTGTAGTAATATCATAATTAAACTGTGATTTGGTGTCATACTCTCTACACTCAGAACCAGAAGCCTACCTCAGAGGAGATTCTACTCATCGCTGAGCAGCTCAACATGGAGAAGGAGGTGATCCGCGTCTGGTTCTGCAACCGTCGACAGAAAGAGAAACGTATTAACCCCTCCAGCGCCACCCCTCCCCTGCCCAGCCAACCCCAGCCTGCCACACACAAACCCCCCTGCTACAGCCCGCACATGGTACGGCCCGGCCTGATCCTCACACCCACACGCTCACCCCTAACGGCCTTGTGATTGTTTCTCCTGCATGCGCACACTATACCAGCCTTCTTCTGGCAGGCTTCTTCGTGCTCCCATAAAATCCTGAACATAGTCTAATCCATTTTTCATTGCTTGCCTTTACTATATCTTAGTCCGCTGAAACCATAACCTAACAATAACCAATCACATTTTGCTGCTGATATTTCTCCATTAGGTGTTCAGTGCTAATATGTACTCAGAAGGTACCTTATTAGGTACAACAACTTTATAGGCTGCCATAATTCGCATAGTACAATTGTGAAATGTAATCAGTGTATTTTTGACACAAATGTTATACATGGTATTTGGATGATTGACAGTCTATGTGAACCACTAATGCCTGGCCTCTTAGTGGCCTTTTCCATGAATGACTCGCTTCTGTGTTAAGCTGGGTATTTTGTCTATGAATCATTCGTATTCAAATGCATATAGGTACATATTTCCAAAAATCACCACACATACATCGCTGTAGGTTTATAGGTATAAAGAAAAGGCATATTATGCAATAAAACAGGCCAAAAATGAAAGAATAGCAAATAAACCCTGACATGACAAACTGCACGACTCTGGTGGTCTACCTCACTACTGGCCTGTAGCTCTACCAATAAAGTACATGTACCTAATGAAGCGGTATAGACCATGTACCCAGTGAGCAGAAGCCTAGACCAGTGATTCTCAAAGCAAAGTTAAAGAGATGGCACACTAGTGACATAGTCCCTGTCTTCTTTTTCCTCCTCTCTCTCTCTCTCTCTCTCTCTCTCTCTCTCTCTCTCTCTCTCTCTCTCTCTCTCTCTCTCTCTCTCTCTCTCTTTCTCTCTCTCTCTCGCTTCTGTTTCTCCTCAGATGCAAGGTCAGGGACTGTCCCAACCCGTTACCAGTCTCAGCACAGCAGGTAAGAGACACAACCAGTCTATCAAATCTGTTAGATAACATTTCAATTATTGCTGAAGTGTATTAAATCCTTCTTTGTCTTCATCGCTTGCCAGCAACGACCATGCCCTCGGTTTGTCCTTTGACCCCTACTGGTCCCTCCTCAAGCTCTACCCCTTCACCTGTGACTCCGTCTCCTCGCAGTGACGCCAGCCCTGTTCCTGCCACTCACACATTAAATCTGAACACAGGGTGAGACACACAGGCACACACATGCATACATGCATATAAACACACACACTAACACTCTAGCATATTGAAACTAATCTGTCACGTGAACAGTACCGTGTGCAGGTGAAAGAAAACTGGTTTACCACTTAATTATTCTAAGTTCATTAGGTATAAGGACGGTTGTTAGGGGCATCACAATATTAACATCAGATCCGCTGCTTCCAGTCAATTTGTAAGTTGTAAAAAAAAAAAACACATTAAAAAGGTTAATACAAAGATATCTTGATAGGCACGATATCTTGTAAAAGTGTACCTTATCACAATATCAATATTATATATTTTAAATGAGGGTTTTTTCTTTTAATTCCCATTTTCACCCCAATTTGGTCACCTGCCAATTCCCACCCACCAGTCAGCTCTCCCCTGTCATACATAGCTAACAACCAGAGAGGGTGAAGGCTATCACGTGCTTCCTACAAGACATTTGAAGCCAGCCAACCGCATCTTTTCAAACTGCTGCTCATGCTGCATCACATGGTAGTGTAACAGACAGGAAAGAGCTCTTCCTCATAAATGGCACCCATGATTAGTTAGCGTCGCTGTGATTGACAGGAGAGAGAGAGAACGCCTTCCCTCCCACCCAGACAGCATGGCCAATTCTTTATAAATGAGTTATAAGTAAATGTTTGTTATTGTTCTTTTCACAGTATAGGGAAACATGTTGACATTCTTTTTATGGTGTTTATGGTTATTGTGCATACAGTGCCCTCCACTAATATTGGCACCCTTGGTAAATATGACCAAAGAAGGCTGTGAAAAATTGTCTTTATTGTTTAACCTTTTGATCTTTTGTTTTAAAAAAAATCACAAAAATACTCTGCTCTCATGGATATCAAACAATTGCAAACAAAAAACAGGTTTATCAAAAAAACATTGTTAAATATAGGTGTGCAACAATTATTGGCACCCTTTCAGTCAATACTTCCCTTTGCCAAGATTCTCCTATAATGCCTGATGAGATTGGAGAATACATGCCAAGGGGATCTGAGACCATTCCTCCATACAGAATCTCTCCAGATCCTTCAAATTTCGAGGTACACGCTGGTGGACTCTCCTCTTCAGTTCACCCCACAGGTTTCCTATGGGTTTCAAGTCAGGGGACTGGGATGGCCACGGCAGGACCTTGATTTTGTGGTCAGTAAACCATTTTTGTGTTGATTTTGATGTATGTTTTGGATCACTGTCCTGCTGGAAGATCCAACCATGGCACATTTGCTTTCTGGCAGAGGCAGTCAGGTTTTCATTTAATATCTGTTGATATTTGATAGAGTCCATGATGCCATGCATCCTAACAAAATGTCCAGGTCCTCTGGCAGAAAAACAGCCCCAAAACATTAAAGAGTGACCACCATATTTAACTGTGGACATGAGGTACTTTTCCATATGGCTATCTCTGTGCGCCAAAACCAACTCGGGTGTTTATTGCCAAAAAGCTCGATTTTGGTTTCATTTGACCATAGAACCCGATCCCATTTGAAGTTCCAGTAGTGTCTGGCAAACTGAAGACGCTTGAGTTTGTTTTTGGATGAGAATAGAGGCTTTTTTCTTGAAACCAAACAACTTGTGGTGATGTAGGTGACTTCGGATTGTAGTTCTGGAGACTTTTTGACCCCAAGATGCAATTAACTTCTGCAATTCTCCAGTTGTGACCCTTTGAGATTTTTTTGCCACTCAAACCATCCTCTTCACAGTGCGTTGAGACAATATAGAGACACGTCCAATTCCAGGTTGATTCATAACATTTCCAGTTGACTGGAACTTCTTAATTATTGCCCTGATGATGGAAATGGGCATTTTCAATGCTTGTGCAACTTCCCATTTTGTGAAGCTCAACAACCTTTTGCTGAATACATCACAGCTATATGGGAATTTGGCCTATGTGTTACCTCATCTTTATACCCCCGTCAAACAGGAAGTCATGGTTGACTTATCTTTATACCCCTGTCAAACAGGAAGTCATGGTTGACTTGCTGTTCCTAGTCACCCAGGTGTACTACAAAATGTAAAATATTAATGGGAACATACTTCAAATATATTTTTCTCATATGGATTCATGGGGTGCCAATAATTGTTGCACACCTATATTTAAATATATATATATATTTTTTTGATAAACCTGTGTTGTGTTTGCAATTGTTTGATATCCATGAGAGCAGAGTATTTTTGTGAATTTCTTGAACAAAAGATCAAAAGGTTAAACAATAAAGAAAATTTTTTACAGCCTTCTTTGCTCATATTTACTGAGGGTGCCAATCTTAGTGGAGGGCACTGTACACTGCAGATGGATATAAATTAGACTGAAAAATGCTGGAGAATCCTTTATTATTATTATTTTTTTTTTTTACCACAATCTAATAATTAGTGTCACACACATGCACATGAATGGACACACAATATACTTCCACATACATACAGTATATTAGTAGAAACATACAGTACATACTGTATGCACACACCTATATACATGTGTCTCAAATATCCTCCCTCACAGTGCATACTGTAAATGCACAAGTTGTAATGTTTTGCTGGCTAGTAATGATAGTTAATGTATATGTGTGTGTGTGTGTGTGTGTGTGTATATATGGCTTTCCTGTCCACAGTTCGTGGCGTAACAAGAACGGTGACATGTCTAACTACATCACCGATTTTGCTGCAAATCTGAGGTGAATACAATCTAAAAAGACTGTGTGCACGCGCACACGCGCACAAACACACACACACACACACACACACACACACACACACACACACACACACATACATTCATATTACACTTATGCATTCAAGATGAAAGCAAAAGTAAGTACAAACACATAAGAGCTTTATAACTCACTGTCACACTTTGTTTATAAACCAATAAAAGACACATGACCTGATATCTACAATCATTTCCTTCTTGGAAACTATTACTAGAAAAAGGCAAAATCAGCTTGTGACTAATTATATCGTGACAAATGTAGGTGTTAGTTTCCCAGTCCAAACAACATGCCTTTTTTCAGTGCGTGCCATCTCTTTTGCTTCTTGATGGTTTACTGTATTTTTCCTTTCCTCTTCTTCTTTCCCCCTGCTGTTTGTCTTTGTGTGTGTGCACGCTTGCGTATTTGTGTGTGCGACTCAGGAATACGGTGATTGGAGTTAACACAGGAATGAACCAAGCTCTGCGTGGCAGCAACCCAATCGCCACGATTCAAGGTTTGTGGGAAAGCAGGCAGTAGAAGAGGAATGAGAGAAATAAATGGGGAGGGAAATGATAAACAAAAGAAATGGGTCATAAAATGACGGTGCTGTGGCGTGCTTTGCTTTTCTGTGTGATGTGTGTGCACCATTGTTATGTTTCATCTCTCTTCTTTTCAGTCTCATTCTTCTGTTTCTCATGTTATTTTCTGAGTAAGATTGCTATTGATCCTACGTATGACTCATCTGTCTCCCACTTCTCTCAGCTCTGGCAGCCAGTGGTGGTCAAACCACCATTTCCAGTCTTGAAGGTGGCAGCAAGGTGCTGATTGGTGGTTCTGGAGGACAAAGGTCAGGACTCCCTTCTTCCCTCTTCCTTAACCACCCTTCTCTGTTGCCCATGGTAGCAGGCACAGCTCTGGGATTGGGCAACTCGCTCGTTTCCAAATCTGGCAGGCCTCTATTCCCGGACGGCATGAGTCCCTCCCCCTGCTCAAGCCCCGACTCTTCCTGCTCTTCCAGCGACTTGCTACACAGCCCACACGATCTGGGGAGCGGCCAAGATTGAGTGACACTTCCAGGAAACCAATCACAGGACCAGGAGGAGGAACTGAAACCTCCCATCACAACCAAAGCATCTCTGTCTCTCTTTCTTTCTTCGTCTTTTGTCATTCACTCTTTCTCTCTTGCTCTCTCCCGCTCTCCTGATGCCAAAAATACACAAAGTGGAAGAGGGGAGAGATGAAGAGACAGAGGTGAAGACGAGACAAAGCGAAGCGGAGAGATTTACATGTAAACCAAAAATTCATCTGGAGGTCTAGTGGTACGTGGTCGACTGAGCACAGCCACTTCTCCACCGTTGTTGTTTTTTCTCTCTCTCTCTCTCTGAGAGTGTAAAGAAATAAAAGAAAGGACAATAGACATTGGTTTAAGAACTGCAGGAACCAGAGGAAAGAGCTGATTATTAATGATCCTTGAGCCAAAAATAGCAAAACTAAAGACTTTTATTTGTTGCAGAACGGCAGTCGGACTTCAGCTCTGACCAGTCTGGAGAACTTTAAACCAAAAAAAAAAAAAAAAAAAAAAAATGATAGAGGTGAACTTTAAAAGACTCACAGTGACAAAAAGACAACCATACCAAAAACCCATATACCAAAAAATAACCAAAACCAAAAATACGGAAGGAAAAGCTTTATCCCGTGGACCTGTAAATAGTCCAGCGTCCAGCACCAGACCCACACCAACGATCCAGCAACCTCCCGCGCCATCATTTCATCCGACATGCTCTCATTTTGTCTGTCTATATGTCAGTATTTTTTTCTTAACTTGTCATTGTTTTTTAAGTAGTGAAGAGGTGAATCTCCAAATATTAGCTGTGTATTGCTGTGCAACAGTGAATGAGCAAAGCTCAGAAGTGTCAATGTTTTTTGACTAGAAGTCTAGGTATGTACAAATCTCTCCCGCTTTCTACCTCTTTATCAGGTTTTCTTCTGTCTAGCTTTAGTTCCCATTACGGTTCCGAAATATTCGTATTTGAGTAGGTGTTTGTTTTGTTGTTTAACCATCATCACTGTCATGTCATCATTGCAGCTTCATGTCTATCACACGTTAACCACCCAGGGGTGTGTTTGAGAATGTCATGTCATGAAAATCAGATGTATTTAATACAAGGTCAGCTGGTGTTCCTGCATGTTTGACGTCTGTGTCTCACGTTCATGTTCATTCTGTCTTATCTCCATTAAAAACACTTTGAATCCATTATCCATATTTTTCACCTCCTTCATACTTGCTCCTTGTTGGATACCAAAGTGACTCCTCATGGGTCTCTCACTGCGATGCAGATGGAGAACGGAAACCCCCTTCCCTCAGTTGTGCTCCCACCTCCCATACACACACACACACACACACACACACACACACACACACACACACACACACATACATACATACATACATACATCACCGAGTGGACATTGCTGGGGGAACCTTTGAGGAACGGGTGTTTCCATTATCCCTGCCACTTCATGTATGAAGTGAAGAAAAAAAAAACTTTTCAGCCAACCATAATTCCAGAGATTCACAGAAGCAAACCAAAAAAAAAGTTTCCAAGCCAAATATGGAAGGAGCTGATGAAGAGGAGACAAGAAAAAATGAGAAGATCTCTCTTTATCCCTCCATCCATCTGTGAAAGAAAGTCAGGGATGATGTCAGAGGTAGATAATAACAACATAGATGGATGGATGGATGGATGGATGGATTCATGGATGAGTTCCACACTCTTCTTCCTCCTGTCACTCGAACCCTTCCTGGTCCTTGGGACAGGAGCTTTGATGACCTCACTGAAGTTAAAGAGATGTGGCTGGTTTCTTTTGGGTTTGGGAAGGATGTTCTTTTTCTTCCTTTGACTCTTTTCTTTCTTTCCGTCTGTCTGGTTTGTGGGAATTTTTCTCTTCGATGTATGTAGCTGCTGTTCCTTTGGTTTTTGCGTGCTATCATTTTTTTGGGGGGTGGGTGGGGGGAACATATTCAATTATTATAGAATTGTTCTTTTTTATGTCCCCTCCTTGTTCCTAGTCGTGCTAGAGACTCCATCAGGTGGTTGGAGAAAAACTGTGAACATTCATCTAAACAGATCAACTAGGATGAAGGTGAACACAAATACACACAGGCACCCAAGAACATAACAAGCCAAAGCTTTAACTCTTAAATCGAATATCAAACACGCATGTATACAACAAAAGATCGGCACCACGCAGCGCTATAAGAACGCAGGCGTGGAGGTGATCAGAGCTTCTGAAAGGGGACTGATTAACCCTGTTCTCCACATGACCGTTTAGATGGAATGGATCACTTAGTGCTTCTATAGATTTTGTAGTAAATGATCTATGTTACAATGCTTACTTATTGCTGATGTATAGAAAAAGGTAAAAATGAAAAAAAAAAAAAAAAAAAAGTTGCAGACTTGATTTTAGACCAAAATATTTCTGTTTAAATATTTCTAAGCTTTCTTTTTCCACCTCACACCTCTTTTGTGATTGTTCTGATTATACTTATTTATGAATTTTAATTTATTTTATTTATTCATTTATTTATCCCAAATGCATTTTTATTGCTATGTTCGAGGCATCAGATTGTGTCAAAATGTAATTCTACTTCGCCAAGGCAACCTTTTCAAAACCAAATCCATAAAAGAATGCAACCATTGGTCCTTATCGACTAATGACCAACACAGGGACGGTAGCTCGTCCTCTTAACCCTCCGCTCCTCCTTTATGGGCGGAGTCTGTGTAGGGATAACCTTTCAGGGTGAAGAGCAGCACTGCGCTAGACGCTGACATGACGTTCTGTATGAACGTCAAACGTTTTAGCACAACGTTACACTGACCTTTTTACAAGCTCCGTTTAGATAGTAGTGTCATGATGCGGGATCTTATAGTCTTATAGCATTGAATAATCCCTGTGTATAAGCATTATATCTACTGTATAAGAATGTGCAGAACTTTCTTTTTTGTCTAGATCTTCTAACGTAGCCATCAACTACAGGAAATCAGCACGAGTGGTCGTCTAAAAAAAAAACGTTAGAACTTTGTTAGATCAGATTTTTATATTCCTGTGAATCTTTGTGCTTACTGAGAGTCTCACCACGTATACATTTCTTGACTGCATTGCTGTGATGACGATTGACAGCGTCGAACACAGTGCTGCTCGGAGCCTTGAGCCGAAAGCTTTAAACAGCTACAAAACCAAAAAAAAAAAAAAAAACTGGAAGAGAGGAAAGATGGAGGGAATTGGATAAAAGAGGAAAAAAAGTGCAAAGAGGGATTCTGTGCAGAAATAGTCAGGGCCGTGGAAGACTAGGAAAGAAATGTAGCTAAGCAGAATCATATCGATGCTGTCTCCATCTTTCTCTCTCTAGCTCTCTGCTCGACTTCCTTCTTTCCGCTTTCTTTCTCGTTGTCTGTGACTGATCAGGTTGATGAAGAGAGATAGTTCCTCAAATACCTCACTCTCTTTGACGATAAACCAAACTAACGAATGCTTTAAGCAGAACGATGCATCTGTTTGTAGCGTGTACAAACGGGTCTGCTTTTGGGCGAGCTGAAAGAGGTCATGGGGCAGATTGACATCCGAAAAATCACAATGGTCTCATGCTGCATCCATGAGCTTCTCAGATAAGCTTTATTTACCAAAGTCTACGTGTTAAGTCAATTTGCTTTTCGAAGCTGCACACGTCACTGTTTTTCAGGATGAAATAGGGTCCAAAAGTCTGAGTCGACTTCCAAGAAGTGTTGTTCTTTAATCGGGAATATGAATACAGTGCACAGAGGACATCAACCATTAACACTGTGTTAGGAGCATTTACGCAGGTGATAACATTTGAGTCAAAAATATTCCGTCGTGTGAATGGGATATTCAAACAGATTTACATTTATTGGTTTCTCAAACTACTAAATCTGTTTTGTTGTCCGTTTTAAATGATATAGTCTTGAACGATACATCTTGATGGAATTGTAATTTTGTATCAGTCTAAAACACAAACTTAGGTAGTGGACTCTGAGTAAACACCATACATTACATTCTTATCTTTCTGTAGCTCATGTACAACAGCACAGTTGTAAAGGCAGTGCAGCCATGATTGGAGGACAAGGACATAAGAGCTAGTCATTATACATCACAACACAGAAACGTCTTGCTTGATTTCCCAGCTGGCAATTATGACTCAGAGTGACACTTGAGCAGTCGTAAGGACACAACGAGAGCAAATCAGAGATGAGTCAATTGCAGCCCCCTTCTTCTCAGCCTTTGAATCAACGTTCTGTCGAAATGAGTGAACAAACAGTGAGAAACGAAACAGGACCATTGTGAAGACCTTGGGAGTATGTTCTCCCTGCCCTTTTGACCTCAGCTCAATTCTTCTGCCTTCCTTCAGCCCGTAAAGCCACTTCTACAGTCAGCAGGCCTACTGCACCTTTCCAGCTCACAAGTGTAGCCTGACACCATCTTATTAGGTTCGGGGTGCGCTTGAGTGCACGGTGATTGGCTGATTTACTAGAACTTACACCGAAAGCCCATTGGCCAGTGGTCCTGTCTGTCAGCTGTGAGAGGTGCTGAGGGCTGGTGATTGGGTAGAGGCTGAGACTGTTGTTGCTAGGTGACTTTTTAATGTCAAAAGAGTCCGAGAGTGAATGAATTCGGTTCCTGTATACCTCAAGTGATCATTGAATTATAACACAGAGAATAGTGTCTTCACTACAGAGAGATTAGTATATGCAACGCAGTGAGAAGCTTATCCACCTCAGGAGCTTGATAGTCTGATTTCCATGAACCACAGACAGCATTAGGTTTGCGTCAACTGCAGGTGTAATCAGGACCAGCGTTTCTCTCTCCCACTCTTTTTCACTTGTTTTCTTTTTCTCTTCCTTGCTGTCATCCGGAACTTAAACTCGTTTTCGGTGTGAACTGAGGGAGCGTGCGTACGGCGTCTCGTGGTCTCTCGGTGAAGTGAAACACCAGAGATACCAAAGCAAACACTCCACTGGGAGACCCGACACATCATAGGCACTTCCTGAAAAGAATCTTTAACATAACATAATGATTTCAATGCAAAAACAGTGCAATGGCAACGTTTTCGGATGTTGCTGTAGCTAAAGCTGATGGGCTAACCCTGACACTGGGTCTTGATTGGGCCATTTGCTTAACAGTCACAGAGGCCTGATCACTGTTATTTCCTTACTAATGGTTAAACACAGCACAGCAAAGCAGAGAAAAAGAAACCAGGACGTCTACCCTTCTCTCTCTTTTCTTTATTCTTTGTGTTTGATTTCAAATACAGCTTCAGTCCAAAGGAATAACAATAAAAGAGCAAATATCTTAAACTCTTCTAGTGAAACCAAAGATCTCCACTAATGCATCTTCTGCAGCTTTTCTGACCTCCCCCCGAACCCCCCCTCCCCCCTCCCCTTCTCTGTGTGTTCACCTAGCAACTCCAGTTTCTGGAACGATGGCCTCAGCAATCCAAAGCAAATCATCGTAAATGATGATTTTGATAAAAATTTATATTTTTTAATTATTTGTTATTGGGGAAAACTTTTGCTTCTCGTGAAGGTTATGGTGACGATGATTATGATGATGATAAAATAGTTTATGTTCATGATTTGTCTGTGATTACTTTTATGATGCTGATCTGTCCCTTCTGCGTGTGTGTGTGTGTGTGTGTGTGTGTATGGGTGCGTGTGTGGGTGTAAAAGTACATGCATTTACGTGTATGTATTTGCGTGTGTGTACGTCACATATACAGTACCTAATTTATTTTGATACAGTTTGTGTGCATGTGTGAGTGCGTGCATGAGTGTGTGTGTGTGTGTGTGTAAGCACATATGTGCTGTATGTGACCCCTACTATCTTTTCCTTTGATGTGAACAGTCCTTTTCTTCCCTGTCCCCTTTCTTTCCTCTCTGCCCTATGGTGACAGGTTAGCCTTTTAGTGTATTTATCTCTGAAACCAAAAAAAAAAAAAAGAGAAAAAAAAAGATGAAAATAACTTGCTTGTTCATTGTACAGTGTTGTTCATTTTAAGTCATTTTTGTAACTGAAAGTGTCTCGCTCATCCAAATAAAAATGGTAGAATACTATGAATGGACACTGTGTCTTTTTTTAAAATACATTCTGTCATGCCTTGTCAAGAGAGCCTTATTAAAGGTGTATTAAGCAAATTACCAGCAGGGAGGTTAGCGTCATATTCTTCTATGTTTAGCCCTGTAAATGAAGCTTGGTACAGACTGTTAGTAACATGAGCAGTGTTTAAAGTACCGACTGCAGGCAACTGCATGCCATTTCAATGTAGTTAAGATCCACACTGACATTAAGTAACCTATATGCTTCTGATGGACACTTTGATACAACATATTTAGCTACTTAACATATGTCCCATGGGGGGATAATGTTAGTTAGACAGCCAGGAAGCCAAGTGATTCACATGCAGGTCATGACTCCCCGGGCTCAGATAAATAAAAATAAAGTTCATTGAAGCCAAGATATAATTATCTAATTGAATTAAACACACAATAATACAAACAATAAAATGACGAACACCACAGGTCACGTCAACACAATCACCAATGAGCTTTCACTCACCAACTTTTACTAAGTATTGCTGTTTTTATTGCTGTACCAGGTTATTAGTTTAAAATTTAATGTCTCATTTTTTAAAATTATTATTTGAATGCTTATATAGCATCTTGTTAGTTAACTAATCTAGCTAGCATGTTGTGTATGGGGTCATTCCTATGTTCCCAGGGTCCTATGTTCCCCAGTTCGGTATTCTGTTAACACACATTAAGTGAACTTTTCCAAAGGTTTTATGTAGTCAATGCTCATTTTCCCAGGGCCCTATTACCTTAATTACCTTTTAACTTTAGACACATTTAAATGAATAACAGCATACATTAGTTTAAAACCCATCATTCATTCACATTTGAAATTTAGGAAAGTTATTGACTTGGCAAATTAACTAGGTTGCACACGCTGAACCCTCATTTGTGCTGCTCTAAAAATAGCTGTTGCTCTACATTCATACGTTCATACAGTTCAACTCCATGCATAAAAAAATAGTGAAATGTATACACTAAACTGAAGAAATGAATACTGTAGCCTATAAAACACAGTAAACGGTCATAAAAGGAACAAAATGTTAAGTATGAACATGTCCCAGCTCTCACTTATGCTGAAGCCTAACTCCAGCTTTAAATCACCATGTGTTCATTATGTGCCGTATGAATCTGGGGAGTATAGGACCCTGGGAAGATAGTAACCTTGTAAGCTAAGTGGCTTGCTTATTAGCAAGATTAAACTTTACTTTTTTTTTTCCACTTTGAAATAAACAACATGGAAATACCACTTGGATGTTCACCTTAGTTAATTAGAGTTAGCTTTATAAAAAAAAAAAAAAAACAATAAATAAATAAATACATTTGACATCCAGTGAAAGGTATAGCATTGTAAGAAGTACTATACTGAATCATATATAAAGATATGTGGTGTACTATTTTAACATGATAGCAGTGTATTGTTTTGGGGGTAGCCACTCTACATTGACTGGCAACCTTGTATATTTTTTTTTAATGTACAAGGTAGGATATCTGAAAATGTTTTCCCCCCACATATATTGCTGCCAGTGTGTCTTAAACCTCTTATGTTTCTCACACGAAGTTGAATCTGCAGTTATTATGTCTAATCACTAGATGGCAGCATCTGCTAAACCCTACACATTAGTGCAACAGATGAGCCTCCAAGGTATAAGAAGCCAAATTAGTCATTATTTTTCTCCTCCTTTCCTTTTCTGTTTCTCTCTGCCTCCATGATTTTCCACCTTCACTTTTGCCCATCTGACTCATGGGACATCTGGACTTGAGCAGTCAGTGTTCCTGATTCTCTGCTCAACAGGATCCTTCTCGTACAAATTTTTACGATGCAGACACACTCAGTAACCTTTCTGGACTGTGATTATGGCTGTTTATGTATCTAAGGCAATCTGAGTTTCTGTGTCTTCTCCTAAACAGTTCTAACCACTTGTTCACTGATTATTGATATGTCTTGTAGTCAGGCCAGGGGCTCTCTGATCTTGCAGAGATCAAGAGGTATGAAGAATTTTAAAAATATATTTGGTGTATGCATGGGGAAACATCTTGCTGATGAATGTACAGACACAACATAGATACACTATATGGCCAAAAGTATGTGGACACCATACCATCACACCCATATGTGGTTCTTCCCCAAACTATTGCCACAAAGTTAGAACCACACAATTGTCTAGATTTATTTGTATAAATCTGTTCCAGTATGACAATGCCCCTGTGCACAAAGCGAGGTCCATGGTTGTCAAGTGGATCCTGGACAGACCCCTAACCTCAACCCTACTGAACAACTTTGGGATGAATTGGAACTCTGACTGCACCCCAGGCCCCCTCGCATGATCATCAGTACCTAATGCTCTTATGGCTGAATGGACAGCCAGGCTCCAAAATCTAGTGGAAAGCCTTCTCAGAGGAGTGGAGGCTATTATAACAGCAAAGAGGGACTAATTCTGGAATGTGTGTGCACATATGGGTGTGATTGGTCAGGTATCCACATACTTTTGTCAGTATAGTGTGCACCAATCAGCCATAATATTAAAACCACCTGCCTAATATTGTGTAGGTCCCCTTTGTGCCGCCAAAACTGCTCTGACCTGTCAAGGCATGGACTCCACAAGACTGCTGAAGGTATGCTGTGGTATCTGGCACCAAGACGTTAACAGCAAAATCCTTTAAGTCCTGTAAGTTGTGAGGTGGGGCCTCCATTGATTTAGATGGACTTGTTTGTCCAGCACATCTCACAGATGCTCGCTCAGATTGAGATCTGGGGAATTATCCTGCTGAAAGAGGCCACTATCATTAGGGAATACCATTGCCATGAAGGGATGTACTTGGTCTGCAACAATGTTTAGGCAGGTGATACATGTCTAAGTAACATCCTCATGAATGCCAGGACCCAATGTTTCCCTGCAGAACATTGTCAAGAGCATCACACTTCCTCCGCCAGCTTGCCTTCTTCCCATAGTGCATCCTGGTGCCATCTCTTCCCCAGGTATGTGACGCACACGCACCCAGCTGTCCAGATGATGTAAAAGAAATGTGATTCATCAGACCAGGCCACCTTCTTCCATTGCTTCACGGTCCAGTTCTGATGTTCACATACCAATTATAGATGCTTTCGGCAGTGGACAGGGGTCAGCATGGTCTGCAGCTACGCAGCCCCATACACAGCAAGCTGCAATGCACTGTGTGTTCTAACACCTTTCTATCATAGCCAGCATTAACTTTTTCAGCAGTTTGTGCTACAGTAGCTCTTCTGTGGGATCGGACCACATGGGCTAGCCTTCGCTCCCACGTGCATCAATGAGCCTTGGGTGCCCATGACCCTGTCACTGGTTCACCAGTTGTCCTTCCTTGGACCACTTTTAGTAGGTACTAACCACTGCATACCGGCAACACCCCACAAGACCTGCCGTTTTTGGAGATGCTCTGACCCAGTCATCTAGCCTTCACAATTTGGCCCTTCAAAGTCAAAGTCGCCTAGATCCTTATGATTGCCCAATTTTCCTACTTCCAACACATCAACTTCAAGAACTGACTGTTCACTTGCTGCCTAATATATCCCACCCCTTGACAGGTGCCACTGTAACGAGAAAATCAATGTTATTTACATCACCGGTCAGTGGTTTTAATGTTATGGCTGATCAGTGTATTATCACATGGATCTGGACTTTGAGATATGCTTTGAGATTTAACCTTTCTTCCTTGATCAGTGTCACTGTTAGTCAAGCGTAACCACATACCGTAGTTACTATAGTTACCATGAAATATAATAGTAAAACTGTTACTGTTTCATAATATTTCCAGAGTAAACTATAGTGAATTATAGAGTAAAACTAAACTTCAAGGACAGTGTTACAATGTGACACCCAATATCTCCACCCAGTCTAGCAATCCTAGATCATAATTGTTCTTTGGGCCCAACAAGACTTTATAAGCATCTTACTTCATACTTGTCTATACTTACAGAAAGTATAAACAAGAATCTAGTGTAGCCACACTGAACATGTTCAAAAGTCCTATTAAAAACACTCGGCCGATAACAACTCCCTGCGTGGGTTATGCAGTTTCTGTACGTTTCCTCAAGATAATCATTCAGTATCATGCTGAGAGCTGTGTACAGATTGGTCAGAGGATTCGTCAGTCATTTTTGCTCCCACTCACAATCTGCCACTGTCACTGTCGCCTCCTTTTCGCTGACAGGTGGTCAATCCTTCAGCCCAGAAGGCAAAGGTGTACTTATGAGTGTGTATGTGCTGAAAACATATGTGCGACCCAGACGCTGTACACCTTAGCTTTGCATATTAGGCCTTTTAGGCAGTGAATTAGAACAGCTTCGTTCATGAGCATATGGAAGCATGGGCTCATTCTGTTCCGTCTACAACGAACACTCAAAAACAACGGGGGCGTCTGAAGAGGGCATATCAATAGATGAGTCATTAGACTACTACAGTGCCCACGGCACACGCACACCCTCTACACATCACATCCTGCACACACCAACACCATACACTCATAAACATGCAGACTTTCTGGTATATTTAAGTGTAAATATCTGACTGTTTCTCATGACCATCATTTCTCAGTACCATAAAGTCAACTATAATGCAATCAGATACACTAGAAATCCCGTCCCTATATGTCTCTAGAGCACCATAAATGTAATGAAGCGAGAGAGAGAGAGAGAGAGAGAGAGAGAGAGAGAGAGAGAGAGAGAGAGAATGTATTAGACATAGACACATCACAATTTCCAAGCATAATTTCAATAAATGTTTCATAATGTGTCCTATGAGTGAGATGTGACTCAGTAAATGTCCATGAAGTAGCGCAACACCCTGCAGTGTGCGTTCAAGTGCTTGCGTGGTAGGATATGTGATCTTTCGTTAAGGGGGTAACTAGGGGCAAGCGGATGCCATCTCTTCAGTGCCAGATAGAAGTATTACCACAGTGAATCTGAGGGGGGGTTGAAGGAGGGCATACAGATTAGATCTGGTCTCTGATTGGCTCCTTGGTTGGGGCAGCCGTGGAAGAGCCAAGTCCAAATCTGTCTGCAGCGAACGCTGGAATGAAGGGGTGGACGGCCCGGTCAGTAAGAGAGAGAGAGAGAGAGAGAGAGAGAGAGAGAGAGAGAGAGAGAGAGAGAGAGAGACTATAATGGGAAATAGTGATCTGTGCCAATAGGAAGAGTTTGTTCCTTAGCAAGATACTGGACATACTGTCAACACATGCTGTGCTTAATATAGCGACTGTCACACAGCCAGACAGTACCTCATGCTCTCTCGCTCTTGGAATATTATAGACTCTGTCAGACAGGGGTTTTAATGACACTCACATTGTCCCTGATCTATTCTATTCTGACCTTCTGCGTGTTCCGCAAACTCTCTGTCGCTCTCTAATTGCTCCCTTCATTACCCCACGACTGACGCCTCCGTTCACTTCCTCCCTCGTGCTCTATACCTCCTCCTCCTCCTCTTCTGTTTTTCCTCCTCTCTAGCCTCTGTCCTTTTCAGAGCTGTATGTGGTAATCCTATTACTCATGTGTGAAAACCAGCTGAGAGAGAGAGGTAGGGAAAGAGAGAGAGAGAAGGGATTGTCAGTTCTGTGTTACACTAGGCAGCAGGTGAAAACACGACACAAAGAACATTAGTTGAAGATGAAACTATGAGGCATGACCCTTATGGGAAGGGCTATGTGGGCACGAGGGGGAAAGACAGAAAAGAGACAGAAAAAGAGAGAAAGAGACAGTGACGGGAGGGTGAAAGGAGTGAGACTCAGACATGGTGGGGTATTATGCGGCCCCTGACAGTTGGAGCACCAAGCTTGAAAATAAACAGGTTCTTTGATGACAAAGAGGCCACTGAAACACACACACACACACACACACACACACACACACACACACACACGCCCATGAATGCCTACTTTCCTCAGCATCGCCCAGATTCCATTGGCCCTGTTGAAACTTGATGCACTTGATGTGGCTCCACTTCACATAATGAAACTTTAAGACTATAAGAAGCAGCATAATTAAACAAACATGTTTAAAATATTCTGGCAATGGAAATAAACTAGGAAATATCAGGAAGTTTGACATAAACTGAAGATTTTTATGCCTTGTCTGCAAGCCCCTGGGAGCTACGCTTACCCATAAGCCACTTCTCTTCATCACAGCACAGATATCTGAACTTGCTTCAATGCAGAAGTACGAACCAGCTGTTAAAGTTTTAATGTAAATGTTTGTGACACTTTATCCTTTGCGATCGACTGAGAAGTAGCACTACCAGAATTAAACTCCTAATAGTCAGGTCCTAATTGGTCAAGACCCTCTGTGGAGTTTCAGTGTCTGTTCTACCTTGTGTCTACGTGGGTTTCCTCTGGGTTCTCTGGTTTCCTCCCACCCCAAAACATAGCAGTAGTTTGATTGGCTACTCTAAATTGCCGCTAGGTGTGAATGCGTGTGCATGGTGCTGTACGATACAGGGCGCATTTCCCTCTCACATACATTGTTTCTGGGATTGGTTACAGATCCACCATGACCCTGACCAGGATACTGAAGATGAGCAAGAAGGTTAAACTATGAGGTGGTGTGAACCTGACACCACGTTCTGCAGCCTTTAATTTGAACAGGAACTGAACTGAGCTGAACCTCTCATACACTTTATATTAAAAATGATATAAGTTGTGTTTTCAGGTATGTTTAATTAAAGCTCTGAGTGTGTGTGTGTGTGTGCATGTGTGTGTGCGTGTTTGTTTCCCCTATCAAAATGCCACAGGCTTCCCCTGGACTGTAGCCACACCTTAAATGTCACATTTTATGCATTGTTTAAAAACTGGATATGAATTACAGGAAATATATTACACATAATATACAAACACTCATGGCACCAAGTCATTATACCATTCCTATTGTTTGGAAGTCTTTAAAGTCTCAAGTGGTTACTCATTGCCCCTAATCACACATGACTCTGTCAGCCTGTGTGTAGGCAACTGGACCAAGTGTTTGTCATCTTTAGGGTGAGACACTAAACTTTATGAGAGCATTACTTATAGCTCATTTTCTCAACTCTGTTCTTGTGTGACCAAAGCCATCCTCATGAACCATTTACGTGTCATCTCTCATTTCCGAAAACCAAAGGTTGCACAACTGCAGTGGTAAACGCAGGGGGCAGCACTGCCAAACTGCCTCTACTGAGTCCTTCAACAAGACTCTCAACCCTCAGTTGCACAAGGGGTTTCCTTACAAAAGATCTAGCTCAAAATACATTTTTACTCAACACCAAGAGTGATGATTCCTAGTCATGAGGTCATCATCAGGCCCAAAGCTGTTAACTGATTCATGCATTCATGTCAACACCAGTTCATATATGTTCTGAGTAAACACAGGAGCCTGAAGTCCAGAGCAAAGTGTGTGAAGGTATACAACACACTATATAGAGAGAAAGTAAGCAGTCATGTACATGACAGAAAATGAACAATAGACAATGAAGAGGGGTGCGATGAGAGACATGGAGAAATGGAGGAACTAACAGTGGTCATCAGTGAGCATGATGTGCTAATGTACTTTAACCATGAGAGAAAAAGTACCATGATGTCTGAATGGGAAGATTGAGTCATTATTCCTAGGCCTTTCAGTTACTACTTGTTTGCATGCACCTCGTCCATTCTCCTCTTCACTCTGCACTGCACTGCACATCGTAGTCTTTTCTCTCTCTCCCTCCCATTCCTCTCAACTCACCGTCCACACTTCCTCTGCTGAAGGCCCTTCGTTACAAAGAACGAGAGAGATAAAGAGAGATATAGCGAGTCAGCACAAGTGCTAGTCAAAGGAATAATAGAGAAGGAGAGAGAAAATTGGAAAGGAAAGAACTCGTCTGAACTGGAGCAGATAATGTTTACGGCCTATATGAACGTGGGAAAGTGCCGATCACAGTAGCTGCTCCTTTTTTCCCTGGAGAGTCAAGGGCAAAGCCATTTTCCTACACACACATGCACTGCATTTTTCTGTTGCTTCTCATCTGTTTCCTCTCTGAACAGAATTGTCTGCACTTTTCAGCACTCATTGTCGTAAATAACAACAAGAAAAAGACAATAAAGGTGCAAACAGCAACTTCCCCTCATAAATGTATTCTGTCTGCGAAGAGATAAATTCACACTCTGTGTATTAATAAGAATTATTATGATTATTATTATTATTGTTATGATGATGATGATTAATACATAGCACTTTTTTATTCATTTAATAGCTATAACAAATAAAAATCGCAAGAAGTACTAAAACAGGTTTTAAAAAAGTAGAAAATAAAGAAATGAAACTGTACAACATTTGCTTTAAAAAAGGCCTGGTGAGTATAGAGGGGTTGTGAGTTTCAGAATTTTACTGCATAAAAAGGCCACTTATCACATTTCATTCTTATGCTTAACTTATGGGACGTTTATTAAGGCAGCACCTGGTCTTACAACTTTATCTGGAATGCAGCTTATTAGGTATTCAGATTTCTAAGCGATAGATCATTAATGGAGTGGAATTTAATGTCATTGAAAAATACAGGTACAAATGCAGCAAAATATTGTACTTATGTCTGTTGTAGCATCGGCTGTTTGAATAACCAATGGAATATATCATTGCGTATCATTTTGGGCAGTGCAGGGCCATTACACCTGGGTACACTGCCATCTTGGAATTTTCAGCTTTAACAAACGGTAGTGTTTCTATTACATTTTTAGATGTAAATAACTTATTACAATTTTCTAAGTGAGGGAAAAAAATCCAAAAGTAAACCTGAACATGGAAGCTGTAATGGATTTTTAAAAACTATAGTAGCCTATAAACTCAAAAATTTAGCCAAGGCTAAAAAGTTGCAAGCTTGTGTACATTTGTGAATGTGAAACAAAACTATCTTCACATTTTTTAACATTTGTATTAATTAATTAGTAAAGGTTGAGGCTTATTAGGAATGAGCTGCAATAGTGCTTGAATGTTTGTGAATTTTCTATATATCTGCATAAATATGATCATCATCAGACTTTCACACAAGTCCTAAAAGTAGATAAAGAGAACTCAATTAAACAAATGATCCAATATTACATATCTGTGAGTGGTATGTGATCCTGTGCTTTCAGTATCTGGTGTGATTCCCTTGTGCAGCAATAACTGCAACTAAACATTTCTAGTAACTGTTGATCAGTCCTGCACATCGGCTTGGAGGAATTTTAGCCCATTCCTCAGTACAGAACAGCTTCAACTCTGGGATGTTGGTGGGTTTCCTCACATGATCTCCTTGCTTCAGGTCCTTCCACAACATTTCTATTGGATTAAGGTCAGGACTTTGACTTGGCCACTCCAAAACATTAACTTTATTCTTCTTTAACCATTGTTTGGTAGAATGACTTGTGTGCTTAGGGTTGTTGTCTTGCTGCATGACCAACTTTCTCTTGAGATTCAGTTCATGAACAGATGTCCTGACATTTTCCTTCAGAATTCACTGGTATAATTCAGAATTCACTGTTCCATCAATGATGGCAAGCCGTCCAGGCCCAGAATCAGCAAAACAGGCCCAAACCATGATACAACCACCACCATGTTTCACAGATGGCATAAGCTTCTTATGCTGGAATGAAGTGTTTTCCTTTCTCCAAAGATAACGCGTCTCATTTCCCAAAAACCTGTATTTTGGTCTCATCCATCCAGAAAAAACATTTTTCCAACAGCCTTCTGGCTTGTCCACATGATCTTTAGCAAACTGCAGACAGGCAGCAATGTTCTTTTTGGAGAGCAACGGCTTTCTCCTTGCAACCCTGCCATGCACACCATTGTTGTTCGGTGTTCTCCTGATGGTGGACTCATGAACATTAATATTAGCCAATGTGAGAGAGGCCTTTAGTTGCTTAGAAATTTCCCTGGGTTCCTTTGTGACCTTGTAGACTATTACAGGTTTTGCTCTTGGGGTGATCTTTGTTGGTCGACCACTCCTGGGGAGGGAAACAATGGTCTTGAATTTCCTCCATTTGTACACAATCTGTCTGACTGTGGGTTGGTATAGCCCAAACTCTTGTAACCTTTTCCAGCCTGATGAGCATCAACAACTCTCTTTCTGAGGTTCTCAGAAATCTCCTTTGTTCATGTCATGATACACTTCCACAAACATGTGTTGTTAAAATCAGACTTTGATAGATACCTGTTCTTTAAATAAAACAGGGTTCTCACTCACACCTGATTGTCATCCTACTGACTGAAAACAACTGACTCTAATTTCACCTTTAAATTAACTGCTAATCCTAAAGGTTCACATGCTTTTGCCACTCACAGATATGTAATATTGGGTCCTCAATAAATAAATGACCAAGTATAATATAATTTTTTAAATATTTGTTTAATTGGGGTCTCTTTGTCTACTTTTAGGACTGAAATTCTGATGATGTTTTAGGTCATATTTATGCAGATATATAGAAAATTCCAAAGGGTTCACAAACTTTCAAGCACTACTGTATATAAGGCCGAGTAATCTTTAAACATTTTGTGTTGCTAGATTTCCAGTCACAGGCAATTTTATCTGAGGTGAAAAAGTCAACTACATCTGCAAGAGGGGATGAGCTACACTTCCCAAGTGTGACGAGAGAGAGAGAGAGAGAGAGAGAGAGAGAGAGAGAGAGAGAGAGAGAGAGAGAGAGAGAGAGATTGTCATGGTTGTAGTTATTGGCACTTAAACAGGATGTGTACGCTTGAGCAAACAGCTTACATTTAAATGATCACACAGTTGCTTTTCACACACTGGTCCATAACACTATTATACAGTATTAAGTAAGAGGGTTATGTTATGTGTTTATTTTCATATCCTGCCTAAGGCCAAAGGTGTTTTCATTTCAGTGCCTAAAATCAGCTTCTGGTCGGCTCTAGTTGCTTTGTTGTTCCTCCAGGAGTTTTCGTGTTTTTCGTGATATAAATCACTCACATTAAGACTCTTCTTGTCTTATATTTGCTGCCATAATTTGTCAATTGAGCTACATCTAGCCTAAAGGAAGTGATGTGTGTGAGAGCAATTTAGTCACTCTGTTATTTAACCTGAGAATGGCCAAGTATACTTACAACCAAGTTTAATTAACACACTTATGGCAAGTGAATCATTCAGCACAGTGATGTATGGTTGAACTGCAGTGGTGTGTGTTCAGTCTTCTTGTTCTTGAATGGGAACTTCAGTTTAGGCCTAATCTGTTCTTTGTAGCCTGACATCCTTTCCAGGATTTTTTGGTTTGAACTCCAAAGCTAATAAACAGTGTCAAAATAGTGCACGAGCTGTACCACGTATGCAGTTTCAGACATGTTTCATCTGTGTTCACAGTTAGCATGAGATGAAAGGAACATACGCCGATATAATTGCTCGATTTTTTAAGAAAAAAACAAAACAAACAAAAAAAAAACACTTGTTGCTTGACGTCGCCGACGTGACGACGCTGCTTTGGCACGTTGTTGTCTTCTCAGAGGGAGCCGTAGGACGCGGATGTGGTAACGTCATCACGGACGAACGGTGGCTGGCGGTCTCCATGGCGACGACGCGTACATCGGCGACGCTGCGTCCGTCCTGCTCTCACGCTCGAAGGGAGGTGTGACTCGGACTTAAGCGTGACCCCGCCCACTTCCCCCCTCCTCCTCCTCCTCCGTGTGGGCGGGCAGAGAAACACGACACCAGAGACAGAGAGAGAGAAAGAGGAGGAGGAGGAGGAGGAATGGGGGAGGACAGATAGAGTGTGTATGGTGGGAGGAGGAAGAAAAAGAAAAAAGAAAAAAAAAAAGTCAGTGTGAAAGAGGGAGTGGGAAGCTGACTAAATTACTGCGAGTCGGTGGCGACCTTTTTGGAGACGCGGTGGCTGTTACAACAAGAAAATGTTCGAAGAAACGCCGACTCGCGTGACCGAGCGCAACACTAAAGCCGGAGCCGGAGCTGGTGCGGTGTGTTTTCCGCTCTCGGCGGGACGGTATTGATCGCTTCTCGGGACGGGGGAAACTCTGCTTCACCTCGCCCCGTGTAGCAGTTTACTGTGGAGCCAGTTCACACTCTTCCAAAAAGTCTTCAGTGTGGCGGCTTCCGGCTGAGAGAGCGAGCGTGAAAGAGACATAGAGATTCAACGAAGAAGTGAGCGCGAGCCCGTCCGCGGCTGCACATTTTTAGTGAAAGTTTTAGTTTCTTTCTCGTTGTTTTTTTGGCTCGTGAGTGAGGCCGACTCTCGCCCTCTGCCGAACGGGACTCGGCTTGCACGTTGAAAAGACAATATGAAAACTCCCGGTGAAACGGGTAAGTTTATTATTATTATTATTACTATTATTATTTATTTTGTTGTTGTTTTTGTTTTGTTTGCTGTTGTTTTTTTTACACCAGTTTCTCCCTCATGAGTCAGTCAGTCCATGCTTGATTGTGCACTGTCAGAGATTTCACCCTAGTAGAGAGATTAGTAATTACAGTTTTAGTGAGAACAGCTCGGTGTGTTTAAATCCAACTCGTTTTCAGTAACAATAACAAACCCGGTGCTCGAAATGGACTTTTAATACGGTTTAGCTCGGTTTCCCAGACTTTCCCGTGTTTGTTGCCGAAATTGTCGCATAGATCGGCGTAATGATCAGGATCCGCTCCTGTGCTGGCATGTCTCAATCCAGCCAGCTACAGCCGCCTTAAAAGTGTGTGTGTGTGTGTGCGCGCGCGCTGTTGTCAACTCGCTGAACCATAAAATGGCAGCAGGCGCTCTACTTTATTGACTTTGTCAATCTAACGTGTAGTCCTAAATAAAACCAGCTCTGATGCACAGCTCTGGTTGAATTGATTACAGGTTATAGATTTACAGATAAGTGCTGTCTGTTGGTGATAAAGCAGCAGCAGCAGTTTCCAGATCAGGATTGATGTGGTGTTTTGGTGAGAAGCGCTGCGGATGCCTTGCCTTCGTCACGATTTATAGTTGAGCCTCTACCTGTTGAACCGCCATAACTTTGCGCACACATACGCGGGTAGCGATTAAATTACCAGGTACTTTCCCCCCCCCGCAGGGTTACTGGTGGGAATAAATAGTTACTGAAGCGATAAAGCCCTTCCTTTGTTTCTCATTTTTGCCTATTGCGAACATTTAATGCCCTTGAAACGAGCGCGAGGTTTGAATTAAACATATTCAAGTGGAATCCAACCGTTAACCGTTTAACGAACTCCGCTACACTCTTTCCCCCATTTCCGAACGAAATTAGCATAATTTCCCACAAGAAGTCGACACGTTTGTGTTTGTTTCTCTTCAAATGTGATTTAGTCAGCCCGTGAGATTGTTTTGGCCCAAGTCTGGGGCAAGTTAGTGTGATTTTTATTATTAATTTATTGTATTTATTTATTTTAAACTAGCTAGCTAGTTGCTATCCATCAAGACGCTTTTGTGGGATGTTTAGGAATCCGAGGCTGCATTCCAAATACCTTCCTACGTAAATGCACTACTTAACGTATGAGATAATGGATTCTGCAGGGTACTTAGTGCACTATTGGGAGCCATTTGGGATTCAGCCTTTGTACCCCCCTCAAATTAGCTACTTGCTTTTACGCCACGAAGGGACCAAACTCGCCACTTTTTCACGTTATAACGTCAAAAGTTTAGCCGACCTGTGACCTTTAAAACAGTTCTTACCCCGAACCGTCCAACACACACACACACACGTTGGTCTTAATATCCTTGTGAGGACTTTCACTGACATCATTATTAATGAAGCTAATTAATGCTATGGATACCAGCCAAAATGTCCCCACAGGGACCAGTCTGTCACATATATTCCTATCCTTTTGAGCACATTTGGTCCTCAGCAATATAAACACACAGACAGACAGACATCACTAGCCGGTCTGTAGCCTGGTTTGTTTACCCACTTCTTTCTCCATTGTGGCCTTTTATTATGGACTTCACCGCAGCTCGTTTATACAGAGACAAGATCTGATCTCATGGTCAATAAATGCGAGTTAATTCAGTTTAAAGTGCCTCAAATGGAGCGAGACCTGATTAATAAGTCTGTTTTCAAGTGTGTTTGACTTATTTATTTTTTATTTTACCTGAGCATTAAGATTTGCACAGTAACTTGCAGTGACTGACATGGAGTGGAGTGAATAACTCCACTGTGGACTTGCTTCGAGTCTACATGACCCTTTTTGTCTGGAAACACAGCGTTAGAAAAAAAACAGAAGATGCCGATTCACTTGGCTTTAAATCAAAGTGCCGCTCCTTAAGGCCGATTTATCTGTAGGTGTCACGGTGTTGTGTTTATGTTTAAGTGGCGCACTCAGTTACCACCAGCTACTACGAGTACATTGTGGTTTTGACGATCTCTGACTCCGCGGGCCGCATCGTGACCCCAATATTTCCACGGGAAGTTTAGATGCTCTGTGAGCATGTGTGTAAGTCATACAGTACTGAGAAGAGGATGTGGCTGCTCTCATTATCAGATTTTGAGTATTGCTTTAGTGCATGCTCCTACCTGTAGGTTCACACACCCACAGCGATATAGGTCGAACGTCTTTTTTGCGGTGAAAGGGCTTTCTCTGAAAGCACGAGTTTTCCATGGCAACAGGTGGCTGAGACAATTTGTTATTTTGAGGGTTGTACATCCTGATATGGTGTGTGTGTGTGTGTGTGTGTGTGTGTGTGTGTGTGTGTGTGTGTGTGTGAATGTAACAAAAACACTATCTGCTTCATCAAAAGCCTTTACCACATGAATCACTGACAATAAGAGACACACATTTAACATTTTCCTTCCACTCTGATGTGCTCTTTAATATCCATGCCGTTTTTTTATACAGTAATTACACTTGGACAGAGCAAGCCTCACGACTTCATAATGTTTTTTTTTTTTTTTTTAATGCGGAAGTTAGCCAACAGCGTTTGTTAGGGATAATTGTGTTGGTTTACTTGCTGATGGTGTTTTATTATTAATTTGGGGCTTAAATCCAGTCTTATAAGCTTAAAATGATCACCAGCTGTCTATGCCATTTGTAAAAACCCATCCTACTAATTACTGCTATTGTTAATGAGTAATGGATGTTGACTCATGTTTACACACACACACACACAAAATGATGTATGCAGAGAATTATAGTTAAGCTGTATTTGAAAGATTTACTTTTTTGCTTTGTGTGTATGAATCGCTAGGCTTTATTTACTTACTTACTTACTTGGAGAGCTATTCTGCAGTGAATGTATGTGACATCATTTGAGTCAAAATTTGGAGTAACATAAGCTTGAACTTTAGTGTATAGCGTTTTGTGCAGCTGTTGCTCTGGATGGAACCAGTTTACTATCAGCACTCACCTCTCACTCTGTTTACATGCTGATGTTCCCTTTCAACAAGCTGTGTGTGTGTGTGTGTGTGTGTGTGTTTGTGTGTGTGTGATCTTTATTTGCACGCTGCCTTTTTTTTTCATCGAAGTCTTTTCAGAAAGATGTCCCGTCATGCTGTTCTTTTGTAACCAAGAAGGACCATTGTGTCAGTGTCACATGCACAGAACTTTTTTTTTTTTTTCTTATTCTTTTCTGCCTGAACATTGATGAAGTTAATCCAGTCCAGGCAAACAGGTGAACAGTTGAAGGGTAACGTTGCCCAAGGGCCTAACGGTGGGTCTCTGGCAGTGGTGAGATTTTACAACCGTCCCATCACCAGTTGTTAAACCTTAATGTGGTACGTTACGCCACACTCGCAGGGGTTTGGTGAATATGGCAATGCAAAAGCCGCTATTCAAACTCGCAGGGGCAGGATATTCCCTGTGGCTGAGTAGTGTTTTGCTGACTTTTCCCTAGCGAGAACAATAGGGGGCGTGTGTATGCGCTGTATCGGGGTTGTGTGTGTATGGGCATCCATTACGGCAGTGTGGACTGGGAGCTCATCCATGTGTTGGTGTCATTTATGGATTGTCAGGAAACACAGAGACCCTTTTTGTGTGGACAGAGTGGGGGCTAGTGCGCAAGTGTGTGTGTGTGTGTGTGTGTGTGTGTGTGTGTGTGTGTGTGTGTGTGTGTGTGTGTGTGCGTGCTTGCACAGTTATGACCCTGACTCACTGACCCCTCACACTACATTCTAACACACATACACACCAGTCACGTGCTGGACATCCAGCGAGGGTCTGATGCCAGTCTCCCTCCCCCATCTCTCTCATCTCTACACATCCCACTACAGTGTGACTTCACTTCCTGTAGCAGCTGTTTAAGTTTGGATATACTGTAAAATAACCATGCAACCCGACATCATCGTTATTTGTTTTTTTCAGGGTATCACGGTATAAGCGTATTCGAAGTGAAACGATTTGTGTGGATGTTGTCTTCAGTGTAAGACTTTGCCACACTTGTTTGAAAAATCTTGTAACACTTTAAAGTCCCTGTGCACAGCGTTATTCGACGTGTTGACGTAATTTCCACTGAAGTCAGGGCGGGACATATCGAGTGGCTCCTCCTCCTTTTTAAATAGCCAATCGCGTTTAGCTTACCTCACATCCCGGGCTAAACCTTACTTGACAGTTAGTGAAAGCCATGAGCTGGCACAAATACCTCCTTCTACAAAGTGGATGAATTCAAGCCATTTTTTATCTTAACCAACTTACAGTTGGGAAAACTGAATAAAACGCACACGTTCGAACAGCCAAAGACACATTTATAAACCATGCTCACTGATCTCTCTCGCTCCGTATTAGTGGTAGAGAGAGACTGTACATTTTAATTGTATCTTCTAAATGTGAATTTTGTCATTGTTTTGGAGCCTTAAGGCTAACATGCCACAAAACTTCCATTTTGATTTCATTGGAACTTTAAAGGACATGCCATATTTATCGGAATGGCATGATGTTAAACATTATAAAGCGTTCTTTACTTTTTTTTTTTCTTTTTTTTTTTTTTTTTTTTTTTTTTGATGTATCACCTTGCCCAAGACAAAGCTATAGAAGCTGGTGCTCTTTGCCGCAGCTGGCAGCGACCTACAGGCCTTGCAGAAGATAGCCAGATTGCCGTTGGCATGAGTTTTGGTATTGAGCCAGTCCATTTTCCACGACTTGATAGTAGATATTTTCACAGTGGATTTGGCGGTCTCCGGTTTTTGTGTTGGACTGTTTGATGGCGTGTCCGGGTTTGCATGGCTGATTTTATTCTTTTTAATCAAAAATCACTCTGTATCTTTGCTGCGCGTTAACAACACTCACGTCACCATGCGAATTAACCTAGATTGGTCTTTATATTTAGTATATATAGTATACCAAATGTTCCTAATAAACAAGGAACATTCCTAACAAAGAGGGATTTTTTTTTTTGCTTTTACATTTTAAATATCTGGGGCTTTTTGGTCATTTTTGGTGGCATTTTTGCCCCAAGGCCCTTTCTGATGTAAGCATTGGTAAAGTTTCACACCATACTGTTCTCTAATACGTGAAACTCGTTTTGAATTCCTTATGGTTGTGATGTCAGTGCCATGAACTAACTTACATGTGGCCCCTTGGCCTGAGCAGTGTTAACGAATGCTCTTACTGCAGTCTGAATACAAGCAGAAGACACAGGGGAAATGTCTGGCTGGTGGGAAGCCAAACTATCTTCACATAACCTTCCAAAGGAGTTTGTTTTTCTTTTTCCGACATTCTGAAGATTTCTGTCCGAGTTTCACTGTTTGTTCAGCACATTTCAGTTCAGACTGCTTACCGAATGACGCACAGTAACGTGTATGAAGCGGTGTTTGCTTCGCCAAAGTTACCGTCGAAGCTGAAGATGGGACGTTTCTAAATATAGTGGACTTAATAAACCTACAACTCTCAGGTAGTCCATTCTAGTTTTTGGTGATGATTCTGTATGAACACTGATTAGTGGGAGGGTGATTTTCTAGTTGTATAAGTGCACATGCATACATAACAGATATGAACTAGCTAACGATGCAAGAGATTAATAAACCTCACACATTTGTAGTATTAGCCTAGTTTCAGGGTTCAGTATATGCATGTAAGAAGTTTTCCTCTGAAATATCGTGACCGTATAAAGCCTCTAGTGGTTCTCCCCAAGACGAAAATGAAAGGAAGTCTTTGACGGTTAGTTGTTTTGTTTAGCCAGCATCTTTGTTTTCAGTCAACATGTTGTGGTTAAAATCAAGGTGATGGCACGATTTAATGTTAACTTTACCGTTGAAAGCCATTTAAAGTTGTAACAGTGGCACTAGCAGTAGGATCTTTTTTTTTTTTTTTTTTTTTTTTTTTTTTTTTTACACAACAGGCAATGATTGCTCATCCGTATTCATTTCCGATGAGAGCGTACAATGTGTAATCTTCCTCAGATGATTAACCCAACACTAAGGATGTAACATGGCTTGCATGAGTGTGTCTGCTGTATGACACGCCGAGTGAGAATTTTGACCTTTCATCCATGAAGCAGAGAGGGAGACAGAGAGGGAGACAGAGAGGGAGACAGAGAGGGAGACAGAGAGGGAGACAGAGAGGGAGACAGAGAGGGAGACAGAGAGGGAGACAGAGAGGGAGACAGAGAGGGAGACAGAGAGGGAGACAGACAGACAGAGAGAGAGAGACAGAGATGGGTGAAGCAGAGAACCGTCCCCCATGCAAAAAGCACTTTAATTAATATAGGCTTTTGTTTAGCGAGTACATACATCAGGGTGGCTCCTCCGAATATTGCGGAGTTTACTTGATTTTTGCGTTAATTTCTGCAATCGCAAAATCCTGGAGGGACTGGCTAGCGGACATTAGCTACCCAGCTAGGCTAACATTAGTTAGCGTTGCCTAGCTTTACCTCAGGTTCAGACTTGTTGCACTACTGTGCTGGAACTAATTAAAGCTGTGCTTTTTAAAGTCACAACTTAGCATGATAAAATAATGTAAGAAATGACAAATAGGAAGACTCCGATAAATAAAGTTTCAGATAAAGGCTTTTAGTAGCGAGTTTGATGGTAAAATGTATGATGATGTATGTCTTACTGTGTTATTACATTATAATCACAGCAGTGTTAAAGTGGCTATAAAGTGAGGTCCTTTAATATGTCATTATAAGGTATCTGCCAGTACTGTTACATTGCACAGAATACCGATTTGTAAAAAAAAATTAAAAGTATTATACTGGAAGGAATACAGTATTTTATTTTGTAGTAATTACTGGTGATGAAAGTTCACTGAAATGAAGATTTTTGTTTTTCTTTTTCGCCAGAATTAAACATAATTTAAAACTGCAGGGTAATTTATGGGGAAAAAAATATTATTGATGAACTCGGTCCTTTCAGTAGGACAAATGTCAGCCTTATTTTATTTCATTTTGTTTTTCATTTTCGCTGACCAGAATTCCAGACCCTTTGAAGTGGCAGAATGTAACCTTATTCGGACAAACGGCTGAGCAGGAAATGTCCTGCTTTTCCTGGGTACAAATGTCACGCAGGCAAACTGCTTCACTCACACCAGCACTACACCACAGCTGCTTTAGTGCACTGAGACTTTGTCACTCTTTGGAAACTACAAAGTAATTATCAACAGAAGAAAATGTGGCAGCTTCTAAATAGCGTGTGTGTGTGTGTGTGTGTGTGTGTGTGTGTGTGTGTGTGTGTGTGTGTGTGTGTGTGTGTGTGTGTGTGTAAACCAGTGACTGATTTGAGGGACATCAGATACTGGCCTATCAATAGACCTTTGTAGGTGCTCTATTGATATTATTGTGTTAGTATAAACATATACATGTACAGTTGGGGTCATAAGTTTACATATACGTTACAGAACCTGCAAAATGTTAATAATAAAAATAAATAAATAAGAGGGATCATAAAAATAGCATTTTGTTGTTTATTTAGTCCTGCCCTGAATAAGTTATTTCACATAACAGATGTTTATCATATAGTCCCCAAGACACAATAATAACTGAATTTACACAAACGAACCAGTTCAAAAGTTTACATACCCTTGATTCTTAATACTGTGTGTTGTTACCTGGATGATCAACGACTGTGTTTATGTTTTGTGATAGTTGTTCATGAGTCCCTTGTTTGTCCTGAGCAGTTAAACTGCCCACTGTTCTTCAGAAAAATCCTCCAGGTCCTGCACATTCTCTGCTTTTCCTGCATCTTCTGCATATTTGACCCCTTTCCAGCAGTCAGTATATGATGTTGAGATCCATCTTTTCACACTGAGGACAGCTGAGGGACTCGTACACAACTATTAGAAAAGGTGCAAACGTTCAGTGATGCTCAAGAAGGAAACACAGGATACATTAAGGGGGTGTAAACTTTTGAACAACATGATCGGTGTAAATTATTATTTTGTTTAAAGATCTTATTAAGCTACACAAGATATTTACATGTTTCCCAGAAGACAACAATTTTCAGCAATCATGACCTCAATCGTATATAACTATAAACTAATAATAATGACATCACGGCACTATCGAATACTCGATTCCGATTGGTTAGAAGGTATAGCAGCTCTGACTGTAGTTTCGGGTGCATTTCAGATCACAGGTTTATATTACTGTGCTCATTCTAACGTTATCATTTCTATAGTAGCAACTCCTTCACGGGGACTTTGTATGGCAGACGAGCTACGTAATCGGAGGCTATTAATAAACAGGTTAAGAACTTTAACAAAAAAACAAGTAAACTAAGCGTATACTTGTGGATGTGGTGATGTTTATTTAACTTTTATGGATGGGGTCTCAGGGGTCAGTGCTTTGTAACAGTCAGGAAGTTTTCCACCACAGGAAAAGTCTTCAAGTCGGAGGAGTTTACCAGTCCTTCCAGGATTTAGCGATTTTTGCAATCGCAGAAATGAACGCAAAATCAAACAAGCTCCGCAATATTCGGAGGAGCTTGCCATTTCCCACAATTATTGCAGATTCGGGCCAAGTGACGTCATCACAATGCACATTCAGCCAAAGCCCTCTTCGAATTCACGTCCCTCGAACATGAGTACAGCTAAAAGGTCTCATTTACCAACAAACAAAATTGCGATTGCAATTTTGCCGATTCAGGTATTTTTCCACAAACAAAAAAGAAAAAAAGAAAAAAACCTGCAAGTTGCATCTTAAATTTTGTACAAAGATGCTGCAAAATGAAGCATTTTTGGCCGCAGCAATGACAAAAAAACTCCGCAAAATCCTGTACAGACTGGTTTCCAGTTTCATCACAAGCTGCATGTTTTGTCTTATTAACTTCAAGAGAGACAAACCAAATATGGTCTGCGACCGACTTGTCTCACGGACGTTCTACAACATTAAATATATAAATATATACTATTACGGTTCAAAAGTGTGATGCGTCATTTATTAATAAATCAGAAATTGTAATCGTTGAAAAGATGCTTTGGTGTAAGAGGAATAAAAAGGGTGTTATAGGGTGGAAATGAGCTCACGCCACCCTGTTGTGGATTATTTTCCTATAACAGCACACCCCCAAGGGGGTTTTACTCCTTAATTATTTTCATTTATCCAATACAGTATGTTGAATTGTAGTAATTTCCTGATGTTGAATAAGTGGCATTGTGTGATTGACCTCCAGTAATGAGTTGGTCATTGTCTGGTTCATCAAACATGGAAAACACACACGTGTGCTCGCTCTCTCTCTCTCTCTCTCTCTCTCTCTCTCTCTCTCTCTCTCTCTCTCTCTCTGTCTCTCTCTCTCTCTCTCACACACACACCGTGATCTGTTTTGGTACGAAGCGTGGCCCTCCCACATTCCTGTTGAGCGCTTAAATCACTCCAGCCTGTGCTGCATTACTTGTTCCAGGAAAAGCTTTGTGCACATAAGCACACAACACTTTTTCCACACACATGGAGCGCCTCACACATTACAGTTCTCTCATGGAAAAGCTGGCATCTCGGGAGACACACGCATAGACATAACCTTGTTGGAGGGTTTGCTTGTTCAGTGTGCCGGTGTTTTCCATGTTTGGGGTCTCTTGTCTGGGCTCAGGGACCGTGAGTGTAAGGAAATTCAGTGTGCGGTGGAGGAATGCCTGTGTATGTGTGTGTGTGTATTGTTATGAGGGTGACTCATGAGTGTAACACCTGCCGTGTGTTAAAGCGTGCATGTTTCTTAGGGCACCACACTCCACACAAGCAGACAGGGTAAGGCCAGGAAAGTACTCTCGCTCCACACACACACACACACACACACACACACACACACACACACACACACACACACACACACACACACACACACACACACACACACACACACACACACAGACGGAGCGATCAGATGTACCAAGTGTGGTAAAGAGACATTCTCCTGCTTGTGTTGAGTATAACACACACACACTGCTGCTGTTCTTCTGTCACCCGTTCTCTCTCTCTCTCTCTCTCTCTCTCTCTCTCTCTCTCTCTCTCTCTCTCTCTCTCTCTCTCTCTTTCATGCGCTGACGCTCTTGGCATATTTGCAGTCTGTTTTTATCTGGGAATGTGTGTGTGCTAGGGGTGTGTGTGTGTGTGTGTGTGTGTGTGTGTGTGTGTGTGTGTGTGTTAGGGTGTGTGTGTGCATTAGGGGTGTGTGTGTAGGGCACATTTGGGATGGTGGAGGGTGTGTGTAAGGATATGAGAACATTATTCTAATAATATCTCTGAAGGGGAAGTCACCATACACTCTTCTGTTCTCTCGCCGTAACAGATACCACTGAAGGAAAAAGTGTGTGTGTGTGTGTGTGTGTGTGTGTGTGTGTGTGTGTGTGTGTGTGTGTGTGTGTGTGTGTGTGTGTGTGTGTGTGTGTGTGTGTGTGTGTGTGTGTGTGGTCGACTGCCGGGAATTCAAATGTTGTCTGGCGCCATCTTAACCCCCTCCCTCCTTCCCTCTCTCTCTCTCTGTTTCTCCCCCTCCCCCACTCCCCCATCCTACTTTTTTTTACCCTTTCCCTCCTCAAGTCAGGAATGTGAGAACACGTTTAAAACTTGAGCTCTCTCTCTCTCTCTCTCTCTCTCTCTCTCTCTCTCTCTCTCTCTCTCTCTCTCTCTCTCTCTCTCTGTGTCTTTCAAGTTTAAAACTTGAGCTCTCTCTCTCTCTCTCTCTCTCTCTCTCTCTCTCTCTCTATGTCTTTCAAGTTTAAAACTTGAGCGTTCTCTCTCTGACTGTTTCTCTCTCACTCTTTCTCTGTCTGTGTCTCTCAATGTGTCTCTCAATGTATCTCTCTCTCTCAATACATCTGTCTCTCTGTCTCCATCTCTCGCTTTCTCTCTCTCTCATTTGGTCTCTCTCAGTCTGTCCCTCTTACTATATGTCTCTGTCTCTCACTGTCTGCCTGTGTCTTATTCCCTCTTGCTCTCTTTCTCCCCCTCTCTCAAAATGTCTGTCTGTCTCTCTCTCATCCTGTCTCTCACCAGAATTCTCTTGTGAACTTTGAGGTTGTGTGTCCCAGTCAGTTTTTGGTTTGTAATCAGTAATTCATTAGTGTGTGTGTGTGTGTGTGTGCGCGTGTGTGTGTGAGATTAGAAGGTGTTCAGGTTGTATATATCTTTATAATATAATATTATAATATATTACATGCACAGACAATCATGAGAGGTGTGTATGGGTCTTATTGTTTAGGTGAATGAATAGTACGCACATGCTTTCTCTACCAAAGCTAATGCTAATGTAATAAACACACAGTTGTGCTACCACTGAATCAACGACAACCATATTAAAAAAAAGCCGTTCTGCTTTTCATACACTCTGTCTTTCTGCCTTCTCTTCTCAGCCGTGTCGGCATTCTTTAACCATCTCAAGGCTTCTCGGCACGCTGTTCCTCAAAGGAAGTGCCTGACAAGTTTCTAACACTCTTTCTGTTAAATTTCGATCGCCGCACAAGGACAGTTAAGGAGGCGGAGAGTACAAATATAATCTGCGCAATCTAACAGTTTTATAGTTCGTTTAATACACTTCACCCATACTGACATTCCCATGCTTCTCCTTTTGGAAAGGAAGAAGCCGCTCTGTCGGTAACGCTCACGCTCGGGTGCTCGAGCACAACTCCACTTCAGTTTGATGTACAGATGCTAAACATGTAACGACATGTCCAAGTGCGGACATTTAACAGCTTTTTTTTTTTCAGACTGTTTCTACATTGAAAATCATTCCTAGTAAAATAGTAAAAGACGTTACACAGATTAATCTTTTAGCAGATTTGAGTCATAATAAAAAATGTCTCCTGTCTGATGCAACTGAAGTCTTTTCCAGGTGTTTTTAATCAACTGAGCAATGTGTGTATGTATATATTTATTTTATTTTAAAAAGTACAGCACATTTTGTAAATGAACGGTACAGTCAGCACTGTTTATTTTTTGTAATAAAGTTCAGCAATATTTCACTTTGTTTATGTTTTCATTCAGGATCCATTTAAAAAAATTAAAAAACTATTGTTCGATTCATCAGTTATCAGCAGGTGCTGCTCAACTTGGCTATCGGTAAAATCGGTAAAAATCGGTCGATATTGCAGTGTAAAGTATGATGAAATCAAGGTGCAGATGTCAGGATCAACGTTAAGGAGTCATCCAAGCAAACTTCTTAACTGAACAAGTTATAGTGAGATATGCAAGATGTTAACCATTATAACAGGAAGCTTGTGCAAGTGCATCACCCGTAGCTGGGTTACATGCAACCTCCCGCTAATATCACTGACCCTGCCCCGGACCCGTCCCATCCTACTGTACCTCCTACAGAATTGTTTACACGAATCCTTTAATTCAGTTGAGTTGTATAAGCACAACAGTGTGTGTGTGTGTGTGTGTGTGTGTGTGTGTGTGTGTGTGTGTGTGTGTGTGTGTGTGTGTGCACGCGCTTGCTGATGGGAGTCCCTGTGGCGCAAAGCCTTTTAAACATCGATCGTGCCCTCGTCTCTTTAACCCCGAGCGTGCACACACGCTCCTGCCTCCATTTCTGTGCAACACATCATCTCATGATCTGCCACCAATCCATGCCCAAATACCCAAGTGACGTCTCGTCTTCCATTACACACTCTGTGTGTGTGTGTGTGTGTGTGTGTGTGTGTGTGTGTGTGTGTGTGTGTGTGTGTGTCTGCGCGTGTGTGGACGCTCACGAGTATTTGACCTCCTGGGTTTATAAAGGCAAACGTCTGAGATGCACGGCACTTTGAGAGAAGTGCAGATGTATGTGGTGGTGAATAATAGATAATGGATTGGGGAAAAAGGAACAGCTGTATTTAGAGAAAAGCAAAAGGCATTAAATGTTAATGTTTACTCGCTTTGCTGGGCGCTCCGAACACTTCAAGGGCGGTTTTTATCATATATCATACCAAACCAAACTTCTGACCTCGTCTCTCTCTCTCTCTCTCTCTCTCTCTCTCTCTCTCTCTCTCTCTCTCTCTGAAAATTTGGACTAAACATTGCATCACGCTTCTGGATGATTGTTACGTACGTGTGTGTGCGTGTGTGCACTCTGGCCAGCGCACTCAGCTCATAATTGTTTTAACCGGGCCATTTATAGCCGCAGACATGGTTAGGCCGTTTACACAGCGCGCACACACACACACACACACACACACACACACGGGCCGCATGAGGCAGCTCAGGACTTGCCTACATAACAGAGTGATTGTTGTTTAAGGGGATTAAGGCTCATGACTGAGTAGAGACTGAGTGGAGGCCCACACTAGCCCGACTGACGCTTTAGTTCTAGCCGTGTTAACTACAGGAGCGCTCCCAGGCAGCTAGGCTTTTCCTGCGTTTAATCAGTCCCTCCAGGAGTTCACGATTTTTACGATCGCCGGAATGAACACAAAATCAAGCAAACTCCACAATATTCGTAGGAGCTTGCAACTTTTCATAATTACCGCAGATTTGCGCCAAGATGCGTCGTGTGACACGCTTTCAGCCAGAGCCCCGTTCGATTCACGTGCGTTGAACATGAGTACAGCTAAAAGCTCTCATTTACCAACAAACATCACTGCGAAAGACGATTTCGCCGATTCAAGTAGTTTTCCACAACAACAAAAAGCACAAAAAACCGCCACAAATTTCGAAACAAACCGCAGCAAAATCAAGCATTTTTGGCAACAAACACAAAAAAACCTACGAAATCCTGTACAGACTGTTAAATGACCTTCACCTAATTCACATCACCGCCATAAGGAGGTTCCTTTTGTTTTTGTTTTTTTCAACGAGGTCCATTTTGAATGTAAATAATATCACACAGTAGTTTATAGTAGTCACGCTTCCTGCATTGTACATAAATGAGGTGTACCGTCACGCTGTAGCTTTTCCATCACAAGTTTCAAGTTTGATGCGCTAAGCAATCCTGGTGTGCGTGATCTTGCGCGATTGTTCGTCCTTTTCCCCATGACATGTTCAGAATGTTTCTCACACACAGTCATGCCACATTTTAGAAACCTAAAGAATACCACCGATTCAGTAATATTTTAAACCTTTTGACAAAAGAAAAAGATGCGATGCCACCTCACAGCTCCAGGGTTCGATCCTGAGCTCGGGTTTCTGTCAGCGAGGAGTTTTGCATGTCCTCCTCCGAGTTCTCCGGTTTCCTCCAGTTTTCCAAAAACATGCTGGTAGGTGGACTGGCTGCGTTGTATCGTCCCTAGGTGGGAGTGTGTGTGTGTGTGTGTGTGTGTGTGTGTGTGTTTGCAGGCTCTTCCCAGGACACCACACAGTCATAAAGCAGTTACTGAAGATGAATGAATGATCAGCTACCGGTCGGTGTTGTTTTAGACGTGGATTAGAGAGAAGCCTTTATTTATTTGTCACACATACATTACAGAACAGTGAAATTCTTTTTCTTCACATATCCCAGCTTGTTAGGAAGCCGGGGTCAGAGCACGGGGTCAGAGCGCAGGGTCAGAGCGTGGGGTCAGAGCGCAGGGTCAGCCACGATACAGGACCTCTGGAGCGGAGAGGGTTAAGGGCCTTGCTCAAGGCCCCAACAGTGGCAGCTTGAACCCTCAACCTTCTGATCAGTAACCCCGAGCCCTAACCACTACAATGCCTACGAATCTCTTTTTGAATTTTGAAGCATTTCTCATGATGTACTCATGCACACATGTACTCGGTATACTGTTCTCATCAAGATATTATCTTTATCCGAAACGAGAAATGGAATTCTGCTGCTTATATTGTAGTCGTTTAATTTCTGAAATGGTCTCTACCTGGTGGATAATGCCGGTTAAAACAAGTTAAGTGGATCAGGCAGCTTATCTGCACAGTGCTGATTGAGTGGATTGTGTAGCACCCAGAGGGCTGTGTGTGATGACCCTGTGTGTGTGTGTGTTTGTGTGTTTGTTTGTGTGTGTGTGTGTGTGTGTGTGTGTGTGTGTGTGTGTGTGTGTGTGTGTGTGTTCGCATGAGGCCAGTGGCAGGAGAGGTAGTGGTGGGGAAGTGGAGCAGCACAGTGGATTGACAGGGTGTATTTTAGCTGCTCAGCTGTAACCTTGTGTGTGTGTGTGTGTGTGTGTGTGTGTGTGTGTGTGTGTGTGTATGTGTGTGTGTGTGTGTGTGTGTGTAAGCAGTACTTTCATAAATGACTATACTGAGCTTGTGAGCACCTTGTGTGTGTGTGTGTGTGTGTGTGTGTGTGTGTGTGTGTGTGAGATTGTTAAATTGTTCTCCTTTTAAGTGTCTGAAGTAAGAGATAATGCCCTTTAAAGTGACCTAATATAAGCAAGGACTAAAATGCTGTAATAGGAAAATAATCAACAACAGAGGGAGTGATTACTGTTATAGATATATATTTGATAATGATCAACACGTCATGCTTTTTATCTGTTTATAGGTACATTAATCGTTGTGAATGTCTGTAACTTCCTGTTATCACTTACATTATAGCAGCTATAAACAGTCAAAACAGAAACATGTTACTGAGAAACTTTTATAGCTTTTCCGCTGGCAGTGTAGAGGAAAAAAAAAACTTCCCCTGTATCAGTGATTATATGTTTGTCTTTGAATAACAGCATGTTTTTTTTGTTTTTTTTTAATGTTTATTATCAGTTTTAGATTAGGTGGAACGTTCACCGTGGAAGTCCCTGTGAATGAGCTCTTACGATAGAAACTATAATAGATGAGAACAAGCGCGTTAATAGAAACCTGTGATTTGAATTACAGCACGACTGTCCGAGCTGCTTGTGACCAATCAGGGTCGAGCATTCAGCAGTGCTGGGATTAAAAATAACCGAAGCGAAGAATATCACCACAGGAAACGTAACTGATGTCGGCAGCATTACTGTATAGAACTGCTGCTCTGAGTCGGTTTCTCCGTAGAAATAAAAAATAGATAATAAAATCTGTCATTTCTTTTTTTTCTTTAATTTAGCAGCTTGGTAGAAAAAGTATAAATATAGACAGTACGTAGTACGCTATCGGGAACATTGGAAAATGTAATTTTTTATCAGATCTGCTTTCTGTTAGAAGAAATGAATGCACGCATCCTAGCCAATCAGACGGGAGCAGAACCTTGTGGTCACGGTGTAGGTTAAAGGTCTTTAGTGGTGGGGAATCCCTGGCCTGTTTTGCGATTCTATACCATACTGTCTAGGCTGTCTGTGTCTGCGTTTGAATGCATGATGTGCTTGTGTGTTGTTGGTTTAGCTTTTATTATCTCTGCTCGCTGCTCTGTGTGTGTGTGTGTGTGTGTGTGTGTGTGTGTGTGTGTGTGTGTGTGTGTGTGTGTGTGTGTGTGTGTGTGTGTGTGTATATATACACGTGTGTATTAAGCATTCTTCCCTTTTTACCCTGTTACGTAATCATGTTCGCCAGCAGCATGCAAGAGTGTTGAAAGTTCACTCAGATCAATCTCTTTTTTTCTCTCTCTCTCTCTCTCTCTCTCTCTCTCTCTCTGTGTGTGTGTGTGTGTGTGTGTGTGTGTGTGTGTGTGTGTGTGTGTGTGTGTGTGTGTGTTCATACCATAGGTTATTGGTTTTCCAGTTCACAGGTTATCAGATTTCTCTGCTTTGAGGGAAAATCCAGGTATCTGAATGCCTTAATTAAAAAAAAAGAACAGCTTACACGAACGCACGCTCCCACAAAACTTCAAAAAAGTCCCGTAAAACTCTGGCAAGGATTTCTGTGGCCTCCTAATGTTTTCCTAATGTGCAGGCATACGATTTCCCAATCCTAGTGGGCCACCAACACCGGTTTTAGACACACGTCAGGAGCAGAAACACATGTGCTGTGTGTGTGTGTGGTGTGTGTGTTGGAGAGATTTGGAGGGTAACTGTAACTGCACTGGTGGTTTTAAAGTCTGTTTTGATTTTGTAGCCAGCATACTGGTTGCTATGGCATGGCTGCTGTGTGTGTGTGTGTGTGTGTGTGTGTGTGTGTGTGTGTGTGTGTGTGTGTGTGTGTGTGTGTGTGTGTATGTGTGTGTGTGTGTGTGAGTGAGTGAGAGTGTGTGTGTGTGTGTGTGTGTGTGTGTGTGTGTGTGTGTGTGTGTGTGTGTGTGCGGCGATTTTGTGAGCGTAGTTACATCATTGGCGTCTTGCATAATGCAGTAGAATTTATTTGCTCCAGTTGAGGAAGATGAGCTCTCCCTCAGAGAGAGGGAGAGAGGGCGGAGATGTTAAGGTGACTGACCTGCTGCCAAGATGGTCAGAATTAATGCCTGAGAGCTGCCTACACTGAAAAAACATTATCAGACCCTCCACTCATCAAAATCAACTGAAGTACTCAGTGCTGTTCTCTTTTGTTAAATGGGTCTTCATTAAGTTTTTATCGGGATATAATTTGACTGTGCTGTTTGGTCATTGAATGAACGTCGTCAGTGTGTTGAATTTATTTAAGCTCCTAATATATTTTTTTTTTCAGATAGCCTTTAAGAACGCCTTTGACAAAAGAAGAACGTATTGAAATCATTCCCATGGCGGATCGGGAAGCTGTCGCAAGGTTTCGATGGACTTTAACAGGAAACTTGGCAAGCGCATCACACACACGACACCGTTGCCAAACTTATTAACAAATCCAAAAAGACTGGAAGCGTTGCGGACCAACCGAGAAGCGGACGTCCACTGACTAAAGCACAACCGACGTGGTGCTGGCAAACATAGTCCCCTGTGTATGGAGACTTTTGGGACACCATGTGGTGACCTGATAGTTAAACGCGTACTTGTCTGATGTTGGCCAAGTTGAACACAAGTTGATGGATTTTATCTCTTATTAATGAACTCCAAACATTCTCCGTTTACCTCGACAGAAAGTAAAGGTAGTTATGTGAGATTGATGGGGAGGGGCGGGGTTTCCAGGTGCTGTCAGTTACTATTGGAGAGTTCAAAACAGCCGCGCAAATCACGAACATGTACTGTCTGTGTATTTTTGAGCGATAACTACATTTTCAGCGCACCTACGCAAAATGCGTAAAGATTGACGGGTCTGGTCATATACTATAATATAATATACTATAATATAATATGATGTAATGTAATATAATATAATATAATTGGAGTACATGTCTCTGTACAACCATGCAGCGTAAGACCAGGCAGAGGCTAGTAAATAGCTACATCGTACAACTGATACAGGGAGATTATCGGGACAGCCTGGAGTTCCACTGAACTGATAGTCAGACACACGCGCGCACACACACACACACACACACACACACACATACACACACCGCTGATGTCACTGTTGTAATCCCTCCTCCTCATGGTGTGAGTGAGGTGAGAGTTATGTAAGAAAGATCAGCAGGACTTAAGCAGCTTTAACAGACCCATTTTACCAGCTCTCTCTCTCTCTCTCTCTCTCTCTCTCTCTCTCTCTCTCTCTCTCTCTCTCTCTCTCTCTCTCTTTCACACGCGCACACACACACACACACACACACATACAAAATCCCTCAGTTGCCTATGTCTAGTGCAGTCATGTAGGGCAATATGGTGAATATGGTAGCCAGGTGTGTGTGTGTGTGTGTGTGTGTGTGTGTGTGTGTGTGTGTGTGTGTGTGTGTGTGTGTGTGTGTGTGTGTGTGTGTAAATGAGTGAGTGAGTGAGAGAGAGAAAGAGAGACTGTGAGATAGAGAAGGGTGACTGGCTGCGTCACTGCATGGGTTCACAGATCAGCTCATGTTTATCAGTAGACACACACCGGGTAATGTCCTGCCCTGGGCAATGCTGACCACAATCACTTTCTCTCTCTAGTGCTCTCTCTCTCTCTCTCTCTCTCTCTCTCTCTCTCTCTCTCTCTCTTTCTCTCTCTCTCTCTCTCTCTCTCTCTCTCTCTCTCTCTCTTGACTTTTGTCTTTCCTGTCTCTTTCATTTTTTTTTTTCCTGTCTCACATGTACTCATTGGCGTGGTTAACAGATGCACGCAGCGTTTTTCCCCCGTCTCTAAAATTAGGGCGGTAAAATAATGGCAGGAAGAGAGGGAGAGAGAGGGAGAGCGAGCGAGAGGAGAATTGATGGAGGTGAAGGAAGGAGGGGTGAGGAACGGGGAGATGGAGATAACGGAGGAGCGGGTATTTTTGGACGGTCACACGTCACACAGACGCAAGTCAGGCCGCTGTACACAAACAGAGATGGAGGTGACAAAAACATGCTTTAAAAAGTCGTGTGTGTGTGTTGTAAAGTGTGTGAGGACCTAGTAACAAATGAGTGGTTATAAAAATGGGAAGGAAACAAGATTTTTCTGTGGTTTACTGCACAAAAGTGAGCATTTTTTTTCTCTCTCTGAAATCGTGTGTGTGTGTGGGCACACATGCGTGCACACACACACATTATGTATATATATATATATATATATAATCACAGTCTGTGATGTTGCAGAAATTGATTGTTGTTATAAAGGAAACTTTGTCTGCAGTGGTGATGCCTGTGATTTTTAAGTCAGAACTTTTTTTTTTTGGTAATACTTGGTGACGTTCTTCTGATATCGTGCCAAATGTCAATAAAATATCTGCTGGGAGCAAAAACTCAGGTCTGTCTTTCGTCTATGATAAAATCCCATTCAGAAAAGGTGCACGCATACACGCGCACTCTCACTGGCCACTTTATTAGGAACACCTGTACACTTGCGCGTTCGTGCAGTTATCCGATCATGCGGCAGCAGCGCAATGCGTTAAATCGTGCAGATTCAGTTTTAGCTCTAGAGAGGCAGTTCCACCGTGTGTGGAAACACCATGTTGATGAATGTCCAGACCGGTTAGAGCTGAAAAGAAGGCTACGGTAACTCAAATAGCCACTCCTTACAACCGCGGTGAGCAGAAATGCATCTCCGAACTCGTCGAACCCTGAGGTAGATGGGCTACAACAGTAAAAGACCACATGGGGTTCCACTCCTGTCAGTTAAAAAATCGCCTGGTCTTGTTCTCGTCTTCAAGGGTCCAGTTTTAGTGAGCCTCTACTGCAGGAGCGGAACCGAACGTGACCCGCTGTCATAGCCCGTGCATTCTCGTGCATTCATTGACTCTCGCCAACCAAAATCTAACACAGTTGTTTTAGTTGCCAATGATTAGATGGTCAGCTGGGCACCATTACAGTTGGCGTTAAAGTCGTCAAGAAGGTAGATCACCAGGAACAGTGTTGGTGACCACTGCTCTAAGAGGTTCGACTAGAGATGCTTTCCTGCTCCCCACGATTGTAGAGAGTGGTTATTTGAGTGACCGTAGCCCTCCTGTAAGCTTAAACCAATCTGGCCGTTGTCCTCTGATCGCTCTCATCATCAAGGCCGCAGAACTGACACTTGCTGGATGGTTTTTTTTTGTTTGTTTGTTTGTTTTTCCGCAACATACGTCGTGTGTGTGTAAAATCTCAGCAGTTTATGAAACGCACAAACCAGCATGTCAACCAGCAGTCAAAGTTACCAAGATCAGTTGTTGTTTGATGTGAACTGAAGTGCTGCATGATGTTATGCATTGCACTGCTGCCACATGATTGGCTGATTCGGATATTTGCATGAATGTGCAAGTGTACAGGTGTTCCTATTAAAGTGGCTGATGTGTGTGTGTGTGTGTGTGTGTGAGAGAGAGAGAGTGTGCGCTTCAGACACCCCGATTTAAAATAATCCCATCAGGAGTGTACCACCTCTCAGTGTCACCTCGGTGTGTAAGGTGTGTATGTGTTTGAGACTGTGTGTGTGTGTGTGTGTGTGTGTGTGTGTGTGTGTGTGTGTGTGTGTGTGTGTGTGTGTGTGTGTGGTTCGGGTGTACCTGCTGTGGGGAACAGAGGCCCTCAGTCACTCAGGGTGATGTCATGGGGATTTTGGAGCAGGGGAGTACGGCCGGGCAGGCTGGCTTACCTGCTGTAGACACAAAAATACACACAAGCGTGTGTGTGTGTGTGTGTGTGTGTGTGTGTGTTTCGGGGTGGGTGAAATGTCACAAATATTACGTCTAGAATTCTACTGAGATTAAATGGCAGTCTGGAAATATGAGAATCTCTAATTTGCCATGATTTGTCGTTCAAAAAATGTAACTATGGGCCAATTTTAACATCTGTTGCATAATATTTGTTGATGTCATAGAAGTGCTGACGACACTCTGAGAAAAACAAATCACGAATAATCATGCTAAATATATCTGTGTGTGTGTATGGATGTGTGTGTGTGTGTGTGTGTGTGTGTGTGTGTGTGTGTGTGTGTGTGTGTGTGTGTGTGTGTGTGTGTGGAGAAATCTGTAGTTTTTTATACATCAGTACAGCAGTGAGTTCACAAATACCTGTTGCTGGCAGTTTCTCCATCTCTCTCTCTCTCTCTCTCTCTCTCTCTCTCTCTCTCTCTCTCTCTCTCTTGCCCCGCATCCTCTCTCTCGCTCCTACCTGCTCTATTTGAGGCCTGGCTCTCAGGCTGAAAGGATTAATTGTCGTTTATGTTTTATTTTTTTGTTCTGTTCATTTCTGGGAGTTTATTTTTAGGCCTGAAGTGTCTGGTTGCTATGAGACGGTGTCCAAAAGAGAGAGAGGGAGGGAGAGAAGAGAGAGAAAAGCGAGGGAATAGAGAGGGAGAGAGAGAAATGTTTGCGTTGTGAAGGCTGAATTACAAACACGCTCACGCACTGAGTCAGCGCTGGCACATGTACACACAACGCGCACACACACACACACACACACGGTCTGTTAGTTGTTTTTCTGGATTGTCTTTTGTAACGTTGCCGTGTGCCGAGTGCACCTTGAGTGTTCCGTGTTCACGCTACCTAAAGTTTTAGCGAGTTCTGAGAGTTGGGAACCGAAGGGAAACGTGACAAACATTTTCAGGTGCAGATGCTGCGAGTCACACGCACTCCCTCAGACCATCTCTCTCTCTCACACACACACACACGCACACACACAGGAAGCAGAGTTGATGTGGTGGTGCAGGAGGCTTGCTAACTTCCTGCATCACTATGGTGCGACACATTCCAGGAAACACCTCAACCCACACACACACACACACACACACACACACACACACACACACGCACGCATGCATGCATTCACACACTTTACAGCAAGTCATGCAGTTTCACAGTCACAGTGTAAGACAGGCCGGGTGGAGAAACCTGGCTGATGGGATTATGTACTCGGGATTAACGACTTGTAAGTTGTTGGTCGGATAATGATTCAATCGTTGCACAAGGAATCCAGTTCACACAAGAATGTTTCCTCTCTGTTCAGGTGTAAATACATAAACTCTTAAGATGATATAACAAGTGTCCTATTAATGACAGGTTTAACACCAGTGAGTAGTTCAGAAGGGCCGTTACCATAACCATGGGTGCGTCTCAATCGGCTCCCTAGTGGAGCTGATCAGGGAGTCGGCCATTTTAAGGGCAAAATAATTCCAGTGGCACTGGAACGTTTGCTCCCTAAAAAAAATCCCACAATGCACGGCAAAAACCAGGGAGCATCGATGCTCATTATGTTCCCTTACTGGAAATGACGTCATGTTTTCTGAAGCCTCTCAGCTCGAAAAAAAAGGTCAGACGAACTCTCGGCCAACTTCGTCTACAAATATAGGTAGCTTGTTATCGTTGTTGTGGCTCACAACTGATTACACACATTAGAGATTTTTAACTTTACGGTTTGTTTGAAATCCTCTAGCTAATGTACGATCCAGCTTGACGTGCCATGACCGAAGTTATTAAGCTAACAAGTTTATATGACATATAAAACTTTAAACATTTTTTGGTGAGGTTTTACAACACAAGTACGTAGTCATGTTGCCAGAATTGAGTTGTCCCAATGTGTAGCGAGACGAGGTCCTTACCAGCGCCCGAACTCGCGTACACCATATACTGATTCATGACCTACGGAGCTGACACCCTATGACTCGGAGAGAAACGATCACACGGGCTTTCTGATGAGAAGCGTGTTGTGGCACAAAAGACTTAGGAGAGAGACAAGAACGTCTTTTGATTTCTCACCTGGCTGCCAGCTCATTACCTCTGTTACCTCTCTCAGAGACAGACAGCGAAAATGAGAGTGAGAGATGTTTCTGCTGAAGAGAGAGAGGAGAGTGTCTTGAGGGAGAGAGGGGTGAAGATCTGGATAGATGGATGTATGGAGGGCTAATGAGGATAAAGGAGGAGCGTAAGAGCTGAACATAAATACACCTCGAGCCCTGGGACTACCTCGACTCCGTGGAATAATATTTTTCACCTCCGTAACTCGCAACACTCAAGAGAAGTGTGCGTGCGTGCGTGTGTGTGTGTGTGTGTGCATGAGAGAGAGAGTGAGTGCGTGCGTGCAGAATGATTGTACGTTCTCTCAATGCATCCAGAAATGTATTTCTAGCTGCTTGTCCTTGGCCTGAAGAGTTTGTGCAGCACGAAACAGCATTATTTGAGAAGTGCACAAGTGTGATAAAGTTATGGAGGTGTGAAAGCAAATCCTTCACCTCTGTCGTCCACCTCCACCTGTCCACCTCCACCTGTCCTCTCTCTTTCTCTGTCTCTCTGTCTCTCTGTCTCTCTGTCTCTCTCTCTCTCTCTCTCTCTCTCTCTCTCTCTCTCTCTCTCTCTCTCTCTCTCTCTCTCTCTCTCTCTCTTTACTGTCAAACAATAACCCCTGTGTGCGAGTTTATTTTTGGATCTCCAAGGCCGTCTCTCCCTCTGGCTCCCACTCGCTCATGTTCTCTCGCTCTCTCTTCTCCCTTGTGCTCTCTCTCTCTCTCGTTCTTGTGCTCTCGTGCATTCATTGACTTTGCTCACTCTCTGAGGTTAAGAGTACAATCTGTGATTTGTTCACTACAGAAGAAAAAGACAGAACATCCGTGTCGTCAGCAGTCGTGCGCTGAATCTCTTCAGTCTTTTCAGTCTCTTTTTTTTTTTTTTTTTTTTTTTTTTTTTTTTTTTTTTTTTTTTTTGGGTCTTTGTGCTCCACTCACTCCATTCTGAACCCTGTCCTCCCTCTACTCGGTTTACTCTTTTACTCTCTCCTTCTCTCCCTGATGAATCTTTAATGTGCTCGTGGTTTGACTGTGGTCACTGAGAGGTTCTGATTTTTTTCCCTTCCTCGCATCTCCCACCTTTCCTCCCCTCTCGCTGTCCCTCCACATGACGCTCCTCGTCAACGCTCCGAATACGGCAGGTACGTCGTATCACGATACTTGAGGGTAAACAGGATACTGTACATCACGGTCTTTTCGATTTGCTCGGAACATACCGGCATTTAAAAAGGAACGAAATAGCTGATAAAAGTGGATTTTAACATCTAATCATCTGCGTCTTATTTACAAGTGTATATATAACTGAAGATGTTTTGGGTAAAACTGTCTAACATTCGAATAAATGTCAGTTTTAAAAGTTATTTGAAGTTTTCCATGTTGTTTTCGACCCTTATCCTTACCATATTTATGAAAGAAAGCTTGCAACATTTTTATTATACTTATAGTCAAAAGTCTGTTCATTTCACCAAATGACATGTTTGAGATTTAATGAAAATAAACGCCCTTTTATGTTCATTCAGCATAAGGTGCTCCGCAAAAACACTTAGGTGCTGCGCCAAAGCCTTTCTGTGGTAAGGAAAACCCTGTAAATGTCGAATCAGGTCGACACACTAGGTTTGTCATTCTGTCAACAGTTGCATTCAAAAAAAGTTTTGTATTTGAGTGTTAAACAGCACATGAACGTTAATTGACCTATAATGTCAGTCCCTCCGCGATTTTGCGATCGCAGAAATTAATGCAAAATCAAGCAAACTCCGCAATATAAGGAGCTTGCAATGTTTTAAAATCAGCATAGATTTTCCGCCGATTTTGGCCAAGACGCGTCATGTGACGTCATCACAATGCGCATCCAGCCAAAGCCCACTTCGTTTCACGTGCGTCGAACATGAGTACAGCGAAAAAAGGTCTCATTCACCAACAAACATCACTGCGAAAGACCTTGCAAAACTATTTCATCAATTCAAGTAGTTTTCCACAAAAAAAAGCACAAAAATCTCCCAAGTTGCATCGAAAATTTTTTTGGGGGGAAAAAAGTCGCAGCAAAATCAAGCATTTTTGGCCGCAACAATCACAAAAAAAAAAACCTCTGCAAAATCCTGTACAAACTGGCTAGTATTATCACAAACCTTACTGTTTTGGATTTGTTTTGTTGCCTTGTCATGGATGTTTATCTAGATTATATTTCTTCAGCTATGTAAAAGTCTACATAAAATCCTTCAGCTCAAACACACAATTAGCCAATCCCAAGTAACTTCCTATTCACTATATGTGCTCAATACATGGTGTATAACATGTTGTTGTAGACTTGATGTGGCTATAGAACCGCATTTGCGATTCAGCCATAGAAAAATCCTTCATTCCTTGCATGTATTAATCACTTGTGTGTATATATATATATATATATATATATATATATGTTTGTTTGTTTGTTTGTTTGTTTATTTATTCACTTTTAGAAAGTTGATGCATATTTAAAACATGTGAAAATGAATTGCCTTAAACAGCATGTATTTATTCAGACTCCATTTTTGTTAGCTGTGCATTAGGTGACTAAAGGTAGGACTTGCCATTGTAAACAATCAAATGTGGATTTGAAATGGATTTTAAATTATATGCAAGTTAAACGTGTGGGGGGGGAAAGTACTGTAACAACTAGAACACACACTTTCAGTCTCTGCCATTCAGAGTGTACAGAGTTCACACTGCAATAATATTAGTCTTCACACTGAGCTGTTAAGAGTCTGGCTACTGAAGCCCCCCTCTCACCCCGCACACACACACACACACACACACACACACACACACACACACACACACACACACACACACACACACACGCCTCTGGAATGTAAGAACTGCACAGAGTTGCTATCAGCATTAATGACAAAGAGGCGAATAAAGCCGTCCTCTTGAGTTTCTCCCCACAGATGAATCGCTGCTCTGTGTAGCCTGACAGAAACTCTTTCATGTCATCAATTTGATTTTTGCTAAACCACACACACACACACACACACACACACACACACACACACTGTGCATGGGTATGCTTCCTCTCATAACAATGCTGGCGTATGCTCGAGTGCTCAAGATTCTTCAAATACATAAAAAAGTTGCCTCGGACAGCCAGCATTCTTTGATTTACATACTTGGACGAGGCATCAGAGGGAAGCGAGAGAGAGGAGCAATTTGACCTGGATGACAACAGACTAGGAGACGAGCTATGATCTCATCCCTCTCTTTTACCCCTCCTCCGTTGTTTCCCAACCCAACCCTCCCCCCCCAGACCCCTCTCAGCTGCTTCTCTTTTCCTCCTCTATATTGTCTCATTCCATCACTCGCAATGTCTTCACTGCTCTCCTTTTACTTTACTTTAGGTTTTTTGTTTTTTTGTTTGTTTGTTTTTTTTTTATTAGACAGCAACTTCTAGCGTTTTTCTCATCAAAAACGCACAAACACACACGTCCCAGGGCAGAGATTACCCCCCTCTTCCCTCAGATACTCCCGAGCGAAGGCGGCTCCTTGAATTATTGATGAAGTGCGAGTGTGTGTGCGCGGATCTGTCCTCTTCTCCTCTGTGGTAAGGATCCAGTGTCTCCCCCTTGGGGGGGGTGAGAACGAGAGACAGAGAGACACAGAGAAGGGCTGGAGGTCATAGAGGTTAAGTAGGGAGGGGGGATGAGGTCATACGCTCTTGCACTCACAACACAACTCTTTGGTAGAGCATTAAAACGCCTTACACACACACACATCACACTGTTTCCCACACATGGCACAATACACACCACTGCATATACTTTCACCCACACATAACCTGCTTCAGCTCACTGTACAGAATAGAGCAATCTAAAGCCGTCAAAAGCGAACTTTATTCTTGTATCTTTAGTGAACCCACTTTATTCCGATCATATCTTAGCTCATCAGTAAATTCGCTAATAAGAATTAAAGCCTGGATCATACTTGATGTATAACTTCACATATACGTGCAGAAGCGGCGTACCTCAAGTATATTCGGGGGATTAAAGTGGCATCCACTAGATGGCACATCAGAGCCCAAACATCGCTGTTTGTCAGGTTTCCAAGTCAAACTGAAATGTTTACCGATTTCATGCACAGTAATGTTAAACACCCCGAGGACAGAGCAGTTACTGAATATGAACGAATGTAACTGGTCATGTCAAAGTGACCAGCTGTTACAGAATATATTTCTTAGTGTCTAGGGCTATGTGAGGCAAATTAGTAGCCAAAAACAGGATTTTCATTCACCTTGTACTTTATGAGCCAATACTGAATAAATCTCTCGATCAAAGTACGACTTCTACTTAATCACAGTACCTGAGTGGATTTGTTAAAATATGAATTAAATTAGGCTGGGAATGAAATAGGGTGGCATGGTGCCGCAGCAGGTAGCATTGATGCCTCCCTGCTCCAGGGTCCCCAGTTCGTTCCTGAGCTCAGGTAACTGTCTGTGCAGAGTTTTTCATGTTCTGTCTCTATCTGTGTAGGTTTCCTCTGGGTTCTCTAGTTTCCGCCTACTGTCCAAAAACATACAGTTAGGCAGATTGGCTGAATTGCTCAATTGCCCATAGGTGTGAATTTGCATGCGCATGATGCCCTACAATGGACTGGCATCCTATTAGAATTTTCCCACCTTGCGGCCAGTTTTAGCAGGACCGTCTCCAGATGCACTGTGACACTGACCAGGATAAAATGCTTCCTGAAGATGAAATGAATGTAAATGAAGTCCTAAGTAAATATGTGACTTCAGTATACAAATAAACAAAAAATACATTATCGTAATTAAAATACACCTGGAACTATGGAAAACTGTTATTACATTTACAGAATTTAGCAGATGCCCTTATCCAGAGTGACTTGAAGGAAGACAGAGCAGACTCTTGATGGATGACTTCATTATTCCTTAAAGGATGGTGGGTCCAGTTGAGCTGTAGATGGGAAAGTGGTGAAGAGCAGGAGTTGATAAGTTTCTTCAGGGACACTGTATGGCCAAAAGTGTCTGAACACCTGACCATCACATTCATATGTGCTTGTTGAACATCCCATTCCAGAGTTGGTACCCCCTTAGCAGTTATAATAACCTCCACTCTTCTAGGAAGGCTTTTCACTAGATTTTGGAGTGTGGCTGTGGGGATTTGTGGTCATTCAGCTACGAGAGCATTAGTGAGGTTGTTGGGTGAGGAGGCTCCAGTTCCACTCGGGTTGAGGTCAAGGCAGGACCCTTGAAGTTCTTCCACTCCAACCTTGTCTTCATGGAGCTCACTTTCTGCACAGGGGCATTGTCATGCTGGAATAGGTTCGGGTCCCTTAGTTCCAGTGAAGGGAGAGTGTACTGCTACAGCATACAAAGACATTCTAGACAATTGTGTGCTTCCAACTTGGTGGGGAAGAACCACAGTGGGGGGGGGGGGGGGGGAGGACATAGCAATAGGGTGATGACTGAGAACTTGGGAAGTCTTGGAGCTGCATTCAGAATCAGTTGCAGGGGTATGTGGTACACAGGTTCAAGAGAGGGTTGCGGTAGCCCAATCTTAAGATGGCAAGGGACTGAACAACAAGTGGACTATGTGGGGAGAAAAGGCCAGCTCCTTTTTTGTAAAGGAGAAACCTACATGGCCGAGTCTGGTTTATGAGGAGAGAACGAGAGTTGGATGTTTAGACCTACACCGAGGTTGGGTGTGTTGTCACATGGTATGATTCAATCACAGGATATTGACGTGGGAATCCATCTCCAGGGATATACAGCAGCTCAGCCTTGCTGGGATTTAGTTTCAGATGATATTAACAACAGCTTTGCAGATCTTTACATACAGCAAGAAGAGAAAGAACAGAAAATAGGGTCTGTTCTTTGCATCGGCAATAAACGCACAGCTCGGCTTTTGTGTGTTTATTTGGTACAAACATTTAACACAAGTCACTGAAACAAGTTCTCGCATGCGTACGCTGGAGCATTGTGTTTCACGGCCACGCCATAGGTTTGTGAGAGCCTGTGTGCGTGTGTGTATTTTCCCCATATCAACACCCCAACGCTGCAGGGCTCGTTGTGCGTAGCTAGTAATATGATCAATAATACGCACACACACTTACTCGCGCACACACTCCTAGCTCGGAGAGGTCTTGTCCTTGAGGCTGAGCTCAGTCTCGGATGCTTTAACACAAATAGCAGGGTGTGTGTGTGTGTGTGTGTGTGTGTGTGTGTGTGTGTGTGTGTGTGTGTGTGTGTGTGTGCGCGCCCAAAGAGAAGCACGGGATCAGACATCAGATTTTTTAGCACTATTAGTTCATCAAAGTGTGTGTGTGTCTGTGTGAATTACACATCTGTAAGTGTATCCATAATTGCCAGAAGGCTGTGTGTGCTTGTGTGACTTAGGAGTCTGTTCTTCATTGTTCATTGGGGAGTTTGTCAGACATTGACTTTGGCTCAGACTTCTTAGTGGAGATCGTTTTCGTGTGTGTGTGTGTGTGTGTGTGTGTGTGTGTGTGTGTGTGTGTGTGTGTGTGTGTGTGTGTGTGTGTGTGTGTGTGTGTGAGACATGAAACCAGATCTGTGTCTGTCAGAATCTTTGGAGCATGGAACATTTGACCTCTTAAAGGGGCAATCACAGGGCTTTTTCATTGTGCTCTACTTTCTAGTACAGTGTCAGTGGATCTGTTAATGCCCCTATATATGCTCTGCTCTAATGTAATATTTGCCACATGAATCCTTCAGTCTGATTGGTCTTGAAGGTGCTGATAAATTTTCTGTAGCAGCAGCTCTGCCAGTAGTTCCAGCCGCACGGTTTATATTAACGCACCCGATCTAATATGTTATTGTTTCTATAGTACACAGAGGACATACATAAACCGATTCACATGTGTAACTCGTAGATTATATACACACACACACACACACACACCCCCACACCCACCCACACACACACACAATTATACGTGTGTGTGTGTGTGTGTACTGCCAGGAGATGTTTGTTTAGAGTTTTTATAAGGAGTCTCCAATGTCAGCACATTGTAACAGTCAGAGATAAAGCTATAGCTTTAGGTTTTCCCACACGGGAAAGTCTTCAGGACATGGGACCTGGTCACTTGATGAGCTGCATTTTATTGGTCTTCTTAAGTAAACTGGAGAGGTAAAAAAAAGAGATGCTGGTGGCTGTTTACAGTGAGAACAAGAACAAGCTTGTTTTGCAGACGTTCCGCAACATTAAACATACAGTAACTGTAAACAATAAAAAGTACGACATAACGTTCTTTAATGATTTTTTTTTTTTTAAAGCATTTGTTAGGAAAATCGCTGTGGTGTAAGAGGAATAAAACACTTTTGGGGTGCGCTGTTCTAGAAACTTCAGGGTGGTAACTCATTACACCACCCAGTCGTTGATTATTTTCCTATAACCGCACTCCCCCGAAGTGTTTTATTACTTACTATTACGGAAGACGGAGGTATGGAGATATTTTGTACCGTCTCAGATTGTGGTAAAAGTTATTCCACAACCGACTGCTGTTCCAGCCCTGGTGTTTTCTCAGACCTTAAGCAAATTTTTTCAAAAAGGTTGTTACAAGTATGCAAATCGTTGTCTGTATGCTGTAACTGTTATGCAAACTTTCTGAAGACGGCACAACATGATGATGATGTAATCAAGTGCCAGACGGACACATGCAGTCATGGTGAGACTGAAACCTGAAGCCTGAGCACTATTTTTTTTTTTTTTTTTTTTTTTTTTTTTTTTTTTACCAACTCTCATCAACTTTTCTACATCAACCCAGCCAAAAAGTTCCTCACGGAGTTATATTCAAAGTCCTCATGAACAACTGAGGGATGAAAAAAACCTCACTTCTGTTGTGTTGTAAAAAGCGTCCTCTGGATCTGCTTGAATATAACTTCACAAAGAGAATAAAGCCAGGAGGATCACCGGTGGGTCTGTGTGTCTGTGTTTTTGTCTGTGCATGCATGCAGGTACACGCGTGTGTTTTGCACGCGTGTACACGGCCTGGAATAAATGCCTTGGGTGCGGAGGATCTGCTTAGTTTTCAGCTAGCCCTTCATCACAGCCACTCTTTAATTCACTGTGTTCTCCTTTCCCCTGTATCTAGAGATTTTGAAACGTCGAAAAGATTAAATGGCAAATTGTTTATTTAATTGTAATTGTCAAGTGACTTGTGTTTTCAAGATGTTTTGTGTAAGGAAGAAAAGACAGCAGGATGTACTTCTAAGTACCTCTAATACCACAGTAAAAGCCAACATAATAAAAAAAAAAAATTCATTTAGTAATAAATGACGCTTTATGTTTATAAACCATTTATAGATACGTTCGATTTTATGGAATGTCTGCAAGTCAAGTTATAAATAGTCGTTGGCTCACCGGCCTCCCTTTTTTTCCCTCTCTCGTGAAGTTAAAGTCCCCATGAACTGAAAAATTGTGTTTTGTGGCTTTTAGTATGAAAATGTCAGACTTAAGGTTATCTATTGCTTTTGTCATTGCTCTAAAACAATGACAAAATTCGCATTTAGAAAATGTACAGTCTCTCTCTACCAATAATATGGATAAACAATTTTGATGACATCATTCTGCACTTCAGCTTGTCATCAGATTAATCAAACGCTCTCTAGAATCTGAAGTGTCCCACCCCCCCAACATTATAAAAATCCATGGTACTAACCGTCAAGTATGGCTTATCCCGGGCTGTGAGGTAAACTAAACGCGATTGGCTATTTAAAAAGAGGGAGGAGCAGGACATATGGAGTATATGTCCTGCCCTGACTTCCTGTTTGAGTGGAAATTACACCAAAACGTCGAATAACGTTGCGCGTTTCAAGGTACTTGACGGGGACATTTAAAAAAAAAAACAACAACCAAGCACAAAAAAAACCATGCAGCTCGTCATGTTACCAAGTAACCAGAAAGCTCAAACCTGTCTGTACTGAAGACTTTCCTGTGGTGGAAAATGTACTAACTGTTACAAAGCACTGACACCCGAAGGAGAGCGTCCACTACACAAATCCCTGCTATATAGCAGTTACTATAGAAACAGAAATGTATTAGAATGAGCACATTAATATACACCGATTATTTGTATTACAGCCAGAATTAAAAATGAACAAGAAAAATTAATTAACAGTTTCTGATTCGAGAATTCAATTTTTAGTTATTCATAAGTATTGGAACCGATACGTGCTTGTTTGGCCATGACCGAAAGTGAGTGACATGTGAAGGCCAATGTATGGTAACCCATACTTGGGATTTGTCCTCTGCATTTAACCCATCCAAGTTAGTGCACACACATTAGGAGTTGTGAGTAGTGAACACACACACACACTACAAACCGTGAACACACCCTGAGCAGTGGGCAGCCATTTTTGCCACGGCACCCGGGGAGCAGTTGAGGGTTAAGGGCCTTGCTCAAGTGCCCAACAGTGGCAGCTTGGCGGTGCTGGGATTTGAACTCATGACCTTCCGATCGGTAGCCCAACTTCTTAACCACTGAGCTACCACCGCTCCCTCTAATCAGGGTGATGAAAAGAATCGGACTGATGATGTAGGTGAAGAGCGAAAGGCATGTTTGTTTATCGTTTCTTCTTTATCATCTTCTCCGTGCTTTTAGGGTTCGCCTTTCCAGAATGGGCGTACAAGCCCGAGTCGAGCCCGGGCTCCAGGCAGATCCAGCTGTGGCACTTTATCCTGGAGCTGCTCAGGAAGGAGGAGTACCACGACGTTATCGCCTGGCAGGGGGACTATGGCGAGTTCGTCATCAAAGACCCCGACGAGGTGGCCAGACTGTGGGGGGCGCGCAAGTGCAAGCCTCAGATGAACTACGACAAGCTCAGTCGAGCTCTCAGGTAAACTTATTTCACAGTTCTCTTATGGTCAGCCCAATCGTCTGTCATTAATCACTCTATCCGAGTCGTCCGTGGTAAAAATTATTACAGAAAGCATCCTCCAGCCACATAACGCTCCTTAAACAAACTAGGTCTGACTTGCACAACAAGATTTAAACTTACATGACCTTTCCAGCTAAAAGCTTGGACTCTGTGGATTGAGACATATTATTTGCTGAGCTCTATTCTTATTGTACTCTTTTTAAAAAAAAACAAAAGAAAAAGAAAACGGTCTTGATCTGCTGTTTTGTGAGTGGCTGAGAATGCTATCCCCTTACAGTGCTACTATTTTTGTTAAATCAGCACTTAACCTCATGAAGTGCTAACTAATGAGGCAGGCTTCGTAAATCATTGACCCTAGGAAATGATCTGTTCTAAAACGCCGCTTATGCCAATTTGAAGCATCTCTTCCTTGTTGTGTACACTTATTCCAGAGCAAGCTAAGCATGCTGTTTATGATCAGCGCAGTATCCCGGGTTAAGTTAAGTTTTCTCCACTCTGAGCATTATTAACAGACAGACAAGGAGGTGATATAGGATGCTTCTACACTAGCTCTTATCCTTTTCCCGCCACAGACATAATTGGCCTTTATGTCAGGATGTTCTACCCCAGCAGCGCTTCTGTCTTTATCACATCAATACTTAACTTCATGGAATATATATACATTGTCTTACACTGCAAAATCGATCCATGCTGCAAAACACTACTATTGTTATGACACCAGGACGTTTTGTCCCAGTTGACTCATCACTGTTTGCACTAAACGTCATAGACAGCATAACACTGTCAACATGAAGATAAAAGTGTCTGCCAGATGAATAAATATAATGTGAAATGTAAACATTGGCCACAGCGTATGCATGTAGGTGGACGCAACACCTGTCAGTCACTGTCCACACCTTCCTCTTAGCGAGACTGCAGACTCGAGCAGGACAGGAACGCTGTAGCACATTGTCCGTCAGGAAGATTTGGCAGTAGCCGAGGCTTCGGGAAAATACTCCCAAGCTATACTCGGTGGTCACTTTCAGGTACACCTATCATAAATGTGCACTTTGTAAACATACAGTTAATATACAGAACAAGGAAAATTGCTATAAGATCTCCACTGACCAGATATTATTTGGATCATTCTCAGTACTGCAGTGATACTGATGTGTTAAGAGGTGATGCACTGGTTCGAGTATCGGGCACAGCTAAGGTTTTTAGACACCAGCCAAAAGTATTCAGTCAACAGCAGTGCTGTGCCCTGAAGCTTAGCACTGATTAAGGGACTGATTAACACACTGGGCACATAAGAAAATGAGTGCTGGTGTGTATGCGTGTGTGAGTGTGAATAAATACAGACGGGTGACAAATGAAAGAAAATAGAGTGTCTTTGTAAGGTGTTGGGCCACCACAAGCCACCTGAACTGCTACACTGTACCTTGTAGCCGCATCGGGTGGATGGACTGACGCGATGAACGGACGGATGACGGACTCTATTCTTCTAAAAAATAAAAATATTCGCTTGGTTGGTGTTTTTGTTTCGATGTTTCACGTCGAAGCAAAAAATCTCCCATAGCTGCTCGATTGGGTTGTGATGAGGTTATTGCATAGCATGTGAGTTGCATCATTTTCATACTCACCAAACCATTCGGTGAGTCCTCGTGCCATGTGGATGGGGGTGGAGTCATCCTGGAACAACCCACTCCCATCAGGATAAAGGTGATCTCTGTGTTGATTTGCAAGTGACTCTTCTCTTTAAGGGGTCAGGTGGACCCAAACCAAGCAAAATGCCTTTCACATTTATGAACAGGGTTCAGGGAGACCAAGAGGACATCTGATGATTTTGTCGAGTACCTTCATCAGAATGAAGGATTTCTCCTTCCCAGTTTAACAATAATGTGCATCGCTTTGATGTCCTCTCTGTTTCCATCACTAGTTATGAGGAAGCTTAAGGATAAACAGCCCTTCAACTTAGGAGGCCCATGGAATGAATGTCATGTTTTGGCAACAGCTATTAAATCACCATCGCCATTTCGAATATCAACCGGTTTCACTTCCTACAACTTCTATGAATGACTTTTGTCCGAAATGTCCCGTTACTTTGGAAACATTGTGTACAATTCTAAACTTTCACTACTTTTACATACATGTTTGTATATCTGCGTGTGTCTCTGTGTGTCTCTGTGTGTGTGTGTGTGTGTGTGTGCGCGTGTGTGCGCGTGTGTGTGTATGTACAGCTGAGGTATCTCCTTCATTCTCTTTAGCTGTAGTGCTGAAGCAAGTGAAACTAGCTTCATTTACAGGAAGTGGAATTTGACCAGTCAAGTCAATAATTATTTAATCTCTGTTTTATTCAGCTGTTCTGAAGCCAACACCAACAAAAACCCCTTTCAATACTGTTACAAGACGAGATGTAGTACAATTCCAAGAAAATGACTGGAAGCAGTTAATTTGTGAGTCGGGTCCACCAGAAATAACAGGAGAAATTTGTGCAATTCAGAAATAAAGGAATGCAGCGTAAACAGACAACATGGTGAAAAAAGCCAAGTGGTTGAATTGTAAACGCCACCACAGCCACTGATTTGTTAAACATCACATCCACAATGTGTGTATGCCTATAAAATACTGTTAAAAGGCTGAGGAGAGTGTGAATGATGCAAAGCCTCGACATCCTCAGTAAAGGTATGCCGATAATGTCACAGTGTGAAAACACTAACACTTTCTACAGTTCATCAAGTTTGCATAACAGCCCTGGCAATATTTGTGTATTTTTAAAATATTTGTTGGAATCAACAGGCACATTTTGCACCGCCCACCACTGATGTATTTCTGTATTTTCAGTTCATCACTGTATTTGCCAGTTGGGATCTGGTGTGATTGTGTCAGTATGGCACTATCCAGCGTGTTCTCCGGACCGGCGCCCGTCTCTTTCCTGTCGTGCGCGTGTGGAAATTCCCACTCCGTACAACAGCATTGTCCCAGTGTTGTTGTTCCACAGCAGGTCAGGACACACGCAGCTTCCCCTCGCCTCTAAAGCAGGGTGGAGGAACCTCCTCCCTGCTCCCGTCCCCGCATCCTCCCACCACCGGGACACAATGGGGTCCGTGTCCATTGCTCGAGCCATCAGCCTTTACAGACTTGGCATGAGTTGGTGATCGTTTTGCGCATACCTGTGATGCCATGGTGGCTGCAGATAATTACTTTCAGCGCAGGCATCTTACAGTGTGTCCCGTCCTACAGGTGTAAGATCTGAAATGACCTACTTCAAGTCTTTGCATTTGATTGATGTTGATTGGGTGTGTGTGGAGAGAGTGAGTCAGAGGATTTGGACTACAACAGATCCCTTTGTCCAATGGACAAGTTTGTGTGTGTGTGTGTGCGCGTGTATGGGGTGAAGAGGAGAGGGGAGTGAGCTTGGGGGCAGACTTGTGTACATCTTATTGTCAAAGACAGAATGGGTTCTTTCTTAGGCTAGTGGGTGAAGAGAGACGCACACAGTACACACTCGTGGCACACTCTGACACGCGGAAACACACTCTTACACACGCGCACACAGCATGATGTTTATCTGTGAGTTCACAATGGAGCCAGTGGATGTCTCGAGACTCAAGTGTGTGAATGTGACGGTGTTTAGTAAACAAACTGCATTAGTACTGTTTCACTGACGTCCTTTTCTTCTTGTATCATAATTATTATACCCTTAACCTAAGATATGCTATATGAGCAATATCGAATATCATGGTGTGAAAGAAGCAAAAATACACTATAGATCTAAGGGAAGAAAGTATTTTGAGGGTCATATCATTTTTTTTTTATATAGATAACATTACTTTAAAATATCATGAAGTCTACTGAGAGATCAGTCATGTAGAAATTAATAATATGAATTAAAGTCAGGAACAACACAATGAATTAACGTCAGGAATAGCACACAATGTTACCATCCCAAAGTGGAATATTTTCCTATAAAAGCATGACCAGAAAAGTTATTCCTCAGCGAAGTTTTATACCACAGCAATTTGTCATTGCAGGTTTTTTCCCCCTCCATTTTCCGAGTTTCGTCGCCTGTCAATTCCCATCCACCAGTCAGTCCTCTTCTATTATATGACCGTTAACAACCGGGGAGGGTTGACGCTAACACTGGGTGCTTCCTCCAAGCCAGCTGACTACATCTTTTCAAACTGCTTCTCATGCTGCATCACAGGGCAGCATAACACACACACACACACACACACACACACACACACACACACACACACACACACACACAAAGGAAAGCGCTATCCGCCCTCTTCCACATCCATAAGCTCACAGGTGCCTGTGATTGGCTAGTGTCGCTCTGATTGACAGGGCAGAGAGAGCATGCCATCCCTTCCACCCAGAAAGATCGGCCAGTTTTGCTCCCTTGGTCAGTCCCTCCAGGATTATGCGATCACCGAAATGAACAGAAAATCCATTCAGAGGAGCTTGCAATTTTACAAATTACCGCAGATTTGGGCCACGACGCGTCATGTGACGTCATCACGACGCGCATTCGGCCAAAGCCCTCTTCGATTCACATGCATCGAGCATGAGTACAGCTAAAAGTTCTCATTTACTAACAATCACGGCGAAAGACTGGAATTGCAATTTCGCCAATTCAAGTCGTTTTCCACAGCAAAATCAACCATTTCTGAGACTGTAATGTCATGGAACGTCAAAGTAACAAGTTAGTTACTGTTATCATTTACATTACAGCATCTATTAAGCCAGTGATGTGCTGTAATAGTCTGTCATTCAATCATATCCCGACACGTGTATGTATTTTGAGTAATATGTGAAGGGTTTGGCTGCTCTGTGTGTGTGTATGTGTGTGTGGGCAGTGTGGTCAGTGTGCAGTTTAAACCCAGTCACTCAAATTCGATTGTGGAAACCTTCCTCATTCCCTAAAATCATGCTTTCATGTCAGAGCCCAGTCCAGCCTTCATGCACAGGATGTAAGAGGTAGAGCAGAGAGCCGCATGTGGGTAATTGTACCCAAAGGTAGCCGCACAGAGAATCCTTCTCTTTTGAAGTCAGGTCAAATGGTGTGTGTGTGTGTGTGTGTGTGTTTCATCTCATATTCGTGTGTGTATGATGTGTATCGGGGATGTTCTAATACACAGCTACCTTCATAAACCCCAGGATTGTTGCTTTATTTATTTGCATGTTTGATTATTAGGGCTGTGACAGTTGACTGGATCAGTTCGAATCTCTAGCAATCCAAATGCAACGATCCTTTAATAGGGATATCGCACCCAGTTGCTTTGGCCATCTGTCCTGTTCTAGTTCTCCTGCGTCTTCATGTGTTCTGCTCCCTTGTGCATGTTGTGTGGCAGAGTAAAACAAATGTATGAATTAGGCTGAGTTTAAGCACAGCGTATACGACCTGTATACATTTTGCCTTTAGTGATGTTTGACGGTGGAAAATTCTCTCACTTTAATTCTACTCGTCTGTAGTTAAGGTGTAGAGATGAGTGAAGGGGCGACATACAGAATCCGCCATACATGAGTGTGATTTATCGTAAGATAATAATGGTAATCATCATGTCCTTTGTTTACACGGATTTTTTTTTTTCAATTTTTTTTTTTTATTCTCATTCTTTCTTAAAACGGTCTCATTAATTGTGTTTGTAAGAAAAACAGGTACATATGGACATGTGTTAACACCCACTCTGTGTGGGTCTAACACTCACTCTCACACTCCATCTTCTGGCCCACCGATCTGTTTTTGTCTGAACCTCGAAAGAGCCCGTCTGAACATTCACGACTCCTCTTAATAACCATAATTCTCTCTCTCTCTCGGCCTCTCTCTCTCTCTCACGCGCACACACACACACTCGCGCAAACCACAAGTCTGAATCTGTCTGTCTCGCCATAATCTACCACACACTGGTGTGTATCCTCCAAACACACACACACACACACACACACACACACACACACACACACACACACACACACACACAATCTTTCTATTGATTCCTGTATTATTCAAGATGAATAATTTTGTCCATACATATTACTCTAATCTCAGTACAACAGACCTCTTGCCTTTTGCTTTTCCCAAATACCAGCTATTTTGACCGACAGTGTCAAAATCCTCGCATATTCCTTTAATTGTACGGACACGCACAGCTGAACACACGGCGATGCGGCATCCTATAAACATCTTAAAACCGCTCATGTCAGCATCTTCCCTTAAACCTGCCATTCACACAAATGAGTAGCTTACAGGGTGTAAAGAGTAAGATCAAAAGCTATATTCTGCACACACGCATGCTCACGCTCTGCGAGGAGAGGGTGATCACATTTGGGACACATTTAGGTTCATATAAATAGATGGAGCAACAAGAAACGATAGAGGTTATGTAAAAAGCTGGAGGAGGGAAAAAAGTTCATATATAGGCAAGAGAACAGAATTATATAAAAGGATTAAGAAAGATTTTTAACAGTAGGTTATATAAACGCGAACTAGGATGACCACAGATGTCTTTAAATGGTCAAAAGTGCATGTGTTTCTATGATTGTGTTACAGTAGAGGCGCTTGTTTGTGTCGTCCTGCAGGTATTACTACAACAAGCGGATCTTGCACAAAACTAAAGGCAAGCGCTTTACCTACAAGTTCAACTTCAACAAGTTGGTCCTCGTCAACTACCCCTTCATAGACATGGGGTCTGCAGGTACAGGTGTACACACACACACACACACACGCGCGCACATACACACGCACACTGCCTACATGCTGTCTTTTAAACTCCTACACAAACAAAATGACACACACGTGCAAACACGCATGCAGACAAACTGCCCACTCACTGCTCTCTCTACATAACTCACACAGAACCTAATGTTTTTCCATCTCATGCCATCTTTTGTCCCTTTCTTGTTTTTTTTTTTTTTGTTTTTTTTGTTTTTTGTTTTTTAACTCTCTTTGTTTATTCCCACTCTGTCTAGGTGTAGGCGTTCCTCAGAGCGCTCCTCCCGTGCCCACAGGTGCAGTGTCTCATTTCCGTTTCCCTCCCTCCACCCCATCTGAGGTTCTCTCCCCCAGCAGTGAGGAGCTGAGAAGCCCGGGCTCTTTCAGCAGCGTGGCACGGCGCCTGGCTCGAGGCTCTGTGTCCGACTGCAGCGACGGAACCTCCGCCAACTCGGAGATTGACGAGGGCAGCCTCGGCGTCGGCGCGGCTGAAGAGCGGGTGCCTGAAAGAGGCTTCAGGAGCGCCATGCCGCCTCGCCTGGCCCACGACGCTCTGTACCGGATGTACGGAAATCACGGGGGTCACAGGGGTCATCGCGCTCACCCGGAGCCGCTCTCGCCCTTCGCTCCCGCAGGCTCGGGCCTGCTGGCTCCACCGCCGCTCTCACCCGCCCTCCCTGTGACAGCGGGCACACACCTGGCCTACACGCCCTCGCCAACGCTGTCACCAATGCCAGGCTCCATATTCTCATTCAGCGCTGAGGATATGCAGCGCTACCTTCAGGCGCATACGCAGAGTGTCTATAACTACCACCTGAGCCCACGCGCCCTCTTCCACTACCCCAATGTGGTCGTGCCCCAGCCTCAGCGACCCGAGAAGCCTCTGCCTAGTACCACCGAGCGTCCGTCCGTCCTCACCCACTCGTACCCGCTGGCCCCAGCGGACGACGCCCATCACACCCCCTTTAAGTTCAAGCTGCAGCCTCCACCACCAGGCAGAAAGCAGCAGCGTGAGGCTCAGGGACACCAGGGCTCCCTCGGCTCTTCCTCATCGTCTGCCCTCGGCTCTTCGCTCTCTTTCGGCAGCGACCTGAGCTCGGGCATCGTCTCCAACTCTTCATCAAGCGGATCGCTCAACAGCACAGGCCTACCCAAGATCAAGGTGTGTCTCTCTTATTTATTTATTTATTTTTTACCAATACATGCTATATTATTCCAACTTGCACGTCAAGCCCAAAATTGTTTTTATTTTATTTTCCATAATCACATCTTCAGTAAAGGACGGCTGTTGACAGGCTCATTGCCTTTGTATCAGCACACGAGGGGCTTGAAAATTAAACAAACATAATGACTACAGGAATAGTGAAGTACCACATATTGTAATAAATCGATGAACGAATTCAATACAAATGATGGGTCTTTTATACACAGCTCTCGAAAGATTAACTCCACCGTTCTGTGCTTAGTTCTGTGCTCCAACATCAGGAAACAAATCGCTGTTTACTCTTTTTCAGATTTCCTAATATCAGTATAACAACATCTTGCTCCTCACCATTTTCACGGATATGTGATGCAAAATGTTTGTCCTTTTCCCACGAGAAAGGGAGTAACACGTTGGTTTTAGTGCGTAAAGGTGTTTAATAGTAGAAGGACTGGGTGATACGACAATATAACATGGATTTTGAAATAAAATCGCATTGTTATGTAATTCATGAGCACTTCACGGGTATTGTTAGCACTTCAATAGTTGGCCAAATTCATTGTTTCACAAGTACCTAATTAAAGAAATCTATTTTTGTACCAATTATTTCATTCTTCCCCAGGTCCTTGTTATATAACTTACTGTAGATGCTAAATATTAAAGCCAAAATTCTTCATAAGCTTTTTGATAGCAAGCCTTAATATTGTGGTACATTTTATGCTATGCGTGTTCTCTCCGTGCTTCTTGTTTTGTTTTTTGTTTTTTGTCCGTGTACTCCGGTTTCGTCCCCCAGTCCGAAGACACGCGCTGTAGGCTGATTTGGCATTTCCAGATTGTCTGTAGTGTGTGAAAACGTGTGTGATTTGCGCCCTGTGATGAGTTGGCACCTCGTCCAAGGTGTCCCCCGCCTTGTGCCCCGAGTCCCCTGGGATAGGCTTCCCCGCGACCCTGTGTAGGATAAGCAGTACAGAAAATGGATGGATGGATATTATGCTTCATAATGTTACCAAGTGGATATTTTAGGTTAGGTTTAATATACTCCTTCTACCTTACTCGCTCGCTTATAATATCTCCCTTTCTCTTTCTTTCTCTGTCCGTCCATCATTGTGGTTGTCGTCATGCAGGTAGAGCCCATCTCTGACATCGAATCCGAGGAGGAGGTCGAAGTCACTGACATCAGCGACGAGGAGGGAGACGAGCGAGACGAAGAGTTCTTCTCCGCCCACCGCCGCGACCACCACCATCATCATCATCACCACCACCACCACCAAATTTTTGGGCGCCAGTCCAATGGCACTTCTGCTCCTCCTCAATATGATGACTCGGAGGAAGATGTGTTCAAAGCCCCGGCTCCTCCGCCATTCTTTGGTCCACCTTCCTCATCGTCATCTCGTGGCGGCATGCCTGTGGTAAAGAGCGAGCCGGACACGCCCCCGGCAACCAGCGGGCACGGGTACGCCCCCTTGCCCTCTCCCTCTCAGTGCATCCCACTAAAACTGCGCTTCAAGCGGCGCTGGGACCAGGAGCAGCACACCGAGGAGGCCGAGGATAAAAAAGTCCGGGGGGACAAAAAGAACGGAGAGAGCAGTGGAGTTGAGAAGGAGGACTGCGAGAGCTCGGCCCCTCACAAATTGAGCGCCGAACTGCACCGGGCAGCCGCCCAGCTGTCTCTGGAAAACAAGGACTGCTGATACAAGTGACGTGCTGACACAGTACACACGTGCAGAACGAGCGCTGATACCTACAGTGCTCGAGAACAATGGCCGCTGACGTTCACGCACTCGCAGACGGACATGGCTCTTTTTTTTCTCTTTTTTTTTTTTTTTTTAAGAGATCTACGATACTGACAGACAAATACACGCACACCAGCACTCACAACGGCAGCCCAGAAACAAAACCGACCCGCTCTTCACTTCACTTCACAAACAAGTGTGTTTTCATTTCAGAGCTCACCAGTGTAAACTTTGTCAGAACGTGATCGTAATAAGGAAAAAAGTAACACACGTACACACATACACACACATACACACGACTGACCCTCAGGAGACTTTGACAACTGGCACTGGAAGACATAATTTTTTTTTTTTTTTTTTTTTAATTCAAGTGAAGTGCCTGCAAACGAATCCCTCACACACCCACAGACAGCAGAAAGAACGGCAGAACAAGTCTTGGACTGAAATGATCACGTGATCAGCATAAACACACGGGCAGATCAGCTATCATTAGTTTTGGGTGGAGTGTTTGTCTGCTCCTCCTCATCCTCAGAGAGGCACTGTTGTAAATGCTCTACGAGCTGTGCTGTACACGTAACCAGCCTGGCCATGTTGCTCAGGGACCCTTTATGGCACACATGCACACAGACACACACACACAACCACATATACATTACTGATGAATCCACCTGTCGCTTGTGTGAATCCTGCACTGGACTGCTTTTCCCTCAAGCTCCTCAGCCTCATGACCATTGATATGTGATAAAACCAGGAGTGTTCACAACGCCTGTTTAACTCCTCTGACGTTTAACAGTGGATATTGCTGTTTTGGGAAAGCAAGCACAGATGGTTGGAAGTGTGTGCGTGTGTGTTGTGATGTTTCTGAGTGTTCTCAGGATTTCTCTTCTTTCTATGTAAACCAGCTCACCTCAGTGCTTGCTCTCTCTCTCTCGCTCTCTCTCTCTCTGTGTTTCTTTTTGGCTCGTTCTGGGACCAGAAAATACTGTTGTATTCCATTCTTTTTTTTTTTTTTTTTCTTCTTTTTTTTCTGTGTGGATGAAAGGATTCGTGTTTTACAGCTCTGAAGATTGCAGATCCGTTTGGCTAAACGAAGCTTCAGGATCATAGCCGAGTGGAGTGAAGGTGGAGATGTTTTTTTTGGGTTTTTTTTGTGTTTTTTTTACCGCATTCTTGTCCAACATAGTCACTCGTTCTTAGTTCTCGGCGCTCGCTGTGTGAGTGATCAGCATGTCATTCGGTGCAGGAGAGGGGCCGGAGGGCTACACTTTGGGTTGTGTAAGTGTAGGGCGTCCTGTGTGGGCAGTGTTTTTTTTTTGTTTTTTTGTTGTTTTTTTTTGTTTGTTTGTTTGTTTTTGTTTTTTTGGTTTTTACCTGTGTGGGAATTAGAGTTCCTCTCATGTAATCCTACAGAGCCTCCTGGGGAATTGTGGGAAGTGTAGTTTTGAGCATCGTTTGTGGTGTAAGAGGCACCTGATTCATCCTTTCCCCTACACACTAACTGATCGCATAACAGGCCAGAATTTTACACTGCCTTCTAGCATGTCGAGACGAAAACATGAAAACCCAAACTTTTATATTTCTAAACCTGTTATGTATATCGTATGACTATTGTAAGCTGCAGTTGTGGAACCATAGCATTAACAATATGTAACTATTCAGGGTTTTGAAAGAGGTTTTGTTTTAAAAGGCCTGGACATCGTATATAGGCATTTTTTGGGTTGGGGTTTTATTTTGGCTCATTTTTATACATATATGTGTGTATGATTTAAAAAAAAATAATAATTTTTTTTTTAAAAAAACAGACACAAATAGCGAAAGACAAAATCACACCAAGCATTCGATAGAAGCAGAGCTCTGAACTTTACCTGATGCAAGTGCCGCCATTCTGTTCTAGTGTGTGTGTGTGTGTGTGTGTGTGTGTGTGTGTGTGAGAGAGTGAGTGAGTGAGTGAGTGTGAGTCTGCCTTGTCCATCTCCTGGGTAACCACCAGTCCAGAGTTCAGCATAGTGGACCTCCTGAAGGTCTGAACTTTAGCCCAGCTGTGAGGACACTTGCACACAGCATTGGACAAGAAACTGTGTGAGATGGCCAATCGGGGCTCGGTGAGGGCGGAGTCTGCATCCTGCCATCAGGAAGATGCACAGATCCTATGGGCATGTCGTTCACACTGTACAGTATTTAACTTTCGACAGAACTGGCAAGCTCGACGGCTACGCTTCTGACGTCCTCTCAACCAACCCCCCCACCCCCCCACCCCCCCATCCTCTTCATGTGACTGATAGTTGCCTTACTCTTTATTCCACCAGTAAACCTCTACCTTGATCCTTATCCTGCCAGGAGCCCCGCCTTCTTTTCCTGACCTATTGAATGATCTGTTGGGTCTCTGGACCTGCTGCGCTGAGGAAGACATTGCTTTTTGTGAGGGACATGGCGCAGGACTACATATTTTAAGCAGGTTAATTTTTCTTTCACCTTTTGTTTTTTTTTTTTGTTTTTTTTTTTTTTTGTTCCCCCCCCATATGATGTCAGATTTGCTGTTTATGATAATTATCATTATTGACATTTTTATTGTTTTTATTTTATCCTCATTTAGTCCTAAGTTTGGGTTCGTCAAAGAAATGATCTATTCGAGAGCAGAATCTCTTGCCGTTAACCCAACCATGTGTTATACATGTAACAGTTGAACCTTTTTAAAGTTGTAAAATAACTAAAAGCTGTAATTATATTTCAGGCTGTTATAATGGAGACAGATGATAGTGTATGGAGGTAGAGGGGACGCATATGATTTTTAACTCTGGTCATGTTATGTAATTCGTTATTTTGTAATGTTACTCTTCTGTTGTTCTTGCGTGTTTCTTTTTCATTTGTGGGATTACGTAATTTGAAAAGAAACTATTGCTTTATTGTGTAATGGTCTCTCTCTCTCTTTACCTTCCTTCTATCTTTATTTCTGTGGTATCACAGCTTTTAATGACAGGTTGAGTTTTAATAACAAATTGTAACATTTTAATTCTCCTTACGTTTGTTGATTTCTGATGTTTTTAAATGTAATCAGGGTTAATTAAACTGGTTAATACCACCTGAGGAATCTCTATGTTGTGACTGTTCTTTCTGAGTACTTTCCTCAAATGTTGATTGGTATTAGTAAATTTAGGCCTCCAACTCTCAGCACATCAGTTTGTTATTCGTCTTAAAGCATATTAATTATTCAGTACTATACATTTTCTGTAATTAAAGGAAAAACCCAACCTGAACAACTTGCGTATTATGTGTTCTCTTGAGTGACGTCGAAAATTTATTTTATGATGAAACACTGAGTTGACATTTTTAGTTAAAATGTCTTTTTTTGAGATGTTGATCTACTTTCACTTTGGTTAACGGTTTCCTACGTTACCCACAATGCCGTTTAACTGGCCGCTAATGGTGGCATCAGTGGGATTTATGCCGCATTTGATTTACCTTGAAAGTGGGGAAAACCGTGGACGCCTCAATGTTCATCTTCTGTTAGCAGCAGGCTAGCCAGCTAGCTGTGAGGAGTGATGTACACCGATCAGCCATAACATTAAAACCACATGCCTAATTTTGTGTAGGTCCCCCTTGTGAAGGTGTGCTGTGTCCCCCTTGTGAAGGTGCTCCTCTGAAGGTGTGCTGTGGTATCTGGCACCAAGACGTTAGCAGCAGATCCTTTAAGTCCTGTAAGTTGCCAGGTGGTTCCTCCATTGATCAGACTTGTTTGTCCAGCACATACCACAGATGCTTGATCGGATTGAGATCTGGGGAATTTGGAGGCCAAGTCAACACCTTGAACTCTTTGTCATGTTCCTCAAATTATTCCTGGACAATTTTTGCAGTGTGACAGGGCGCATTATTCTACAGAAAGAGGCCACTGCCATTAGGGAATACCGTTGCCATGAAGGGGTGTACTTGGTCTGCAACAATGTTTAGGCAGGTGATACATGTCAAAGTAACATCCACATGAATGCCAGGACCCAAGGTTTCCCAGCAGAATATTGCCCAGAGCATCACACTGCCACCACCAGCTTGCCTTCTTCCCATAGTGCATCCTGGTGTCATCTCTTCCCCAGGTAAGCAACACACACGCACCCAGCTGTCCACATGACGTAAAAGACAACGTGATTCATCAGACCAGGCCACCTTTTTCTATTGCTCCATGGTCCAGTTCTGATGCTCACGTGCCCATTGTAGGCACTTTCGGACATGGACCGGGGCCAGCATGGGCACTCGGACCGGTCTGCAGCTACGCAGCCCCACATGCAGCAAGCTGTGATGCACTGTGTGTTCTGATCTTTCTATCATACCCAGCATTAACCTTTTCAGCTATTTGTGCTACAGTAGCTTAGATCCTGAGTTCCCAAGTAGGAATTCTGGGTTGAGGGGACGTTGAGGGCTCAGAAATTACGAGTTATGATATTGAGTCGAATGCAACATTGGCTCTTGCTTCATCTCTTCCTAAAGAGAGCGATGCATCAGTGTTTTAGTCCTTTAGTCTGTCCAGCTCTCTCATCTCCTCAAACAGGAAAAGTTCTGATTCTTAAGGCCTCATGCTAGTTCTGCTGTTAGCACCATCATGCTCGTCAGAATGCTAACTAGCAGAGTTGCATTGCATTCTGAAAGAAAGAGAACTGTTGTATAGAAAACCTGTTTCACCCTTTTTTTCCCCTCCTCTATGGGTGTGGGTGCTTCCAAATTCCTGAAGTTGTTCTCTTCTAGATTGTCGTCAGTGTTATTTCAGGAATCTGTTTAAACTCTTCTTTCGGAATTGGGGTCATGACCCTGAATACGCTTATCACAAATATCTTTACCTTCCGACTTTTCTCCAAGTTCTCCTTTGAGTCCTGATAATTCTCCAGCTTCTTCTATCCCTTCATTTTGAATTTACCACCGCATCAGATTGTCTGCCACCACTGCTGATTTTTGCTCCTTATATATTATCACTACATCTGGTCATGTTTCTCATATTTTCAGTGCGACATTAAGCTTTTTAACCACAGAGACATTTTATAACATTTTTTTTAAGCCATCTTTATCAAGGGTGCCAGTAATTCTGGAATACATTCAGGACCGTGGTCTCTATACTTTCTAGGGCCTTCTCTCCTTAGGTCTGACTGGTGTATAAATAATTAATAATTTTTTTGGCGGACAGCTCTGTGTATTGTGAAGTGTTTGGATCTTGATATTGATGGCTTCCTTTTCAATTATATCAAATAATTCTTCATTATCGTGAAATAGGTTTATTATTTACTGCAAGTAGTACTAAGAATATTGCATACTGCATAGAGGATCGTACAGTGTAAATCAACAAAAGCATATAAATGTTGCTATTTGAATGTAATATATGGTGTAACATGAATTAGCAAAAAAAAAAAACATTCATGGTGATGCAGCGAGTAGCACTGCTGCCTTACAGCTCCAGGGTCCCTGGTTTGATCCTGAGCTTGGGTTACTGTCCGTGTGGAGTTTCGCATGTTCTCCCCATTTTCCTATGGGTTTCCTCTGGGTTCTCTCGGTTTCATCCCGCTGTCCAAAAACATGTAGGTAGGCAACCTGGCTATGCTAAATTGTCCATTGGTGTGTGAATGTGTGTGTGCATGGTGCCCTGTGATGGACTGGCATCCCATCCGGGGTGAAGTCTCCCACCTTGCATCCAGTGTTCCCAGGATAGGCTCCGGATTCACTGCAACCCTGAGCAGGATAAAACAGTTACTGAAGACGCACGTTCTCAATACTATAATGTACTCGTAAATTATATTTGCATACTGTTGCTAATGTATTGACTCTCATTATGGGCTGTTTTCACAAGATGTAATGTTAAGCCAGTAAACAAACTGCCACTCTGAGCAACCGTCCAACTGCTCTAATCTAACGGTTTCCTACATTACCCACAATGCCATTTGCCTGGCCGCTAATAGTGACGTCAGTGGGATTTGTGCTGCATTTGACTTACCTCAGAAGTGGGAAGTCTGAGCTTGGAGTTATTTCAACCTCCATAATTTCAAGCTACAACCCCATTTCCAGAAAAGTTGGGATTTTTTCTAAAATGCAATAAAAACAAAAATCTGTGATTTGTCAAGTCTCTTGAAACTTTAACTGAAAAAAGTACAAAGTAAAGATTTACAATGTTTTCACCGATCAACCTCATTGTATTTTGTAAATATAAACTAATTTAGAATTTGATGCCTTCAACACACTCAAAAAAAAGTTGGGTCAGAGGCATGTTTACCACTGTGTTACATCACCCTTCCTTTTAATTACAATTTTTAATTGTTTGGGAACTGAGGATACTAATTGTTGTAGTTTTGCAAATGGAATTTTTGCCCATTCTTGCTTGCTACAAGACTTACCAAGGTCACCATTGTCTGACTCTCCTCTTCATGATGCACCATAGGAGACAGATCTGGACTGCTGGCAGTCCAGTCAAGCACACGCACTCTGTGTCTACGAAGCCACTCTGTTGTATCACATGCAGAATGAGGCCTGACATTGTCCTGCTGAAATAACCATGGACTTCCTGGAAAAAGACGTTGCCTTGCTGGCAGCATGTCTCTCTAAAATCCCAATATACGCCTCCGCGTCAATGGTACCTTCACACATATGCAAGTCACCCATGCCGTGGGCACTGGTGCACCCCCATACCATCACGGATGCTGGCTTTTGCACCTTTCACTTATAACAGTCTGGTTGGTCTTTTTCATCTTTGGCACGGAGAACTCGACGTCTGTTTTTCCAGAAAACAAGCTGAAACATGGACTCATCTGACCACAGCACACGTTTCCACTGCCTTTCAGTCCATCTGAGATGAGCTCGGGCCCACAGAACTCGGCGAGCCCATGTGGTTATATTTATCACAGTAGCATGACGATTTCTTAGGCAATGCCGCCTGAGGGCTCGAAGGTCACACATATTCAACAGTGGTTTCCAGCCTTGCCCTTTATGCAATGAGATTTCTCTGGATTCCCTGAATCTTTTCACAGTATTATGCACTGTAGATGGTGAAAGACTTAAATTCTTGGCAATCTTGCGTTGAGCAATGTTCTTTTTGAACTGAGTGACAATTCTCTCACGAAGTTTGGCACAAGGTGGTGAGCCACGACCCATCCTTGCAAAGTCTGAGCTTTTGGTGGATGCTCCTTTTATACTCAATCCTGATGCCCTCCCCTGTTACCAATTGACCTGATCCTCCAAAATGGTGCTACTTGAATATTCTATAAACCTTTCAGTCTTGTTTTGCCTCTATCCCAACTTTTTTTTGAGTGTGCTGAAGGCATCAAATTTTAAATTTATTTATATTTACAAAATACAATTAAGTTGGTCAGTGAAAACACTGAATATATTTTCCTTGTACTTTTGTCAGTTAATTAAAGTTTCAAGAGACTTGACAAATCACAGATTTTTGTTTTTATTGCATTTTAGAAAAAATCCCAACTTTTCTGGAAATGGGGTTGTGCAAAGTGGGGAAAAACCATGGACGCCTTGTGCAACAAGCTAGCCAGCTAACTGTGATGAGAGATATATTTTTCTCCTCAAAACAACAAACTGTATAGTTAGCCTTATAGATTTAACAAGTGGATATGTCTGTATGCTGATTTGATCTAAAGCAAATACTTGTATACAGTATAACTCATTTAAAGGTAAGAAGTGCTACTTTGTTTACTGCTGATGCTGTGAGCAGCCATTTTGATTTAATGTCACTTGCTGAACTCAGGGTTGAGGAGACCACCCTGAGTTCCCAAGTAGGAAGCTGAAGAGATGTTTTCTTAATTTTTCCTAGTCTGAGGTCAGAGATTATGAGTTAGGATCTTGAGTCGAATGCAACATTGGCTCTTGCTTCATCTCTACCTAAAGAGAGGGATGCCTCAGTGTTTTTTGGTTCAAGATGAAACCTGCAGTAAGATAGATCTCAAGGAAGAGGGTTGCTAACCACTTTTGTAGAGCGATAACTATCAGAGCTGAGACTTAGTGCAACTCTTGTCGTATCACTGCATTGCAGTCTGCAACTTTGAGTCCAATGTGTCCCTGCTGAAAAGAAACAATAGAAACCCTCATAGAATTTGTAATGGTTTTAATGGTTATAATGGGAATTGTATTGGTTTTAATGTAATGACCCCTGTGGGTCTCTACTGGTAATTTGTTGCCTTATATTGGTGGCATCCTACATCCTTAATACTTCCTACTATGTGATGGAAACCAGTTGGTAATGGTTTTAAAGGTTAACAGCTGATGGCTTGTAATGGTATTTGTAGGGGAAACCATTTCTGTGATGGTTTCTATTGGTTTTTAAACTGGATTTCTCATTAATATGACAATGAAACGTGGCTGGAAAATTTTGGGAGTGAGAGAAAAAGCTTGGTGTTTTGTACTTAGGGGCTAACAGTGAAACCTGGTTGTTATCCCTTAAGTTTGAGATTGTAACTGCGTTAGCTTAGTCGCCTTGTGGCGTCAGCGTGGCACACAGCCGTTAACTTAAAAAAAATAAAAATAGAATAATAATAATAATAAATAAAAAATATTTACACAACCGTTAAATTCTCTCAGGAGTAATGAAAGTACACCATTAGCCAGCAAATTAGCAGAAAAAACCCTCAACGCATCGCAAATATTTCAATATAAACGTATTTTAATGCGTGTCAGGGTGGAGTTTTGCTTTAAAGTGAAAGTGATAGGAAAGGTGTGCAGTAATAAGAAAGAAGGATGTGTTTTTGTCAGTCTGTAAGTCATGTGAGTTTCACGGGTTAACTTCTCACACACATACTGTACCACACTGAAAGTGAGCGCGAGAGAAGTAAACCTTCGAGTGTGCTGCAGTGGAATAAACAGTGGCGATAACCGACTTCAGCACCACTTCCCCTGTTTCTCGTGTTTGTCGCAAGGTTTTCTTGGAAATGTGCCATCTGTCTTTACTCTGATGCTCATAGCTCCTTCTTACAGTCGCCACATCCGCACACACACGGGCACACACACACACACAGAGCTGTCAGGTGCAAACCACATTCACACTTAACAATGTACAAAAAGGGAATATAATGGTTTGGGACACAATAGTCTGACTAACAAGAAGGAACTGGCCACAAAAAAAAAAAAAAAACCTTCCAGTGTATCCTATCATGATTGGGCTTGTTATGTATGGTGTCATGTCGCCCCCTGCAGTCTGTGTAGAGGAACTGCATTTATTCAGCTTCACACTAGGCCCATGGTTTTCAGTGGTGGTGTCCTTAAAGCATAGCCAGGTGGGTCTGTGATTTTGTTAGTGCTGGAAATCACAACCTGTCATTATCAAAGTTATGTCTAATATAATTAATGTAAAGTGGAACTGATAGCTAGTCTATTTCAATTTTAAAAATGTGTTTTGTAAGTGGAAATAAAACAACTCTCTATGGATCCAGTAAAAAGCTTAATTACATACACCATTCAAATAATATGTCTAGTAATTGAATTATGTTTTTGTGAAATAAAAGCTTTGGGTCTGTAATCTTTGGGTCCCTGGCTACAAAATGTTCAATTACCCCATGCATTAGGCGGTACATCATCTCCATACAGTAACTGAACACATCCTTGGGAACATCCATCCATCCAATTTGCAATGTGCATTTTCACACATTGCAGACAATTTGGAAATTTGGACTGGTGGAGGAAACCAGAGTACCCGGAGGAAGCCCCCAAAGCATGGGGAGAACATGCAAGCTCTGCACACACAGAGAGGGAGTGGGATTCAAACCCCCAACCCTGGAGGTGTGAGGCAAATGTGCTAACCACTAAGCCACTATTTATTAACAAATCATATTAGCTGATGTGATTATAACTCTTAAATGCTGCACGTCACTCTCCTGCAGAACTTCGAATCAAGTTGAGGAGAGACTGATAGACAAGTTCTCACATGGTTCAAACTAAGACCCTGACCAGGATAAAACAGTTACTGAAGATCACGTTCTTGATGCATGTACTTGTAAAAACATTTGCATACTGTTGCTAATGTATTGGCTCCCATTATGAGCTGTTTAAATAAGTAATATTATGTTAGTGTAATGTTAGGCCAGTAAACAAATTACCACTCTCAGGCCCTGTCCGACAGCTCTAATTATCCAGCTCACTCATGAGGCGATAAATTCAATCAGGTGTGTTAGAGTGAGGAAAACATTAAGCAGGCTCTGAGACTGAGGATGCGCAGTTTTCAGCTGATCATTTCTGAACCAGATCAACACACGCTGTTTACACTGAACCCACACCTGACTTAATTAAGTATTCTGTTGTTATTCTGGTTATCAAACAGTACCCATGAGTCTGGTGTCTTGTACACAACAATGCCTCTTCTTTCCATTGTCTTATCATCATCTCACTGTCTGGCTGGCTGTCATCTGTCTATTCTTTCACCGCTTTCCTCAGTTCAGTCCTCGTCTGCCAATAAAGCCAATGGCATGGAGGGGGGTTTGGATCTGTGACAGTTCACTGACATGACAGCGCTATGCTCAAAGAGAGGGGCTGTCAGCATGGGGAGGGTCAGATCAAAGGTCAAGCCCCTAGCGAGGGGGCGGTACTAACGAGGCATTTCAGCATGGTGTCATCAACTATGCATGTTCTGCATCACAGTCTACTGTTTATTGTGCAGCCTACAATAACATCTTCTTGGCGATCTTTCATTCTAAAACAGAAGCAACTGGTTTTTCGTTTGTTTCTTATCATTGAAACAATTTGGTGCCTTAATGGGAACATATAAAAGCCTAAAAAAACATGTGAGTGACTGCCAGAGATCAAATGGTATTGCCATTTAAAACAATTCTCACTGGGGCAGACAGTGTTACTCAAGTTAAAAGTAGAAATTTACTCAAAGTATGAAAGTAAAAGTACCTAGAAAGATTCACAAATGAAGAAAAAGACATCACACACTGATTTTAGTTATTGGTGGCAAATTAGTGCCACTTTCACCAAGGAAAGCAGGAAAACAATAGCTAAGGGTAGTTAACAACAGCTTTCTAATCTCTCAATTGTTAGCTATCATGACAATAACTCTAAATACAAATTATTTGAATATTAATAGCGAGCTGTCACATTGCAAACTGCCTTATAAAAAACTGTACATAGCAGGAGCATAGATTAAACTGATGGGAATTGGGTCTTAATCTTGCTGTCACATCTATCTCTAACATTTATATTAGTTAGGAATTTAGATAAACTCCTCATGACTTTACAAATATAAGATTATAGATAAATATAGTGACTAGAAAGTAAAAGTCAAAGTATTGGGTGAAATTAAAAACTCAAGGAATCTACAGATAAAAACCAGACTTACATACAGTAACGAAGTAATTGTACTTTGTTACTTCCAACTTCTGCCTAGAGATTAAAACCCATAATGTGCTGCTTTTCAGCACAGGAACAAACAGCTTTAGAATATCAGGAAGTGGCTTTCTCAGGTTAGTGAGCTAACTTTGTCTTTAAGATTATCACGGTGTTTATTTTGCTGCATCCTAACCCAACACAATAACGTTAAATAGTGCTAAATAGTGGGCTTGTGGATTTGTATGCCTTCCTTTACATAGACAACTAATAGCAAATGAATAAAATAGAATAATAAAACAGAATAGGGTGAAATTACACTGTCTCTCCCATTGTTACAATCTCAGAAATAAATGTTACCAAACGGTACTTTTCCTTGTCGCTGGGTTGGCACCTTATCTTTTGTACCTTTATAAGCATCTTTTACCTGGAAACATGGATATAGTGTACATTTAAAAAAAGATTTAAGGTACATAATTGGACCATAATTACCTTTCAGTGTAAACCGTTAAAGGTACAATATGTACGCCTTTCTAGATTAAAAAAAAAAAAAACAGACTAAAAGGTATAAGAGACCCCCAGCAACAAGGAAAGATACAGTTTAATACCATTTTTCCCTGAGAGTGTATATGAATAGAAAATATGTGTGTAATAGAAATAATAGAATATTATACACACATACATATACAATTGTATGTGTGAGTTATAAATGAAAGCATAGATTGTTGGTGCAAATATAGTGTAGTGACATAGGTAGAGGTACAGTATGTGGCTAAAAGTTTGTGGACACCCGACCATCACAACCATTTGTGCTTTCTGAACGCACTATTCCAGATTATAATAACCTCCACTCTTCTGGGAAGGCTTTTCACTAGTTTTTAGAGCGTGGCTGTGGGAATTTCTGCCCATTCAGCCACAAGAGCATTAGTGAGGTCAGGCACGAATGTCAGGCAAGGAGACCTAGTGCACAGTCGTCAATCCAAATTCATCCCAAAAGTATTCAGTGGGGTTGAGGTCAGGGCTCTGTGCAGGCCACTCAAAGTCTTCTACTCCAACTTTGGCAAACCATATCTTTGCGAATCTTGCCTTTGTGTACAGGTGCATTATTATGCTGGAACAGGTTTGGGCAACTTAGTTCCAGTGAAGGTAAAATCTTAATGCTACAGCATACAGAAACATTCTATACAATTGTGTGCTTAAACCTTTGTGGCAACTGTTTTGGGAAGAACCACATATAGATTTGAAGGTAAGGTGTCCACATAATTTTGGCCATATAGTGTATAACAGTGCAACAAAATAGCAGAAGAACAGTATTTCAAGTAAAAGTGACAGAAAGCAATCCTTGCCGCCACTTGCTGATTAATCATGGTGGTGGTCCTTAAATTCTTCAGCATGTGATCTGAAAATAGATCAAATTCGACCATGTTTAAGGAAGTACCCATTCTTAATATAGGAGAAAGGAGGCTTCTAGATCAGTGATACACTAGAAGTCTTTGCATGACGTAAGCATACGGTATAAAAAAAACAAACAAACTCCAATAAAAGATCAAATATAATAACCACAAATAGAAAATTAATTTTCTTAATTAAGTTAATAAAACACTTGTATGAAAGTTAATTTAAAATATGCCTTGCTTGAAAAAACAGCTACATGAGAAGTCGAATCCAGGCTAAAACATCAATATTTAAGGCGTGTGATGTAGGCTATACATTCTATAATGTTTTAATTACGATTACTTCCATGTATAATCAATTTTGTGTACAGTATGTGCTAATTTGTTATACAGTTGAAATAGCTGGGCGACAAGTCATAAATACTGCAGGTGAATTCACTTAAGTGATCCAGTCAATGAGCAAGAACATCTCATTTAGGAAACGATGCACCGCATGTCTCGGGAATAATATGGATAGGAGGCTCTGCTGAGGAGCGTACAGCTGGGACACTATTGAAATACAAACATTATTCATGTGTTGGGCCTTTTTGACCCAGATTTTAAAAAAAACATTTTTTTTTAAAAACCTCTAATGTACACTATATCGCCCAATGTTTTTAGACACCTGACCATTACACCCATATGTGGGCCTTGCCCAAACTGTTGCCACAAAATTGGAAGCATACAATTGTATAGGATGTCTTTGTATGCTGTAGAATTACAGTTTCCTTTCAGTGGAACTAAAAAACCCAAACCTGTTCCAGCATGACAATGCCACTTTGCACAAAGCGAGGTCCATGAAGACATGGTTTGCGAAGGTTGGAGTAGAAGAACTTGAGTGGCCTGCACAGAGCCCTGACCTCAGCCCCACTGAACACTTTTGGGATGAACTGGAATGCTGACTGTGCACCAGGCCTGGTCTTTAACAGGTCGATATTTGATATAGCTCTGGTGAGTGGGGGTAATCTCTACATGACCAAGTAAATCTGAGAGAAAATGCATGTTTCTGGTACTAGGAAGTGAGCTAGATTAGGCCTAGGGGATGGTTTAGTTTTTCTTAAAAATGCCTTGTTGAGATTATTTGATGGTATGTCCTTGAACTTGTTAGTCTTGGAAATACCGAGAGAGAGAGAGAGAGAGAGAGAGAGAGAGAGAGAGAGAGAGAGGGAGAGAGAGAGAGAGAGAGAGAGAGAGAGAGAGAGAGAGAGAGACCATACTTCCCCTGGTCGCTTACTACAAATAATGAGAAAAGAGTGCTGAGTGATGAGCAAACGGTAGGTGGCGCCTCAGGTCAAGCTTGTGTGTACAAAAAGAGATTATGTAACTGGAACTCTATCACTTGTAAGCGTTTCACGTCTTATCTTCATATGGTTTGTGCATATATACTTTATATCTGGTATCTGACATGAAATAGCATGAATTTTATGATCTACTCATTTGTAGCAAATATATAAGAAAATATACAAGCAGTCCACGTCCAACAGGTATAATGAAATACAGCACTTTGGCATAACTGCAAAGAAAGTTTGTGAACTTGCTTTAAATGAGGGATCTTTATCGCTCACAAGCTCCATAGCATTTCTACTATTAGTTGGGTTGGGGTTAAGCGAGTACGCCAGACCACGCCCACACCGGCCAGCTGGTGGCAACATGCGTGATGACTTCACCGCTCTGTTCGCTGATTGGCTGAAGGACTCGGCCATCTCGCCAATCGTTGTTCGGCAAGGTGACGTCAACAAAACTTCCAGCTGAGATTGTATAGAAGAGGCGGAGCAAAGCGTCGCCGACGTCAGCGCCAACGGAACCTGGCAACGCGATTGGCTGGCGGATACGAAGGCGAGGGTCTGTTGCTGAGAGAAAAAGAGAGCAAGACTTGAGGGGGAAAAAACCGAGAGCAAGGAGGAGAAAGTCAAACTGATCTCGATGGCTTTAGCGCTCATAAAAACAGAGTTGTTTTTAAAATGTGGCTTCCTGAACAGTTTCGGACGGTCTTTTTTATCACACTCAGATTTTGACCGTTTAACTCAATTACTGTTAAAGTGATATGATATAGATCACAGGTAAGTTTCATACATTCGGGTGTTAATTTTAAGAGGTGCACATTTAAGTGCAAAGAAAAATCACTCACACACACACACACACACACACACACACACACACACACACACACTGCGCTGTAAACATTGCCTCGCTATTAGGCAGAGCGACGGGAATCTCACGCGGCGTGCAATTGGCTAACGCGTCCTCAACACCTCCCTTGTGCCCGCCTACTTTCTGTTCCTATGGTTCCCAGTGCTCTTATTGGATACTGTACACTTCTGGACGAGGCGCCGGCAAGCTTTTCTATTGGCTCTCACTGCACGTCATTCACGGCTACTTTGACAACTTGGACCGCCCCGTAGTTTTTACTCGCGCGCCTATAGGTTACTGTACGCGTCGGCGCGCTCCGATTGGTCGAGCGGCCCAGCTGTTAGTGGTTCATTCACCATTTTGTGACTGTAGTGGAAAAGGGACGCGGAGAGTTAGTTTTTTTTTCTCTCCCAGTGCCTCCGAGTTCCTGTGGGGAGGAAGAGATATGTTTAACGGATTAAGTCGAAAAGTTAAAATGTCTGTTACAGATAGAACGTTTATGGACGACCGTTGGACACGACTTGGTAACTGAACAAGAAGACACCTCAGCTGCTAGCAGTTTGTACCGCTAATGTTTCTTCAGATTTTGTGTGTTCGGGTGAGTTGATTAATGTAAGAAGGTTTATAATGGATATGCGTTTTTTTTTTTTTTTTTTTGGGTGGTGGTGGTGGTGGTGGTGGGGGGGGGGGTGTCTGAGTGCTTTTTAAACCGAGAAGAGAAGAGACGCGAAGGGAAGAGAGGGAGGAGAAGGAGGGGAGGGGGGGATGCAGTTTAAACTTTGTCAAATGTTCAAAGCCAGCGTTAGGAGCTAGCTCGGTAACAAGTAAGTACGCTGTGGTGTTGAAATGACTCCCGTCTCCACGCGCGAGGAGCACCGGCGGCTCTCTTCGCCGCTCAGCTTTTACGCACAGTGAGTTCGCAGCACTATACGCGGCTTGAGCTCAGACACTATTTACTATGCATAAATTGTCACGGCGCCAAATCAGTTAACTGAATTATCCCGTAGTTCAAGTCCCAGATTTGCTCGAAAGCGTCTGGGAGCCGTGTGCTCAGCAGTGAGGTGCTCCTGACCTGCTCTACACCGGCGCGTTGCATAAACATCATTTGCAACTTTACTACGTGCACGGAGGCGCTGTGCTGGTGTGCTGCACACTGACACCGAGGAATACCACAGACCGGTTTTAAACAGTAGCTTTGCTTGTTTTTTACAAGGATTAATATATTGGAAAAGGATACCTGGCTTCCCTGATTAGCCCATGCACTATTCCTGTGACATTGGGAAAGGAGCTGTAGTACTACGACGCTGTGCTGCGCAATCTGACGCTTTAGTAGTGTGTGTGTGTGTGTGTGTGTGTGTGTGTGTGTGTGTGTGTGTGTTTTAAATATTTATATAAGAAAAAAAAAACACATTGTATTGCTACCAACATATTTGCTTTACTTTATATTTTTAGTTCAGAAGGACCAAATGTATCTAACAGACATCCTCAAAGGCTTTCCTTTCACTATATATATATATATATATATATATATATATATATATATATATATATATATATATATATATATATATATATATATATAGTGAAATACTTTTAACACAAAATCACTCAGTTATTTCAAGGCTTTCTGCTGTGACTGTCAGGGCGCATTCTTTTTTTCTTCTTCTTCCCATTTCCCTCCTTTCTATCCCTTAAGACAGATACATGTAAATATGCTGTGTGAAAGCCATATGCATTCTGCAGTGTGGTGTGAGCAGTGTCTCCACGATGACTGCTTTGCTCTGCCTTCATAAAAAAGAATGAAATAAAATCAAAAGGCAACGAGCAGTTGTTTTTTTTTTGTTTGTTTTGTTTTGTTTTTTTCCGGCCCGGTTTTCACGTCTTTTTGCAATCAACCTTCAGGACCCTTTCACTTATTATCGGTCGTGTCGGATTAATGAATGACGCGTGTCCGTGGTTGATGGTGGCTGTTGAGTCATGGTGCTTGGAGATGTCGGGGAACGATGGTCTTAGTTATGTCACACACGCTCCGTACTGGTCTGCTGTCTGTAGTTGTCCAGGGCTTACACTCGGTTAGACGTCGAAGGCCGAGAAAGGTTCAGGAGGTGACTCTGGACTGTGGAGTGTGGGAAAGTTGATTTCCAGTGCATCACATCCTGAGTCTCAGGCACCTGGTGACTCTTTTTAATCCATAATTATGGGATAATGGATGGGCATGCCAGAAATGAGAGTGGTGGCAGTTTCGAAATTGACCCAGACCATGCATAGTTTGCAGGAGACTAGTCTAGATCTTGAAATGATCGACTTGGTAATAAATAAAGAGGTGCCGTGGAGCATCCGTGCATGCTTCAGTTCAGGAAAAAACCTGCACTACTGCAGCTCTGCACCCTGCTCCATGCCCCAAAATGCATTTTTGGTGTACGTGCTGATCTGCAGTGCGAACACACACGCACACGCACACACACACACACACACACACACACATGCACACAGGGCCCAGTTGATATTTAATTTTAGAGTTACTTTCGATGTTGTCAAGCACAGCATGGAGCTGTTGTGATTACAGTGAAGGTGCCTGTGTTTCTTGCGTTGCTGCGTGGTGTTGTGGTGTGTGTGTGTGTGTGTGTGTGTGTGTGTGTGTGTGTGTGTGTGTGTGTGTTCTGAAGGAGCAGTCAGGAAGCACAGTATCAACACTCATTTGTGGGTTCAGTTTGCTCGCACCATAGTAGGTTGGCAGAAAGGAATCGCAACTCTATCCACTTTACATTTTACATTTTACATTTAACATCTGTTCACTTTACATTTTATTTTCTCTCGAAACACAAGTGTGAAGTCTGGCCCGTGCATTCTGGCTATCATAGTTTTAAAAAAAAAACCAGTGTGTGTGTGTATGTGTGTGTTGTGTGTTGTGTGCTGCAGTGATGCACATGTATGCACTGCGAATAAGTGACCAGGGCACAATTTTGGTAAAATACTATGTCAAATGATGATATTACATTATGGATATCATGGTCTGCCCATATTAGGTTACTTTGTTATTGGATTCACTTTTATTCATTTATTTATTTTTAAATAAATGTTGAGTGTGAAAAAGTAAGCTGGACTGTAGCTTACATTAGTCCTTAAGATATTTTTCTGATATATATTTGGACTTTCTGTAATTGTTGAACATCTTTGTAAATCCTTTATTACCGACCACAATAAGGGCTGAATAATTCACTTAAAGATAATTCATCTGTCCACTGATGATTGCTGTGTGTGTGTGTGTGTGTGTGTGTGTGTGTGTGTGTGTGTGTGTGTGTGTGTGTGTGTGTGTGTGTGTGTGCTGATAAACCACCGAATTCTGCGTCATATGCTCATGCAGCCGAGGTCAGGGATTTTCATGCATTTAATATAGGATGTAGGAATCATATTTTTTTTTTAAATATGTGTCTTTCCCAACATATAACACCTGGAGTAATATCTTGTATACAGACTAACATATAGCTTGTGTCAATAAGCTGTATGGCTTATCTGAAAAAATAATTACAATTACGTGAAAGACTTCAGGGGGGAAAAAAAGCTGATTTGTTTCTGTGTCCAAAGTAGACACTCTGATGCGCACACACACACACCACACAGTCAGCGCTTGATGCTCAAACACACAACATGTCCAAATGGTTTTTGATGTCGAGTGATCTCAAAGTGCGGACTCGGAATAATTACAGTGTGCATTATTTCTTAAATGTAATGAAATACTAAACTTTATATTTTGTGAAGCACACGGAGCAAGTGCAAGTCATTTTATGCAAAAAATACAGGATTTGCATCTATTGCAGTGGAGCAGAATATATATACAGTATATTTCTATTTGTTTATATTTAATTTTTGCAAATTACAATGTACTGAATATTCACTGTTATTGACTCAAGGTAAAATGAATACAAATGCTGCAGAGATTCAAATACAAAAGTGGTGCTGATGTTTTAGGATAGAAAAGATTTGTGTATGTTCTCCGTGGGTTTAGTATCAGTAGTCAGTTTATATATATTTAATATATAATAGTAATAGTAAGAGTAATGGTCTGTGCGAATAATTGTTCCATATCATTAAAAGATGACGATACAACAATTAATCTATTTTTCCACATCGTTCTTCATGACGATATTTTATCATAAGATCTATAACTGGATTTGTAATGTATAGTTATATACTTTTACACTGTTGCTCCCTAGTTTTAAATAACATGCAGGTTTGAAACATCATCCTTTATAGCTTGAGCTTTATCCTTCTTTACTTCTTAATTATAACGCTGTTACAATTATTATGCAATAATATCAAGGTTAAATAAGGTAGAAATAATATTAGACAAGCATCCTCAAATGAACGACTAACAATAGTATTTATTAAACACAAGTATTTTTTTAAACACATCATCTGAAAACAAAGCGATTAAGCATGCACAGATGCATTAGTGACCCGAAATCGGTATCAGAGCAGATTTGACACACGTGCTGCGCATGAACCCTGGTCACAAATGATCTAAAATCATGTCTCCTTAAAGCCACTGACAGCAGAAGCCTGCAGAGAGGAGAGAGGGTCACTGTGAGGATGCCAGGATCAGATAAGTATAAGGTATCGACGATACTCAAAGCTCTTATATTGGTGCTATATAGTAATGTAAATGAAATAATAAGATGGAGATATCTTTCAGCTTTCAATGAAAACAGTGGTAACGATTATTTAATAATACCAAAACACTATTTCCTATACTAATTTATAATTCTTTCTTGCACTTTGCTTTTAGTCATCCTCCAGTATCTATAATGTGTGTTGTAATGTGACACACGCTGTATTTTTGTTCTGGAAATTATTTTCAAAGACTGTGTTTCGGTCATTTCCTGCATTTCATCATTGCTTTTCTGGTTCACTCAAAGCTTCACACATTATGACCAGCTTAGAATATCTTGCTGTATTTTTATTTTTATCTCAGACTGAGGTTTCAAAAAAGTCAGCTTTGAAAATAATTTTTTAAATAATTATTATTAAAACTGCAGTACTTATACTTGTATATCACAAGAGCCAGACTTCAATTCCAGAGTATTTACACCTTGGAGGGACATGTCGGGTTTGGGCTGTATTTAGTATGGCTTGTAATTATGTAATACATATTTATGTCATATGTAATACAATACACTCATGTTCACTTTGACATGAAGTTGGCCGTGGAGAAAAAAGCAGCTGTAGTTGATTCACAAACACACCACTGTGTGTGTGTGTGTGTGTGTGTGTGTGTGTGTGTGTGTGTGTGTGTGTGTGTGTGTGTGTGTGTGTGTGTGTGTGTGTGTGTGCGTGTTTCATTTATGTGTGTTGGAAAAGTGCACAATTTGGATGCATAAACAAGCATAAAGAATTTCTGTATGTCATTAAAGAAAGGAAGATATGACCCACTCTCCAGATTAAAAAATACATTATTGGGGTTGTGTGGTTTTACCTGAAAAAACACAGACAGAGACAGGCAAACTTTCGAGAAGAACCGGGTTCCTGTACAAAAATGTACATAAGAAATCTGAAGCAAATTTTATAGCCAAACATTGATTTTATTTATTTATTTTTTATTGTCTACTGCTATTTTTAGTAATTTATTTGATATAGAAACTTTTCCTCATATTATTTTGAAAGCATCTTTGCTCCACAGATTTTCTTCACTTAAGTTAAAAAAAAAAAAAAAAAAAAAGACTAAGACTTTTACACAGTAATGTACAACCATAACGGAAGGTAAGACAGTCAGATACAGATAAACAGTGATCTAGTTCAGCGGCACATTTCTTAAAATGACTAAATAAGAATGTCCACATTCTCCTTTCACAGGCATCTTGGACAGTGAATCGTGTGTGTGTGTGTGTGTGTGTGTGTGTGTGTGTGTGTGTGTGTGTGTGTGTGTGTGTGTGTGTGTGTGTGTGTGTGTGTGTGTGAGAGAGAGAGAGAGAGGGAGAGCTCTACTGGTGTATTTCCAATTAAAGAGAATACATGCCAAGCTTTTCACTTCCTACAAATAAAATTTATCCATGAAATAAATGTGTGTGGGGGGGGGGGTAGCGGGAGGCAGAGAGAGAGAGAGAGAACATGACAGAGTATATATTGTTACATACATACATTTGTTTTTGACTATCATTTTTTGACACATAATATTAGCCATGACTTCTCACACATAATCATGTATTTTAATGTGTGTCAGATAATGTTTGTTACTAAGTTAGAATAAAGTTGCTTCATGACAAAGTTGTGCAGTTTCTCACTAATCATTAACAGCCATGTAGGTCTGAACAATTAAAAATGCATGTTAAAGAAAGGAAAATATTAACTAATAGACAACTTTTCAGATAGACATCTTTTCAAATAAAGTAAAAGAAAAATGTAACTGGGGTGGTCTAGTTTTATATGCAGAAACTGACAGGCAAAGGGTTCAGCAGAACTGTGATATGTTGGAAGAACTTACTAGCCAATTTCCTTATTAAACGGCATGACAATGTACATAAGAGAATTGATGTAATTTTAAAGGCAAAAGGGCAAAGGGTGGTCAGCCAAATATTTGATTTTTTATTTGACTGCTGTTTATAGTAATTTACTTCATATACTGAAACTTTTGAAAAGATTTGCACACATTTGTATATCATTAGTAATAGCATTGCATATTATCAGGATTTTGTAATATGTTGTTATGTTTCTTATCTATATGAAATTTGGGACTAAGGTTTATAACTACATAACATTAAAAGCCCTTGCAAGAATGTCCTTAAACAGCATCAGGTGTTCTCAGGCAGATTTTTTTTTACACAAAAGGTGAACAATCAGGGTGTACCAGGTTCTGATCAGTAAAAACTCAGCGTAAGACTAATGAAAGAAAATAGATTAGAAGTCAAGAAGATGACTATCTAGCTTGAAAAATATATATTCTTGCATACTGAATTCTATCCAACTCTGTCTTGCTATACAATAACACTTAGGCTAACTACTTAGTAATACTGTGTGGTTATCTGGGTAGGTGCAAGTGTGATAGCACACAAAGAGCACATTTTAATGTAGTGTCACCCATATGAGGTGAAACATTTAGGCCTTGACAAAAATATTTGTTGGTAATTGTTGGTAGGCAGGAAGGTAACAAGCCACAACGTTATGAAAAACAGGACTACTGGCAGTGTCTCAATTAATACTAGCTACCACTACAACAGCAACACACTTTTATCTAAAAGCTCTTTGATGTTCATCCTAAGCATGTTTATGAGGCTGGAATGGCCTATTTGATCACTGTAAGGGATTGTCTCAGAGTGAATATCTCACATGTGAACAGTGCATTTATTGTACATTTTGGAAGGTTTTGTGTCATTTGTCCTGTGAATTGCAGGCCAAAGAGAGTCTGTGACATATTGAGATTGTTATACCATACCCCTGAAGCTGGCTTAGTGGTTAGCATATTTGCCTCGCACCTCCGGGGTTGGGGGTTCAATTCCCACTTCTGCCCAGTGTGTGCAGAGCTGTTCTCCCTGTTCTTTGGGGTTTTCCTCTTGATGTCCTGGGTTCCTCCCCCAGTCCAAAGACATGCATTGTAGGCTGATTGGCATCTCTATTTTTTGCAGTGTGTGAGTGTGTGTTTGATTGTGCCCTGTGATGGGTTGGCACCCCGTCCAGGGTGTCCCCCGTCCAGGAGTCCCCTGGGATAGTCTCCAAGCCATGTGTAGAAAATGGATGGATGGACAACCCAAAGGGGGTTTTCCAGTTCCTGGTTCATAGTCTTCAAGATGATGACAAAAGTTTGTTATAGAGTACCTAATGTTTTCTGCTACCTTATTTTTGTATTTCACATATACATACTAAGACACATTCTCTTTTTCTCATTACAGACTGTCATAAGGTGCCATAGCATCAAAACCACTTTGAGTGGGCCCGCTTAGGAACAATAAGGAAAGAAGTCCCAAAAGAAGATTAAGGGATTTTCAAAAAAAGAAATCTTACTACAATAAAAGATGAGATCTCTGAAAAAACAGAGAGGACGCTCTCCACTATCCACACGGGCAAAGAGTGTGAGGAAAAGAGGAGATAAACATGACAGACAATCACAAACTACACCTGCTACAGCATCATCCCAGAAAAATACTCCATCCAAGTTGGACATCTCTGAAGGGAAGACAGTCAAGAGGAGCAATACTCCAAACAGGGAAGGGCTAAAAGGACAGATAAAAGGACTGTCTGTGGAAGTAGATCAAGCTGAGCAAATTGTAGTGAGGGTCAATAAAATGACTACTCCCGAAAACACTAGCTCAAAAATGCATAACATTACTATGACAAACAGTATAACCAGCAACCCACTGAGCACAAACACAGCAGCCAATAGCTCAAACAAAAGCAGCTCTATCATTACTAGTCATAGTCCCATCACACTCTCTAGTAGGAAAACAGCTACCTTCAAAGCCAGAGTGCCCAAGAAAAAGTACATGTATGAACATGGAAGTGTCAGCGCCTCTCCAGTCAGTCCTCCTGCACCTTCACTTGCACTGAATAGCAATCACCTCAGTAAACTTTGTAACCCCATTACTCCTAATAGCCATCCTGTAGCCAATAATGTTGTAACAGAAGCTGACAAAGTTGTTATGTCTGCTAACATAAACAGCAAAGTTTTAGCAGAAAATAAAACAAGCACAGAAGCCTCAACACTCAATTGTGTGAGTATGGAAGAGGTTGTCAAAGATGAAGTTCCATGTGTGAGAAAAAGCATGGTGGAACAAGTAAAAGCAGATGCATTTGGAGAAGTTGCCCCAAACTCAGCTTGCTCATCATCCACAGAAACAGCCAGTGAGAACTCTCCAGGTCTGGAGGTGGTGGAGCCCTCTAATGTGCACAAAAATATAGGGACTACCTTAAACGTAACAAAAAGCCCACTAACCAGAGCACTATCCCTGCCTCCACCACTTACCCAAAGCAACCATCAACTTGAGCAAGAAAGCTTTTCAGGAATAGCTGAGGCACTGGTTAAAGGCCTTAAGAATCAGAGAGTGCTAGCTCGTCATCAGAGAACAAAGGAGATAGAAGGAGAAGAGCCAATCAAAGAATGTGTTTTTATCCGTGGTGTGGTGCGTGGGGCTACTAAAGAGCAGCTCAATGTAGGATTGCAGATTAATGGGGAGGAGATGCAACTTTTGCTCCCATTTCATACATTGGTAAATCACCCAGACCAAACTATTGACCTCGTCTTAGATGCCCCTCCACCAGGCAATGATCCAGTGGAAGTTGGGACACGTGTTTGTGTGCCTTATGGAGAAGATAAGGGGAAGGAATGGTATAGGGAAGGAGTAGTGTCACAGGTGGACTCCCATCCAGCTGTTGCTTGCCCCTATAGAGTGCTACTGCATGAAGAGAATAATCACAAGAAAGCAGGGAACAAACGAGATGAGGGGCAACAGAGAACTGGCATTCAGGCTGTGTGGGTCTCCCGACAGAACCTGCGCCTTCTTGTCCCACCATGGGAAGGAGACGTGCAAGAGAGAGAAGAAAGAGAAAGAAGGGAAGATATGGATGTAGAGAGAGAGATGTGTCGGCTTAGTAGGGGAATGACTATGGGTGGTACAAAGCCACCTCAGAAGAATTCTGATATTGGTGGTCAACAGTATGAGGGCACAACTACTTCTTCATCTGCATCCTCACCAGCAATTAGGATGTCAAACAGTGCATTAATCATAGTGACTGGAAGAGACAGTCAGATGGCTGAGGACATAGATAGAGAAAGAGCAAGAGAAAGAGAGAGAGAAAGAAAGCAGCTACAAACTCCAGAGGTTGACTTGGAGGTTTTAAGGCTTAACCTGGCACCTCTTCACGAAGCAGTAGGTACTTTGGTTTCAGGAATACCCAAAACAGTTAGACCCAGCAACCACAGACAGATTATTTCTAAGCCTTCTGGATACTCAAGTCCCATCTCAGTTGTCCGAGGTCTTGCTGGCACATCCTTGGGTACCCACTTGACTGGACTACCATCAGGCAGCCCTCAGCCACCTGCTTCTTCAGCTTTTGTTAGCTCTGATGGAGTTCCTTTGCAACCCCACTCTACAACTGTGCCTCCTTCACCTAGCTCAAAAGGTTCCCTTACACCCTTGGACAAGACCTCCACTCCTTCACAGACCTCTGCTCCTATCCCAGGGAGTTCTGCTTCATCATCAGCTTCCTCCTCACGATCACGAACTCCACTTTCTGCTGCTCAGCAAATATATAAGAAGGGTGATGTGGTGTGTACACCCAATGGTATCCGCAAGAAATTTAATGGAAAGCAGTGGCGTCGCTTGTGTTCAAAGGATAATTGCATGAAAGAGTCTCAACGTAGGGGCTACTGCTCTCGACATCTCTCCATGCGTACAAAAGAGATTGAAGGAACAGGTGGAGAGAGGGAGCTAAAGAGAGGAGGAGGGAGCAGTTCAGGAACTGCAACCCCTTCAGACTTGCGAGGCCGGGCTAGCAGCGAGTTTGACTGGGAGGAGACATCACGGGACAGTAGTGAGACCAGCAGTCGGGGAACCGACTCACGACCACGTCTTGTTCTTCCATCACTTCTGCCACAGGATTTTTCACGCTTTGACTTTGATGAATGTGAGGCTGCTACTATGCTTGTGTCTTTGGGGAGCTCACGGTCGGGGACACCCTCATTTTCCCCTATATCAAACCAGTCACCTTTCTCTCCAGCTCCTTCTCCGTCCCCTTCCCCACTCTTTGGTTTCCGTCCAGCCAATTTCAGTCCTATTACAACTTTAACAGTCTTACCTCCTCGTCGCCACCGACATACAAGTGGTACTAGCAGCTCGAAGCTTAGTACCTTAGTGGCAGAGAAGGATCGGGAGAGAGTTGCATCTGGCGTTGTACCATCTTTCCAAACCAGTTTAACCTTTACTGTACCTGTGAGTCCTAACAAGCATAAATCAGATACCTCACAACCAACAGCTCTTGTTATGCAGGATTGCACCAAACTTGAACTGGACCAGAGCACAGATCTCTCAGTAGGAACTGCCTTTCATGTACTTTCTCCTCAGACAACCACTTTCTCTCACTGCAAAAGGCCCACCTCATCCACAGCTTCTTCACTACCACCGTCTCCTTTAACCTTAGAATCAGGGTCACAACGTGCAGTCCCTCAGCAGACACTGCGTGACTCTCCTGTAATTGTACGAAATCCTGAGGTTCCTCTAGCAAAATTTGCAGAATGTCCACTGGTCAAGGTTGCAGATAAGGAGGGAGCAAACTCCAAGCATGACAGCTTGACTGGTGTTCTCCCTGGTGCAGGATTACAGATGCCTGTTCCAATTAATGCTGCAGCCTCCACTAATGGGGCAGTCTTATTACATAGCCCATCATCAACTCTGGTTCTGGTGTCTTCCATCTCCTCCCTTCCAAACCCCAACCCTACAAGCCTCACCACTCAATCCAGCCCTGCCTTGGCCTGCATATCAGTGCCCAGTCCTGCCTCTGATTCTGCTTCCTTTGGTTCAGGAGGAGGAGATCAGGGAAAGGGTGGAATAACAAAATTACAGCAGCCCGTTCCATGTCATCCTGCCCCAACTGCTTTGTTGCCACTTTTACTTCCTGCAGAGACTTTGCACCCTGTGCCATGCAAGGACATCATCATGGGACGACCAGGAACTGGTAAGAAATTTCAGTTAAACTTTTAAATGCATTAAATGTCAACATTTATTCTCTATTGTCTGGCTAGTGTATTCTGTTGCTTCTCCAAATGTCTCTTACTCAGTTTTGCTATATGCTTTGGGTCAGTGAAAACAAAAATAAAAAAGCAAAGTGTCACCAGTCTCTTGAAGAGCAATATATTTATTCATAGCCAGAACCAGAAGTTAATTTCCATGTCACTGTGCCAAGGGGATAACTGCAACAACGCAACAATTGTTGCATGTATAGCTGGCACATTCCCTGTATTTAACATAATCCACAATGCATTGTTGGTATTGTTAGTGTGTTAATAGTATCAAAGTATCTACTGTGGAAATAAAGAAAGCTGGTATAACATAAAAGCAGAACAAATGATAATTTTATTACTATGTTTTTACGCCATTGTCTACACATATCTGCTTTAAAATGATACGTTTTATACACACATTCTGCAGTAGGGGTTTAATGAAAAGACAATTTGGATCAATGCATTATAATTGATTATAAATTGATTATTATTGAAAAAAGGACAGACAATATGTATGTATAAAATAATTCATACTTTTAAACTGATATGTAAATAATTTAATAGGCAAGCAAGGTCCTTCTCTACATCAGCATCATTGGCAAATTAACGTTAGGCCTGTCCTAGATTCTGAACAAAGTTGTTCACATATCGATTGAAGACTACGAAATTGTATCATATTATATTGTATCATATCAGATTCAGTGGTATTGTCAAACCATTGCCTTTAAATTGAAATTGTACTGTATCGTGTGGAAGCCTAAGGTTTCCACCCCATTTTGCAGATCCTCTCACAGGGTGAAGTGAGTTGCACATGTATCTTTAGGAGTTCATTTTGAAATTGTTCGCATCAGAAGTCAGACCTCAGATATAGACTTACCAACTATTTAGACTGTTGAGTGACAACTGGACATGCAAAATTGAGTTTGCCTAAATTGGAGGCATGTCTTATTTATGAGGTATTCTATACTTGGATTTAAGCACATTTTTCTTATGAGGTATCGGGTCATTGAATAGCAGTATTATGTCCAGTACCACTGTGTGACAATTTGATGTAACCACAGCAGACTCAAAATAGCGAATTAAAAAGCAATAAAATAGCCTATACCTATGCACACATTACATAGATATTTAGTATCTCGTGACTACAAGTTGTACACACAATTGACAACCTTATGCACAATGTTAAAAAAAATAAAATGCTAAATAATATGATCTGCTGTATGAAGTGCTATTTTAAACTGACAGATAATGTTGTAAGCCATATTGTTAAATTAAACTAAATATTAGATGTTAGACTTTAATATTAGATATTAGATACTAGGCTCATATTAGATGTTTAGATCTTTTCATTCATATGTCTTAGTAGTCTTTTTTATTTTTCATTTTTAAATTTTTAATTTCTCTTGCTTTTATGCTATTGAAATGGTATATGTATCTATTGTATGCTATATGTATTACATAGTAATATGCCTATTTTATGCTATATGTATTACATTTATTACAATACATTTTTTTTTTTTTTTTTTTTTTTGCTTTAAGGCAAGTGCTTGTTTTTAAAGGTGGTGATGTTGAAAAATCTCAGATACCTTTATTCAAGAAAAATCTGAAACCTCATGAACTGCACACAGATGATTTACATTTTTGTGACACCCAGAAAATCGATTCAGAAAATTAAGTATGTGCGTAATCCTATGAATAGGAGCAACTTTCCCCAAATCACTTTTGGACCTAAGGTGGTAACTCTGAATGCACCACTTATTGTTTAGAAGCTGAAAGAAACAAGAACGAAGCTCCACAAATTTATACTGAACCTTGATAAGAATAAAATAATGAATTAAAAAACAAAGATGGAAGGAATTAATGAAAATAACATAAAAACTGCCAATTTATAGTCTATCAGATGTGTTTTGGAGGTCTATGAATGTTGGTCATCACACGGTGTCATTTCTGCACTGTCTTCTCTATCTTGACTAGAGCCTCAGTCCCAGCTGAAGAGAAGTAGCCCCATAGCATGATGCTGCCACCACCATGCTTCACCATGGGTATGGTGTTCTTTGGGTGATAAGCTGTCTTGTTTTTGCACCAAACATAACTTTTAGCATTATGCCCTAAAGGTTCTACCTTGGTCTCATCAAACCATAACACATTTTGCCACATGGTTTGGCATGATTGTATGTACATTTTATACAGGCATGTATGTGTGTTTTTTTTCACCGTACCCCATAGCCCAGACATGTGAAGAATGAAGATTGTTGTCTCATGCAGGGAGTGACCAGTACTTGCCAGTCCTATAGTGCCTGTAATGTTGCTCCTTAATGAACCCCTTTAATGCCTCCTTTAATGCCGGGTTCCTAGGCAACCATGGTGTTTGGAGGTGCATCAGCCTCTTTAAAAGGCCAGACCCATAGACACAGGTGACATGGGTGAGGGTGCCAAATCTCATTGTTCATTTGGGACAGCAGAGCTGCTCAGAGAGGAAACTTCCAATATGTTTAGACAACTAGTAAAAATGTCAGTGGGAGCCATGTAGGACCCTGTAGCCTTGCTGAGTGTAAAAGTAGATCAAGTATTGGGTATCCTGTCCAAATGGGCTGTCTGACTTGGCACTGAGGAAGAAGTCCACCTGCACCTCAAAAAACTTTTCCCCATATCTGGGGAAATATGGGGGTTTAAATCTGCCGGCCGAGTGCACCAGGTCGACATAAGCATTGCGGTGCAGTCAGCACAGTGTGGTCTGAGTCAGGCCTAGTTAAGCGCCAGGTTATTTGTGAACCCCCAAGGGCCTCATGCATGGAGAGCCACCTATTTGTCTGCGTATGTGACTACAAAATGAAAAACTATATGAAAATCTTGCCTTTCAATGCAGAAATAATAAAGAAGTTGATCAATACTGATTTCTAACAGGTCCTAATTCATAGATACCATGCTATTAGGTATTAAATGCGACCAGATTGGGAACAGTTTGAGACTTTTCAGATTTTCTCCACAGAAAAATCAAGTCAAAGACAAAGTGTGCAGTGAATAAAATTGTTCAACTCCACAGAGCCTGAGGAGTTGTCTGCATATTAGAGACAGTGAATGACTAGCTAAATGCAGGGCAGCAATGCTAATGAGGGAAAACCGTCTGAAGGAGTCCAATAGCGTTCTACGACTAATGCTCATAATATATAAGAAAAGCACACTCACCAAGGGAGGAAGGAATGAGTGGATAGCTCCATACTTTGTTTATGTAGTCAAACATACACATAGGCAAGAAGGAGAAAGATAAGGATTGATGACAATATGATGACAATATTTATAGTGAACACTATGTCACTGCGTGACCTTGTTGCAAGTGGATGAGGTGGTATCCAGGTGTTATACACCACCCCAGATGGTTAGGAGGGTTGAACTAGAACATGAAATAGTATTGAAACATGAACATGAAATTAGTATACTAATTTTGTATAACATAAAACATTATTATATGATTACCAAATATGTTTTATGTCCAAGTTGAATTTAATTTTGTCTAAGATGACAAAGCCGCAGGTTATCCAAGTTTGAGCTCTGTCTCTGCACACCAATCCTTGTTGGAGAACAAGCCTGACAAAATGGTAGGCAGTACATGCTTTCCATGCGTAATCACATCAGAAATAGACAAAGGTAGGTGGCTAGTTAAATTAAAAGGGAATTAAATAGATTTTTTTTTTAAATGTCAGCCTAATTAGCTGGCATTCTGAAGCAAAATTTATGTAGGAATGCTGTATTTATATAAAAATTTCTGACAGACTGAAAAGTGAAAAACTTGTATCAGCCTCCATTCTGTGAGGCTTGTTCTCCTGTCTGTAGTCTATTTTGTCAACAGCAGGACATACAGTACATGGTACCCAATCACTTCTTTTGCCACTTGGACACTTTTGCGGGTTTGTGTCACTAGCAGTTGGCCACTTTGCATGTGTGTGTGTCACTAGCAAGCTAACTGTCCAGAGTAAGTATCTAACTCTCTGTCAGCCCTCTGGAACCCATGGAGATGCCCTTGAAATGTTAAGATCCAAAAAAAAAAAAAACCCTCTACAGAATCTTTTTTTTTTTTTTCAGTATAAGTAAAAGAAAGCCTGATATGGCTATTATTATATATACTATATTTCTTTTCCATCTTGCATTGCACTAATTTTAGTGTGTGGCTTGACATGACATTACACAATCAACAATATGATTGATTCCCTCCTGGTGATATTCATTACTCTTGTTTGCATAAAGTTGAAAATGTCTACAGCTTGGTTGCAATGCTCTCGCTCCAACACTCCCGTGAGCAGGATTTCAGCTTGCCTTCACAGAAAATGGATAGGAGACAGTGCAAAATGAATGTGTCATTATAGTGATCAAAGCAGAGCTACACAGAAATGACACATTATGATAACAGGCTTGAATGTGGACATATAAGTTAGGCTGATAGGCTAAAGTAGAAAAAGATAATGTTGTGCACACATTCGTTTATCTCCAAATCAAGGCATTAATTTGCGAGTTGCGTTTTATATAGAACCTCCCACTCTTCTCTGTCTTACCAGAGAATTTGTGTGTGTCACACAGTGTTGGAAAAATGGCATCTCTGGCGTCATGGGTGATGGAATGGTCAGCTAGTGTAGCCTGAATTTTATTCGAGATTGTGTCCTTGGGAAAGAGTGCCTTTCTCCTAGTCTTGCTCTTCCTCTGTTCGTGCTTCCTCCTCCTCGTCTAACTCAATCTCTATACCCTCATCCTCCTCTTCCTTCTCTCCTTCCTCCCTTTGATTCTTCGAGCCTTGTGCAATGTGCAGCAGTTAGCAACAAAGGCCTCTTTAGTTACTATTTTTATTTAAGTGTGTGTTCATGTCCAGTCGTCCTGTTTCGGAAGCTTATCAGCTGAACCGTGGCTGGCAGGTGTATCCATTTCTTACAATAGATTATTATAATGCATTATACCTATTTTTTATTTTATTTTATTTTTTCTTAAGACATGTAGGTTTGTATGTGACTCTTTGTATTAAATTGTCTACAGAAAATAGAGTAGAATAAAGTGGAACTGCTTTACTGTCATTGATGTATATCACATTACGACTTAATTTTCCTTATTCTGTAGAAGTGCAGAGAGAAGCTCTTTAACGTTCTGGTTAGGCCAGAGGTTTTTTTTTTTGTTGTTGTTGTTTTGTTTTTTTTGTTTTTTTTGTTTTTTTTTTACTACTGCTTTTGAATTTTATGCATTTTTGTGTTACTGTTCCAAAAATACAG